>NW_011627469.1:177653-225084 GCF_000204515.1 Acromyrmex echinatior | reverse complement strand
GTACTTTTGCGTTGTAAGTTACAATTTGACTTTTGTAACATGATTTTCTCGCAAGATTCGCGACATTTAAGGCGTTTGAGTTTTCGAGATTCGCGGGACAAAAATTAAAACGAATGAAAAATAAAACTACGATCAGATTTTAATTTATGCAATTTTAATTTCACACGATGATAAATCTTAATGTTCAAATTTCAAATACACTTCTGGCTATATGCATGGTTCCTTATAAAATTTTATTTGGCAATTTCGCGAGTTCGAAGATTGTGCATAAATATGTAGCACCGCGGATGCTGCATTATGTATCGAACGGCCGGCTGTTAATAAGATCACGTCGGCGCCGGGGCGTGGTACATTTTGAGCAGACGTCGGTCTCAGAATAAACCGTGTTACGTTATTGTGCATATATTTATGAAACGCCTGGCGGGCTCCCAAACGGAGCTCAAGTGTCGTCGCGCGTTAGCGTTATGCAATCGCGATGGAATATTCACGAACGCGATGTACGTACCACCGGCATGCGGTAAATATATCCTATTATTATTCGCAGTCGCACTACACAGGCCAACGATCGCGTTATCCATCCCGTATCTGTAAACAAAATCTTCCCCAGCGATATAGATAGAAATTGGCAAATCTGCAACAATCTACAACGCGCCGCAACACGATTGTAATGTTAAACGTCGAAGCCGGTTTCCCGCGATCTCATTCCTGCCGCGACGAAAAATCTGAGGGTTTTTGCCGACGTCAGTCAGTTTCAATCGCCAATTTTATCATTCATATTTCTCGGTTTCTGAAGTAAAGGGAAGCAAAGATTTGTTGAATCGCGTGATTTAAGATAAATCAGGTGGAAAATTGATAAATTGCGTTTTATAAGTTCTCAAAGGAACGTGTTACTCTTCCACGCGTTCCTCTTCCAGGGAACACATCAAGTTAAGAAAATGTGAAAAAATGACTGTATTTTGTATGAAAGTCGGAATAATCAATTTTTGTTACAAAATTGGACTGTTTATTGACGTTAAGTTTCAAAATAAAGTCAAGAAAAAATCATTTTGATTTTATACGTTTCTTGAGTTGAGACGAAAACTTATAAATATCTTTTACCGATCTTCCACTCGATTTATCGCAAAACTATGTCAGTAAAAAAATTAATTCTTTTTGCTTTCAGAAAATTGAAGAAAAAGATATTGTCTCTCTCAAAGAGACTAAGATTTTAAAGGTTTTTATCGAATTTAATCGACGTCGGAAAAACCAATGGGCGGAGGAGAGGGGATGTGAGAGAGCGGCCGAAGAACAGGAAAGATATATTATTGACGTGTAAACACCTCGATATATTCAACTTACTTTTGGGACGCCCTACCCCTATAAAAAAAAGAAAGTACAGATTCATTAATAAGGTCGTGTGATTGGTCGTCGCTTACGTAGGACTGCACAAAGCTGCACGTAAATTATAAAAATCGGTATCGCGCTCATCTCCAACTTGCGCTTTCCTTTCTTTTCATATATATATATATTTTTTTTTTTTCGTGCAAATTAAATCCGAACCGACCGCTCGATCACGCGGATTATGATTGATTTGCACGTTTATTGCAGAGATCATTGGTTGTTCCGACACTTATATTGCGAGCGAGTGATCGGTATGCATCGCTTGCTTTCAATTATTAAGCGGCTCGTCGTTATTTTCTCTTCAACGGAGATCTCGTAGCGCTTTTGCAAAAAAAAAAGAAAAAGAAACGTTTCGTTGCCCATTTGCCATAATGCGGATAACAGAGGCTGATATTAAGGCGACAGATATTGTTGACAGACACGACGAGGACAAAGATGAGGCGTGGAATAAAAGTGCGGGGTGTAAAATGTGTATAATTTTGCAACACTGCATTCTTGGTAATCCTATCAAAATGCTGAATAGTCTCGACGGCTTGTATGTCATACGTGAGATATATGTACGTGTAATGTGCGTGTACATCTGTATACATAAAAAAGCACGATAGCATTGCTGTTTATTTTTTGTTTTGTTTGGTTTTGTTTTGTTTTGTTTTGTTTTGTTTAATCCATCGACGCAGAATAGCGACACAAGACAGATGTTGAGAAGACAGCGAATACACCGGCAGTATAGTACTTTAAAAGTTGAAATAGAAACAGAGAGGTGCAGGAGGTGGATACATCAGCGTTGATTCTTTTTGAGACAATGTTACATAAAAAAAGAGAACGTCACACTGAAAAGTGTCTTTCATGTGTTGGCGCAAACAAAACCGATAGAAGTGTTTTGCAGCTCTTCTTTCATGTGTAACAATTTGACGAGAGAAAAAAAATAAAGAAAGAGAAAAACAGGGTGATAGAAATACGGAGGAAAAAGGGAAGAGATAGACAAATAGATAGATAGAAAGATAGATAGATAGATAGAGAGAGAGAGAGAGAGAGAGAGCCAGCAAGTGTATCGCTACAAAAAAATTCGCTATGCAAAAGTAAACGACTGCGGCGGCACAACGCGTGTGAGATTATGAAAACAGAGTAAAGAGAGAGTATAAAACAGAGAATGGACGAACAATTAAAGACTACACCGAGACAACAAGACAAGACAGCGATTAGACAGCGGGGAATAAAAAAAAAAGAAACGACACTGACAACAGCGCGTGAATGTACATCATGTATTGGCCGTAAAAAAAAAAAAAGAGAGATAGAGAGAGACGTTCATATTTGTCGTGTGCAAAACTTACTCGGTCTTCTTCTCCGGCTGCCTTCGATTTTGACATTTTTTGTATCATACCGCGCGGGTCGATTAGCCGATCGGTCGATGACGAGTGACGATTGGTATTGATTGGTTGATTGGTTGGTTGGTTGGTTGGTTGGTTGATTGGTTGGTTGGTTTTGTGTGTTGTATGTGGAGATACACACAGACAGAGAGAGAGAGAGAGAGACAGGGAGTGAATAAACAAAAAAAAGAAAGAAGAAGACGGAGTTCATAAATCACAATCGGAAAGAGAAATCTGGCGTATTGCGCAGCGCAAAACGAGGCTTCGGAAAACGATTATTCTTCATTTACGCTCCTCTCACTATCGATTCATCGTGCGTTTTCCGTTGCGCGTTCGTTAGTTTTAATCTAACTTGACGTTCTAATTTTACGAAAGAGGAGCATCGACAGACGATATAACGACGTTGTCAGGAAACAGAGATGAAGAGAAAGAGCAGCTCCGGTCTTGCTTTTCGGATTTGTATAAATCTTGCTCGATAAATCGCTCAATTCCGCACATAAACGTGAAACGCTACGTCTTACAAATACGCGTACACACAGAAAAAAATACATACTATGCGCAAATAATAATTGCTTGTTTCAAATAATTTATACGTTCATACAGTACATACATCCGCAAATCTCATAAATTTATTACTAGCATTAAATTCAAAATATATTCTAATAAGTTTAATACTTCAATCAAGATTATTAAATTAAAATAAATTCGATTTACTTATTAAAAAAAGTCGTCAATTTTATACAAAGTTTCTTCGATCAACTTTAAAATATTCTAAAAAAAAAAAAAAATAAATTCTTGTTTTGATACATGAATAATAATGAATTTTTCTAAAATTAATGAGTATATTTTATTTTCAAGAAAATATTTTTGGTTAAAGATAACCGTCACTTAAAAGAAAGAAAGTAAATTGAGTAATAACTTTTTTTATATTATAATAGATAGAATGATATTTTTCTGTGTGTATTTCGTAAAAGAAAGAGAGAAAAAAAATCAAATCTATCTGCGCTTTGAACTCTTGACTGGAAACAAACTATGAAAAACTTTTTATCGCGAGATCGAAACGGACATTTTCGCCGCGATCGCGTCTTCGCAGTAGCTACAGCGCTCGTTACAAGCCTCTGAAACTTACTTCCTGAAATGAGAAAACGAGACAAGTCGTACGTTAGAAAAATAAGGAAACATTTAATTGGGAAAACATGTAACGAAAGTGAACACTTACACTTCCTCGACTTCCTCCTCGCTGCTGTAAAAGACAAAACGGAAAAAAGTCTAGTTTAGTCAAGGCGGAACACAATGTGGGCTATCGGGGCGTTTGAATGGGGTGATAAATGGGGTGAGCAGGAAAATTCACGAGGGCATCGCTTTTAAGAGTTAGGGGTTTTTCAGGCTTTTTTCAAGGTTGCTTAAAGCTCTTGCTTTTTTTCCTCTCGCGTAGATTAATTACCGTCGGTATTACGTATTATACTTTACTTTGTAAAACATAAATTTAACAATAAATTTGAGTACACATTTCTTTACAAAGTAAAGAAATATTTAATTACAGTAAATAAATATTTGTTAAAAAATAAATAATAGTTAAATTAAATTAATGGTTTCTATGTAAATATTTACTTAGAATATTTATTATTCAAACAAATATTTACTAAAATTTAATATTTTTTTCAGTGTAGACGCGAGAAAAATGATTTACCGAATTTTATTTTGTTTTTCCTTTATTGTGATCTGAGAGTGAATTTTCTATAACAACTTATAGAGTAACAATCAAATTATATAATTTAACGAGAAAATATGTATAATTACATTGTTCTAGAAAAAGTTTGAAGCGGCAATGTAAGAGAAAAAGCGTTTAAAAAATAATAATTATTATGCAAGCACGTCATCGAGTGACAATTAAAAGTCGGCTGAAATGTTCGAGTTTCGCTTTGAGTGCTTATTAAGAGGTTCGTGCGTAGGTGCGATTGGAACGTGACGCACGCAGGGACGGACATCGAAACGGCAAAATTAGACGAACATGTGAAACGTTAAACACGACGAGGTCACAGATCATGGGCGATGTTCAACCTTACGTGGACGAACTTTAAACTTTGCTGCGGACTTTTGATTCGTACGAAAACGTGATCAACGATCAGCGAACGTGTCACGATTTTTGTCTATCGCTTCGATTTCAGCAAAGATCCTATTTTTCATGTCTGGAAATTACTGGCATATATCACGGAACTTCTCTCTCGCATTATGAGAGCTACTCATCATCTCGGAGAGCGGCGATATCACGTACTCATATATCATGATATATTTATGTGAAATCATTTTTTAAAAACATTTTAATAAAAGATTTCAAAAATATTTTGTAAAAATTTGTAAAAACGTTTTAAAATATTGCATTAAAATACAGGGTCCGGCAAAATGATCTCCCACATTTTAATCTTTAATAATTTAAAAATGTGAGAGATCATTTTGCCGGACCCTGTACTTTATCAAAATATTTTTGAATTGTAAGATCAAAAATTTCAAAAACTCTGATTTCCTGAACATGTTTATATTTCAGAAATGAAAATCCTCGTGAAAAATTTCTGAAATATTTCAAATTTTACAATGAAATATTTCATGTTGGGTATTTTAAAGATCGTTTATTTTGAAAATTGTGCAAATCTATTTTCTACAGAAATAAAGAAAGAAAAAAGAATAGGCGGAGTCTTTTAATAGCAAGCGCGTGAATTTTTTACGCCCTCGTCGGAATTCGTAATAATAACGTTCTAAAATTGCATCAGTTTCAAAATAAACTATTGAGAACCGCGAACGCGAACAATGCATGGATGATAATTTATATCAATCGATGTTGGCTCGAGTTATGATCGATGGGCTACTTACGAGTATTGTTCCTCGTCGTCAGACATGTTGGCGGCTGTTTAAAGCGCTGCAACACAAAAACGAGACGTTGAATACCAGATTGATTTGCAAAGTCAACGGCGAAAGAGAGAAAGAAAGAGAGAAAGATTTTTAAACCGTAGACAGTGATTAAAAAAATGATATATGTTTTCACATATATCGTTAAGAATCGCTAATTAGATCACACTGGTCGATGGAAGTTGCGACACATTACGCGATCCTCGCGAGGAAAGATTTGCGTCATTCGGATTATGGGTGCTTTTCATTTAGCGACACAAGTCAACATAAGTAGTTCTTCTATCTTTCTTGACATTCAGTGAATAACATAGATAGAACGACACTTGTGTTGACTTATGTCACCAAATGGAAAGCACTCTCATCGCGTAGCATAACACTTATAACAATTCTTGAATAAAATCGTCGTAAAGTGAAATCTGGGTGACGTTTAACACGGCTCTCGTAACTGTATCACAGTTCTTATAACTCAACTATGCGTGTAACTTGGTACCGATATCATCTCGACGATAAGCACGTCACGATCAATTCCACGTGAACGATCTCAATCAGATCACTTGTTAACATTGCGACAGATTAAAAAAATAATGAGGATCGAAGGATAGAAAATTGGAAATCTCACCGGTTACAGATTACGTGGAAGAAGAAGAGGTCGGAAGGACCAGAGGACGAGAGAGGAAGGCAACAAGGGTGGCAGGGGGCACCCGGAGAAAGAGGCACGAGGGGTGATGTAGAAAAATGCTTGCGCTTGGTCGAACCTTGCGTGGAAAAGGGGTACCCGGAGGAAAGCCGAAGCTGAATGGGCCGAACGGCGCGCACCGACGTTCCCGAAGTAATCCGATACTTCGAGGCGAGAAAGAGAAAATGCCAGTTTGCTAACCCTGGTCGCAAGCTCCGGCATCGCGCTCAAGCTCTATAAGGAGCCGTCCCCTTCTCTGCCATGTCGCTCTAATTTTAGTGGTACAACATGCTCGTTCCCTCGTTCCGCTCGCCTTTCCTCATCGTTTCTCCTGCCGTTTCTTTACGTGGACGGGGAACGTCGAAATTCGTAGAGTTCGTAACACTAGACAACCTACGTTACCTACGTCTATATGGAATCGTTGGGGAAGCGGAACGTGGGTTGCTTTCCGGCGAGAGACACAGATGGATACAATGAACATTCTTGTTGTTTGCCAACGTTAAACAAGGACGAAACGATTCACTGTGTTGTATTGTGTTCTTACTGGAAAAAGCCTTGTGTCAAACTGTGATCAGACCATAGAGATTGAGATGGAATTGGAATTTAACCAATCAAAACAAAGTTTACTAAACTTGAGATTGGCTTTCTTCCTTCTATTTGATTAAATTCCAACCCAAACTCAATCTCAGTCTCTAGTCGGATCATGACTTTGTATACTGTCTTTTGCTAGAAAGAGCAACCTTCTTCGCAAAAACATTCGCGATATATCGTATCGTCGGATTTTCGTATCGGAATATTTCTATACAACACGGATCTTTAAGGAACGTTTTGGAGACATCCTACAGACATTCTACGTCTTAAATCGTAATTAGATTAAAGCTTGAGATTGAGAATTAAATTCGATTAAAATCTAACTAATCAAAAAGTAAAGTTCACTAAACTCAAGATTTCTTTCTTAAACTTTCTTTCTTCTGATTGGTTAAATTCAATTCAATTTCAAGCTCAATCTGTAATCTGATCACTGCTTTAAGAACGTTCCAGGATGTCTGTCGGATAAATATGCTGTGGAACGATTTGCGTTCACGATTCTGCAACTTAATTTAACTCGCCATTCTTTGTCGCGATCTAAAATAGATCGAATTCACAATATGAAACTGTTTATTCTCAATCGACGAAAAGTAACATCCGTCTTTTATCTACACTATCGTCTGATATATCATAAATTTTGCGATTTTATGAACTCTTTTTTAAACACGATTTCAACTCGGAACTTCAATAATGCGAAATACGTAATAATAACAAAAATATTATTGAAAAAATAAGATAAAGAAAGAAAATGAAGATATAAAGAAATAGAATTCAAGAAGGTTCTCTCGGATCACACGATGAATCCGCAGATAAAGTTGCTGAGATCATTAATTTACGTCGTAAAAGATACCAAGCAAAATAACAAAAGCACCACGCGATCTTACATCAATTAACTTTTTCCACGTAATCATTCACTTGCACGTCTGCCGCAACGAAGTTCAAAAATTTTCTACTGATGTGCTCAATTCTTTGCACTGAATGAGTAGGGTAACTTTCCCAATTACTGTGCCTGTTCCTATTAGTGTGCTTTTGTATTTCGATAAGTCATAAAGAAAACTAGCACAAATAAATAAGAAAAAATATTTTTTTTTGTTAAGTTAAATTATTGATGCGTACGATACCGAAGATAATATTTTATTTTTTTAGTATTAAAGTATTTTAAATATTTTTCGAAAGATATGAAGAATTTATGTGAATCCATAATATGTATTGTAAGATTTTAAGCTTGTCCCTATTAATATGCCTTGTATTGAAGCCGAGAACGTGTTATGAGTGTACTTTGAAATAAATATATTGAAATAATGATTTATGTAATATTAACATGAATAATTAGTTTAAATTTATTATCTGTTTTAGTAACTATATGCTAAAGTGAGTCAAATGTGGATAGGCACACAAATTAATATAATAAAGGGGACACATTAATAGGGCCATCGCCGCTTAGAGGACTCACTAATAGGGATAAAAACGTGTTTTCTATTTTTATCAAAAGCATTATAAAGTATTAACATTTTTTAGATTAAAAAAAATATTATAAGAAAAAGAAGTAGTTGAAAAACCGATATTGATTGCAAGCAGATAAAATTGAAGCTACAATATTTATTAATTAATTCAGTAATAAGCAAATTGGCTAAAAGGCACATTAATAGGGACAGTTACCCTAGATAGAGTCGCGCTTCGTGTTCACAAGATTTCCACTAACCGAGCGATCTGCTGCTGAAGAATACCGTTCACTATTCATTTCAAAAGTTTCCTAGCATTAAAAATGAAAGATCCTTTTATCGAGTAATTCCACGTAGTCTATTGATT
Organism: Acromyrmex echinatior; assembly: GCF_000204515.1. The sequence goes on along the minus strand of NW_011627469.1, from coordinate 216,360 downwards.
CTCCTTTGAGTCCTCGAAACTCTGCTAAAACATTTGCCAAGTGATTTCGCTGTGAGCAATCGCGAATTTCTCGGCAATATAAACATTGCTGATGCGAAGGCGAATTTCCGCTAGAAAGATTTCTCGAGTCAATTATTTCGTGTCGTACAACGTCGTTTTCACATTCACAGCAATCACACCGCAGGAAGAAACGTAGACGCGCGGTTCATCGCGAATGTTCCTCCAGAATGAAGATTAATAAGAAAAAGCGAAGGGGTGCGCCGTTCGACAGAGATGATGAAAGAAGAAAAAGGAAAAAAAAAGAAAGAGAAGGGAAAAAAAAAGAGAGAAAAAAATCGAGACTATCAAATACAGAATGAAAAAATGTTGAACTTACACTCGGGGTGGTGTCAATGCGTGTGGATGAGTGCTTGCGCGCGCGTGTGTGTGCGTGCGCGAGCGCGTGTACGTGGAGACGTATATGCGTGCGTGTAGATGGGTTTTTCACGGGGGTGACCCAGCTGGGTGAAACCGCGAGGGAGAAAAGAAAGAAAGGGTCCCGCACACTCCGCGGGAGGACGCGAGAGAAAGAGAGAGAGGGAGAGAGAGAGAAAGAGAAAGAGAGAGAGAGAGAGAGAGAGAGAGAGAGAGAGAGTCACGCACACGCACAGGAGGAGCTTGTCCCGGTGGAATGTGGAGTCCGCGACAGCCTGAGCCGCTCTGAGGTCCGCGAAGTCATCACGGTCGGACATCAGCGGGACTCCGGGCGTCGTGCCCGCTCCGCTTTAGAGCCTCTCATTTCTTCTCTTGCCCTTCTTTCTCTCTTTCACACTCCCTTTTGTTCTATTAATAGAAACGATGGTCCGCGCGTACACACACGCGGACTACCGGGAGTGATACGATCTTGGTTGATACTATTTTCGTGTCTTTCGCCGGCAAGTCGCACGCTGCGCTTCCAACTCAGCTCCTGCAGCGGCGACTCCGGGCTCTCTTCCGCCGGACGGATTCGACGGACGATTGCTCCAAAGTAGGCCTGTCACGATGTCACGCCCCCACTTTCCGATGGTTGTTGACAATGATGAACCGGCTGGTTCGCGAGTCCCGTCAGATCAGCTAAAAATCTGCTCGATTACCAAGAGAAGCTTTTAAAATGAAAATGGTGCATCGAAAATTAGCTCGAGGTTTATCTCTTCTCTATTTCTCTTCGCTACGCATATGATTGCACAAGTAATTGCAATTTATTAGTTCTAATATATTTACTATTACAATACTTTAATTTTTAATATAATTTGTAGAAAATGTAATCTCTGTAGTAGGATCGATTTATGGTAAATGATTCGTTAGAGTTTTTTTCTTAAGATATATTTCATGACGATTTATTTCGCATTAATGAAGTTGAAAAGTTTCTTAAATTTGTGAAAAAATATTTTTTTGCAATTGCCTTCCAATATATTTATAATACATCCAAGAAAGAACAATGGCACGTTCTGAATCTATAAGATTTAATTATTCTATTTTATTCTAAATAAAAAAGATGGTAGAGTTTGAGCAATGAAGCTACGATGAACGAAAGTGGATTGTTTGAGATGTTATTAAAGGTGTCATGAACATCCTAAATCGAGTAAGAAAGAGTTTTTTCACTTTTATCAATACCATCGTCGTTGGTGTTGGAAACTTAAGTTCGGTACTGTAATCGCGAGGTGCCTCCTTATATGGAGAGAGGCGTATGTGGGAGACTGCGATGATGCGGTATAAAGTTGCCGACGAACGCGAATACGATCTTGCGATGTGTCTGAGACTACCTCTCGAAAATTTGATGTAAAATTGTCCGCACGATTTACGATAGGAAATGAAATACGATGCGCTTGTCCATTTCAATGACAGTTGTTGGGAAAATTACATCAAATATTCTGTAAATTCTTTATAATGGATTTATCGGGGTTTGCGACATTAAAATAACAAGAGCAGTGTGATAAAAATTACAGAAGCGAACCCAAATCGGCGAATGATAAAACCCATGTTCAGTGTATTGCTTTATTAATGTGTTGGAATAATAAATGAGAAAGAGAGAGAGAGAGAGAGAGAGAGAGAGAGAGAGAGAGAAAAGGTAGGAATGAAAAGATAGCAACAGAATTGATGGAAATAGTGTCATAAATGTCAACGTAGAAGCTATTTATCTTTTTGGCTTTAAAATATTAGGTACAATTGGTCGTTTAAATGGTCTATCCTTTCCTCCGAATCTCAGTTGACCCGATTCTTTTTTGCCACCAAAACCACCTCCTAAAAAGATCATAGATGTTATATAAAAATTGGTAATATTTGTCAATAAAGATTGTATATTTAATTATTGAATAGATACCAAGTCTTCTCGGCTTCCATCCTTTCAAGCTACGACCACATTCGTAATCAATAAAAATTTTATATCCTTTTAATGTGGCATCGACAGTTCTTCTTAACACTCTTCTAGCTTCCTCTTCACTTTTCATTTCCACGAAACCATATCCTTGAGAGACCCCAGTTATCACATCTACTATCACCTTCGCCGAAATAACATCTCCATATTTGCTGAAAAACTAAACAATAACAATTTAAAGTTTATAAATAATTATATAAAGTGTATAATAAAATTGTCAAATGTATCATTTTTTAGATAACTCTATCCTCTACCTCTTTCAGATCGTAATTAGTAATTTTTGGACCAAGCCTAGCTACAAATATAGTTCTTTCTGCCTTAGATTCTAGATCGTGCGGTGGCTCATAGTGCATTATCATTGCCCTACTAACAGCCTTGTCATGAGGTTGCGTATCTGTTCCATCGATACTACCTGCTTTTAAGGGATCGTACTCTCTGGCATAAGGGCTCCAATTTTGCAACATGTTGTTTTCACCCTAAACAAAAATATTAAAAAATCAATCACATAACCATTTTTATTTAACACAAATTATAAATTACTATCACTTAATATATGTAAAATTAAATATTAATTACCGTTAAATACAATATTATGTATATTAATTATTAAAATACTACCGAATTACGTTGTATAACCTAAAAATATTATTTATGTTAATATAATTCTATATACATGCAGTTTAACATCAACTAATAATTTATCTGTTTTTCCAATGTTTCATTAATAAACGCTCACCATGTTAAATATATTTATGGCATCGAAAGTGCATTCAAATATTTAGTAAACAGATCACTCATTTGACGAGAAGTAAACAAAATAAACCGAAGCGCCAACTATGTCTTTAAAAGTGAATATGGAACTATGTAGCATATTTGTAAATTTTCTCACTGGGTAACACAGTTCCGATTTTTATCTTGCTGTATCCGCGCAAAACATAAAAAAATTATATGTATACAAAAAATTATGTGTATATTTATAATAACGTATATGTCAATATATTAAAATTGTTAGTTTAATTTGTAAAAATTTATGTAATTTATACAGAAGGTGTAAGGTAAAATTATATAATAATCTCGACTAACAAATACGTTGGATTATATATCGTACATTATTTAATTAATAAATTATAAGTGCATTGCAAATAAAACTATCGCAAATAAAGCTATTGCAAATAAACTATCGCGATCATAATCTTATTTCGTATAAATGATATGACGCAAACGAAACGAATCGTAATATTCTGTTTAGAGGACGGGAGACATTATAGTTATAAATATACAGAGTGACTCACGTACAATTCGGATGGATCATATTCTCCTTTTAATTTCTCCTTTTAAGAAGCTCAAATTGTTCTCATTTCGTGATCCATTTACATGACTTTTGCATGCAATTTATACATTATCGTTGAAGACTTTATTAAATAAAATACATATAAAATATATAATCTCATATATATCAGCGTTTGCATAATGTAGTATTTTCAAAATATACATACACAAGTACATGTGCAATATATAATACAAGCTATATGTATATTTACACCCTAAAATAAAAATCAGAGCGTAAGTCGAATGTAAAGACCGATATCAAGAGTGATAAAAGTTAACAATTAACTTTTAGAGAATAAAAATTAAGATAATAAAATGTAAAAGAAGTAATTCCTTTTTTTTGTTTCGTTGTCTCAATTTTCGATTCCAAGAAATTTCATTTACGCTTCCATTCACTCTCCCCTTACATTCGACGTATGTATTTATTCTTTATCTCTCTATATTGGATTGCATTAAAACTTTCTATCTCGCTTTCGCCAAATACATATATATAGATATATAGATATCTACTTCACTTTAAATATAAATATATACTGTTGTATAGTTTAGCTTTAAGGAATAAGCTTTAATATTTTATACAAATTCAAATTATATGATCCATATAAATTAAACCGTTATAGGAAAAATTCAATTTTATTGAATTTCAATCAATAGAGTACTGCATGATTGTAACTTGCTGACAAATTATCCGCTTAACTGTGCGGAATAGTGAATGTTTTTCATTCGCAATTCAGCGTTTTGCGTGACAATAATGAATAGAATATGACCCCGTTTTCAATCACAATCGAATAATATATTACATCGGAATCGTCTATTGTTTCGTTTTAAATAAAAATTATCCTGTTCTCTTGAGCTTTGTTCATTATACATCTCTGTCACAGATTCTGTAACTAAAATCCGACATACGCGTTGAATAAACAATGAAACTGCAGAAATAATGCAAGACAATACGTAAAAAAAAATATATCGCTAATATATATTAATGGTAAATATTTATTTTAAATACGCAGCAAAAACGATTCATTGAATCAATGTCAATTCGACATCGAATTAATAATTGAAGAATTGATGATTTCGACAATTCATCGAATGGACGGTCATTTTTCACTGGATAGTGTTGTGTAGCAAACTATTTTATGATTTCCAAGTGCCCGTTTGCAAAAACGTTTTAACTTTAATTTTTCAAATTCCATTTTTGGCGCAAATACCCAAAAACCTTAGTTCCATCGAAGCAAAAAATGAACCAAATTAGTTGAGCAAAGATAAAAATGTCAAAGGTTGAAGTCAATAAGATTTGTCAATAAGATTTGATTGAAATATGTTCTATATTAATGAAACCTCGTTGCAAACTAAATGGCTTAACTTTTTCAAATTTTGATTTCTTGCTGCACTACTTCGGTACCACCATTACAATGGTTTATTTCGTATGTCATCAAGTTTGGATGACGTTACCGATATATTAGATCAAATCAAAGTCTAAACGTGCGCCCATCCGTTTCAATGCCAGAATAGTGTTAACAGCCTTAACCCAACGCTTCTTAATGACGTAGCGTTTCAATCGGTGCTTCTGTATTGGATTCTCCAGCGCGGCTTCCAGCCAACGATGCTCTATAAGCTTTCCTGCAGACGGTCTTCTCCTATAGCAAGAAGATTAATCAGTTTCTATTCATTGTTGGGAGATGTGTGGGTGCATGAAGTAATCGAAAATTTTCCTGTGTGTGGAGTGTACTGTGATTTATATTAAATATAAAATATATATGAACAGTGACTATTTAACAAGAAATATATATTATTTCAATCGGCTCTCTTGCAAATTTCGTGTAACATACTTAATAAAAAAAATCTAGACTTAATCTATTGTGCGTCTCTCATATTTAATATTATTATACTATAATACAGAGAATATATCCAAATAATGTTATTAATAAATAAAAGTACAATATATGTGTATTAAATATAACAGTTTCCTGTGGAACTTACAAAAATTGTAGAGAAAGAATTTTGGAATTCGGAACGAATAATTGCGTCATTCTTGTTATTAAAAGCGTCACGATAGATTTATTAATTCGCAAGGGATTAAATTGAATCAAAGCGATAGAGATATCTTGATGAAAAATGTGTCGTACTCTGACGCATATAAAAATATTAATAATTGGAGGGTGTGTTGATGGTACACAACTATTGAAAAGTCTGCTTAGAGTATAAAGTATGATCACGTAGACGTTATTTGTAATTCATAAGTTTTTTTTATCGCTCTCACAGTCTTCGTTAAAGCCACCATCTCCATTATTCATTTTCATCTCTCTGTGCATAAATATCCACTAGAATTTACATATTTCGAGTTTAATTACAGAGAATTTTATGATCTTACATTTTCGTAACATTTTATATGCGTTTTTTATACACATTTTTTCCTAAAATGTCATGAAATTGCAAGATTCTTGTTTTTAATGGTGAAAATAAAAAACGGAGATGATTCAGATGATCACCGATGAACTTAAGCAAGCGTAAGATATTTAAAAGTTACCGATACTTTTTTATTATCCGTCCCTCTTAATATATTTAAAAAATTCTTCTGCATTTCTTCATAATCTCTTCTTAAAAACTTAGTTAAGTAAGAAATAAGCGTGCACTTATTTGTTATTTGTAACAGTGTTTGTCTAAAACATAAATGATCGAAATAAATTCAAAGGGATTAAAAGATTATAAAATCAATCTTCAACTTTAAAAATTACAGAAATTTACATTTTTCATAGATTAATTTTTACGATTCATCAAGTATATTATTGCCCTAAGCGTTTGACGCATAAATTTCATCTTAAGCTTCAAACCGTTCCAAAATAACATTTGCGATCAGAAAGAAGAAAGAATGGGCGCATTCAGCAGACTCAACAGTTGAATAAGCGCTCGCTATTGATTGAATATTCTTCTAGATCTAAAATTCTGATTGAATAAGCTGAAAGAATACACCAATAATAGCGAGCGCTCGTCACTCAACTGGACGTTGAATTTGAATCTGCCAAATGTTAACGTCGCGCATTTTCCTGATCCGTCTGCGATCAATCCTCGAAATTCGCAAATGCGCAATCTGTAACGGGATGAACGTATTATTTAACGATATATCGTCGGCGACGTGGATGACGCGACGTCGGAAGATTTCGCTTCCTGTTGCTTCGACTGGAAATACTCCGCCAATGAATTCATCGTCTTCCTGGCGATCGTGTCGGCGGCACACCAATCCAGGCTCATAGACTTCCTGCCGATATTGCCGCTGCCACCGTTACCGCTGCAGGATGTCGTGGTGACCTCCTCCCATTCGCCTAATAGATGCAATAGCAGGTCCTTGGCACTGCCCGGCTCGTCCAGATTCAGATTCTTGTGTAGATCCCGCAAATTCGATATCCGTGGAACATCCCTGCTAGTTTCGCCGAAGGATCGTTTCACTCGCGATCGCCGCCAAGGTGGCGTCAAGTCCATTTCCTCCGGACCAACAGAAGACCTTCTTCTGCCGATCTTTTCCCCGTTGAACTTCTCCCCCATCGCCTTGGTGATCGCCGTCCGTTCGAGGGAATATTTTTGAGAATCCCTTCGTCTATCAGACGCATCGCCATCGCCGATACTCGACCTCCTCAAGGCCACAAACACGTTATTGAAATTTGTATCGAAATTGTATCTGTCGAAACTACGACTACTATGAAAGGTCGTCCCGTTGAGTTTTCGCTGTCGAGTGATACTGGATAGTTTCTCCGTGATCTCGTTAGACTCTTTACTTATATGAGACGCGGTCATTTTAATGTTGCTCTTCAAAATATTATGATTATTTTCGACATCGCCAGGCTTCTTGATGGACTGTTGCACTGCCGTTGCGTCTCCATTATTTTCTTCACTCGTTCGCGATCCCGTGGCGATCGAGCTCAAGTGTTCGGATAGTTTGATGATCTCCTCGGCCAAAGCGATCTGACTGGCGGGATCGCGACGATTTCGCGCAGCCGTACCTTCGGAAGCTCTCCTTTCCAAGGACAAGCTGAGACTTGGCACGGGCAACAAGTGGCTAGAATTATCTCTCACGGCGGAGTCCATCATCACCCTCTCCGATTGCGTGCTGCTGCTGCGAAGACTGTCGCAGGGAGAGGGACTGTGACCCCGCAGAGACATGGATTCGTCGCGATCGCGAAGCGGATTCCTCGGTAACGCATGATACGAGTCGATCGTGTACGGACTGTCCGGATGTTCCCGCCAACGTTCGACGAACAGTCTGAGATTGTCTTTGGTCACGTCCAGCTCATCTTTGTCGATAACGCTGATGACAGGACGATTCTCGATGAAGGCCATCCTTTTGGCCGCCGCCAATCCCGCGGTCTCCTTCTCGCTCTTCGGCTTGATCATTTTTCGGACCAACCAACGGTGCTCCCGACATTGCGCCGCCGTCATTCGCTTTCTGAAAGATTCGAAAGGCTCGTCGTGAGGAGGGTCGTGCTCTAGTCCCAGGCTCGATAGCATTTCTCTTGTCGCGTGGAGACACGCGATTCCGCGATCCAAGGGCGAACAGTTAGGACGAAAATGTATGAACGAAGAGTACAATACGATGACATAGGCTCGAATATCGTACAAAATGTGTTATGTATATGTGTCGCGTTATGTATATCCGAACACAAAATTTTCGATGAAAAATTATTTGAGTGTAACTTTACATATTGATGTCGTTCGCTTGATATTTGGACGTTCTCGAGACAATAAAATCGTTTCTTAAATGCAGCAAGAGTAAAATAATAATTACTGTATAAAGTTGGAGTAACGTATATTTTGCTAGTTATCATGAAATAGATTCTTATAAGTTTAATTACAAGATGGAATTGCTTTTTTCTAATCTGCAGCCTGATATATTCATGGATATATTCATGATATATCGATACATGTGTTCATTAAAGTAAAACATTTCGGAGTAAGATAATAATGGAAGTCAGATTAGCCATGATAAGTACGGGTTGTTTGTGAGCCATACACACACCCTCACAACGAGTGAAAGAAAATAATTTAGACAGCGTAACAAAAGAAACTTCTCTGAGAGTAGCAACAATGGGATGAAAGTATGAAAAGAAGAGATAACAATAAAAGAAGGAAGGAGCAAGGAATTGAAAACATAGAAGAGTAGTACAAATATGTATATATACTTACTCTTTGTCTTTCACCAGAAGGCATTTTATGAAATCTTTCGCGTCCTCTGAGATCTCGGCGAAAGCCTCGTGATCAAAGTCGTACTTGGCAATGGTAACATTCGCCATTGTCTCTATATCCGTATCGCCCATGAATGGTGATAAACCGGACAATCTACAATAATTAATTACATGAGCAATCGCGTATCTTTTATGAAGCTGTAATATATGGGACCGTAATTAACTTACAATACGTAACAAATAACACCTATGCTCCATATGTCAGTACCGAATCCAATTTGGTCAAAGTTTACGACTTCTGGGGCAACAAACTCAGGTGTACCAAACAGCACTTGTAGTTTCTTACTTGGATCGTACTCTCTTGCTAAACCAAAATCGATGATTTTGATTCTGTTACCTTCCTTCGTTAGGCACAGAATATTCTCCGGCTACACAGCACATATTTTAAATAATTATACAAATTTTTAATAATTATATAAATAATATAAAGATATATAAAGATATATAAAAATAATAAAGATAAATAAAAAATATATAAAGATAATATAAAGATATAAAGAAAAGAAGAGAATATATATATATATATATATGCTATATATATATATATTATATAGTTAATTATATTTCAACTTATAATCAACAGTTTTTAAAGAATATTTAAAAGTGTAAAAATTTAGAAATAATTTTATAATTGGCATGTAATAAATAAAAAATAAAGAAAGATTTACAAACAGTATGATTATCTAATATCAATCTACAAAGTAATTCGTATGCAATTCAACGACTCACTTTTAGATCGAGATGCAAGATCTTTTGACCATGCATGAATTCTATTCCCTCGCATATTTGCCGCATAAAAACGGCGCAACTGCGTTCCGTCAGTACGAAATCGTCGTCTATCACTCTCTCAAAGAGCTCGCCGCCGTCGATCCTTAAATGATGGAAATTTAAATGTAATCCCGCAGCGCGCGTCTCTTTCTAATCTTACGCTCCCTATGTCGGTGCCTCGTCCGCGAGAAAAAAACGTACAATTCTAGAACGACATATATCTGTTTCCCCGCGTCAATGGAGTCGTACAGCTGAATCAACCGTGGATGCTGTAAGCGTCGCATAATGTCTACTTCTCTCTGCACAGCACGTCTGTCTTCCTTCTTCATGATGTTCACCACTTTCGCGGCGAGCATCAAGCCGCTCGTTTTTTCCTTGCATCGGTAAACAATTCCAAATTTTCCCCTGAAATAGAGAGACCAAAAAGAGATCAATATAACAAGATAAACATCGAGTGGCTTTTATACAGATAGTTATGTAAAAAAAATGAATTGAATTTCCGTTGATTGTAACATAATAAGTTTAGTATACAAAATCACGCCTTGAAATCAAATTCTTGGATAATAACAAATTACGCGTAAAAAGTGATAAATACACACAGGAAGCTCTGCCAAAGCTGTACATCCGCAGTATGTCCCTGACAGCACGAGGCAAAATACAACATACTTGTCACGAAGCCAAGTCAATGAATCATTAATGTTAGTATTTAATTGTAAGTCAACGGATGTAATTATTGCGTCTATTAATTAAATTCTATTATTATACATTAATTATTAGCATATTTCAATTATTAATTTATTAATTAATTACGTTACATAAAGAAGTCTCATGATTCGACAAAATAGAGTGGATATTAAAGATTGCTCATCTTTTAAAGAAAGATATAATGAATCTGAACGATCTTACAAAATTTCCTATCAGAAGACTGTTATTTTGCTCTTTCTATTATTATCTATATTAAATTCCTCGTGTTTGACATTTTAATTTATCGATGTTGATATCTTAAAGATAGAAAGAAGCTAAGCAACTCGGCGAGAATCGAGTGGGAAAAATAAGAAAAAATGTTCTCAGTTAATTTCAGCAATTCGAGTGCCGCTCTCTTATAAGCTCGTCTGTGATTTCGAAATCGTAACGTAGGGCAAACGCTTTCATTGTCAAACCACATTCCGGCAGGCCGACCGAGTTCACCACCGGTGTCAAGAGCACCGGCACGCCCAAGCTCAACATCGGAACGCAGTTCGACGTGCGTACCGTTTCACTCATGGGTCGAGAGAAAACGGATATTTATTTATAGACTATAGACGTATCTCCCGGGTCCTTGATTGCCGACGCGAACAAGACCGAGCGTGTTCATCTTATCAGCTCGCGCTGCATTCCTCAGACGTGCACCTGACAGCAACACAGCACATTCCTGTAATCCTGTCACTTCCGCATGATTTCGTAGAAACGGGCCAACAGCTCTAACGTTGCAAAAGATATTAAACATCCCAGGTAGCACACATATCCAAAATAGGAAGATACCTGATACGTCTTGAAGACACCTAGGTTTAAGACGTCTTTAAAGTATCTTATGAGGGATGTCTCAATATATTTTTAAGACGTCTTATGTCACGATTTTGGACATGGCGCTGTCTGGGACTCGATATTCGAATATAGAGCGAAGGTCACATGATGAAGATATTTGTATAATCTCGTCAAATATTTGTATTTAGATTGACTTTAATTAGAAGTTAATCATTACCAATCGCTATTATTTTATTCAGAGCGGATGAAGTTAAAAGAAGCGTAAGTGCATTGACTATTTTTTACGCTCTAGATCAGAAGGGTTATCGCATAGAAGAAGTATGTACTCTGAAAGTCGATAAATTAAACTAATTAAATGTGTTGATGTAATCTTCGTATTGACTTCTTGGAAATTTCCCTTTCAGTCACGACGTTAGATTCCTGGTTGTATCAAGATTAGTATGCATCGATTGCATGTGATTGACACGCTGTTGGCACGATACACCAAGCGTTATGTGCATTCGTTGATCGACGGATTTAATCACTCACCGTCCGAGCTCCGATTGGATGTCATAATCGTCCTTGAACTCGACACCTCGACGTACCGTCACATCTCTATATGGAAAACTGGGCTCGATCTCTGAAAACAGGCGTGCGATAGTGAGAAGAATGGAATGCGGGGGTGAGTAGGTGTTTGGCATTCAATTTCATCGCCAGACGACGGTGGTATCTTGAATTGTCTTTAAAATGGAAAGAGGCAGAAGGTAGCTTTAAGATTCACGTGTTGTTCTCTTCGAGAGTTTTGGCGCCAACTTTTTCTCAAGACTTCAACGACAATTCTGTATTCTTATCTTTTTTTTTATTAGTAAATTTTGTTGTGTATTTTGTAATGATTTATTTTTAGTTTTCCTAACGTCTTACTTTATTATTCTTTTCTCTTCCTCAAAAAAAAGTTTTATCGATTCTTTCTTCAAGCCCATTCAAATTAAACGCTCCATAAATAGACTCTAATCTTTATTTCTTATTAATATTATGTCTTTTATTTTTGTCTCTATTATTTCTATTTTTTTTTTAAATTATTTATCTCTATTTGTTACACTTTTCAATATTTTGATTTCTAAAAAAGTTTTCCGCCAGCTGTCTCCAATTTCATGCGGGATTGAAGATAAAAGTTAATGTTTTAATTCTCTACAGAATGATCGAAATTCCAACGGTCCAAATAACACGCGAAAATAACTTATGTTTATTCAAGGCGTGGAGATTCGTCCGAGACGTGTCTCTCTCTATATCGCTAAAATTGATTTCGTCGAGAATGCATTAGTTTTAATATGATGACACTTAGGCATTATGAACGTGATAGTAAAGATCACATCGATGTTGCTTGGGTAACAATAACCGCCTTTTGATTTCCTGAAAGTCGCGCCATTCCATCGAGCGCGCTGACAGGCGCGCATGTTTCGCATTCTCCACGAACGTATTTCCCGCGTTTGTCGAGCGAAATTGTGTTCCTAATAAAAAGAAAATAAAAACTGGAGTGTAAGTCGAATATAAGAGTGACAGAAGAGTAAACAAAGCTTCTAGAAGACGAAAATTGAGACAACGAAGTGAGACATTTACACTTTTTTTTACGTTTCGTTGTCCTAATTTTCATTTCCTATTGTATATTAAAAAAAAATTTATTGAATCTTAATATAATTCTTTAAATAACTAAGTAAACATTTACTTGCGGTAAATAAATATTTACTCAATAAAAAAAAAATGATAGTTGAATCAAATTAATGATTTTTGGATCAAATAAATATATGTTTACGTTTAGTAAATATTTACTTAGAAATTATTTAAATTGTTTAAACAAATATTTATTAAAATTAATTTAATAATTTTTTTTTACTGTACAAGCTTTGTTTACGCTTTTATCACTCTTCCCTTACATTCAACTTACGCTCTAATTTTTATTTTCGCCAGGGTATACATTGCCAATGAAAATTCTGTTATACGCAACAGTGAATAATAAATTTTCAATACTGGCAGGGTATATCGGAACACGGCCCAAAAAAATGTCTTCCCCTCTTCCATTACTCTAATATTATTGTTCGTAAAAATAATTATTTTTCATTCTTTTATCCTCTTCTCTTACCTCCCACTGGGTCTGATTCGTCCACGCGGATCATGTTCCTCGAGCGATTTCACGACGAATCGGCCGCCGTCGTGGCTGCTGTTCTCTCGTTTTCCCGGGGAATAGAAAGAAGGAGAGCGAAAACAGTGAACTTTCTCCGCGATTTCTTCCTGTTTCTCTTTCACTCTCTTTCTTTCTCTTAGCCTCCTTTGCTCGCAAAAATGAAAATCGCGGAAAAAAAAGATTTCGCGCGAATTTTACACTCGCGCGCGATCCCTCGATCGATCCGCCGCGAGCCACGGACGATTATGAACTATCTCGATCACAGCGGCTGTTTCGTGTCGCGCAGGCCAAGACGGTGGTCTCTTCTTCTTCCCGGCTCGGACGGATTTAGATTTTCGGCGGACGCCGCAAATTCTGCTGGTCGATCACGTGGTCTTGTAATCCTCAACGATTTCGAGGTGGGGATAAAATAGCTAGCATCTCTCTCTCTCTCTCTCTCTCTCTCTCTCTCTCTTCCTCTTCTCTCTCTACCTGTTCTTCTCTTCATCCTCTCCCATCATATAGATTCACAACCATTCCCAATCCCGGCTGTTGAGATGTAAAGCTCAAGAGTACAATCGTATGCTGTGATATCAAAATTGTCATACATTAACGAAAGTTACATACCTAGGAGGGAAAAAGAAACGCTATATATATAGTTTAAAAAGATCTCTGAAATTCAAAGTGGCAAAATTCTGTCTGACCTGTTTAGAGTGTGCCTGAAATAAATCGCCAAATCGCCGTTAATCTTCACGACATTATTACACAGTCGGTCTTCTTATATTTCTTACATCTCAGTGTCAATACTGTACTTCTTCATATTATGTAATGATGTATATTTCGATTAATAAAAATATCGCTATCTTTTTTTGGACGATTGACTTCGTCAGATTCCTTTCCGACCTCGCAATGACGAAATCCGTATTCTAAATTTCATTGATTTATTACGTACATATGTGCCACGTCATTTTGCAAGTTTTATTCACCAGATACATTTTAGATGCCTTTTACTTTTTAGTCTAATATTTCGGGAATATATTCTGTGGGATGAAATAAGAAGAGTAAATATGTGTCAATAAATGGAATAAAATAAGAATAAACTTCTGTTTTTCCTCTTCTCTCCTCTTTCTCTCCTCTTCCCCTCTCTTTTTCTCTTCAACTAGGCAAAAAATTGTAAAATTGTAAATGGAGACAACAAAAACTTGACGTATCCCAAATTTTAGATAATTAAAAAGTATTGGGTCATCTAAAAAGTATCCGCGATACTTTGTCACTAGATATATGACCATCAACACCATCTAGTGACAAAAAACCGCGGATACTTTTTAGATGACCCAATATATACTTTAGAAAACAATAATTTGCCTTATAATCTTATCGAATCATAACTGAGTAAACAATACTGGGTAAACATAACTGGGTCCTCAAGAAAAAGTGCTTTTATAAAACATCGATAGGGCATAGAGTACATGTTTGGCCCAATTACAGTCATGGTCTTTGGTGACCTAAATTCCCACAGGCGCACGTTCATTCCGATTAGTTTAAACACGAACGTATATGCATCGTGATTTATTACGGTATGTGTCTAAGAAGAGCGGACATGACGTTTCCCGTTATCGTTTCGAGGAAAAATCAAATCTCCGTCATCTTGATCGAATAGAAGCTAAGTGTTTCTCAAGCACATTTATTTAGCACAATCAGACTTTGAGTAATTTAATTAGCAATTAATTTAAAATTGTTTACGACAAAATTTTAAACTTTTATTTCAATAATTTAACGTGTCAAGCCATACATATAAAATTATTAAGGTTCATAATAATAAATACATTAGAGAAAAAGAGAGAAAATACAAGAAATCCAAAATTCTGTTAAAATTAAATAATTAATTTTTTACTTATTAATAGATTTGTTTTTTATAACTATTGAAAATAAAGCTCGAAATGTAAGTCGAATGTAGGAGAGAATAACAAAATTAAGTACAAATAATAAAATTTTTAGTAAGCGAAAATTACGACAATGAGACATAAAAAAAGTAAATATCTTTTTACGTACATTTCATTGTCTCATTTTCGCCTTCTTGAAGCTTCATTAATGTCTCTATCATTCACGAATAAGAAAATTAAAATAATATCACTGACTGAATTATAACAAAAAAATGACATAAATTCGTCAAGTCAATAATCGGTTAATATGTTAAATTGACATTATTATTCTTGTTCTCTTCCGACTAACGTCGATTTTTATTTTCGGTAGGGTATATATATTTGTGTTGATACTTTTTACTTAAAAATATAATAGATACATAATGATACTTATTGGAGAGAAAAAGGAGAAATATAAGAAATCCAAGAAGTTTCGCTAAAGAAGAGTAAATTAACAACTGACAATATATGAATTAACAATATTGAATAGCAAGTTTGAAAACAGCATAGTGAAGGAGGATCATTTTGAATTGAAATACACGTCACGTTCGCGCAATCGCAACTCGAGTCAATCGAACGCGCATGCGCAAATGTCGGCACATCTGATATACCACGCGTGTTTGGATTTTCTAACCTTATCTAACCTGTAAGAGCACGTTTAAGTTAAAGTTTTATGACTTGTCATAAAACACAACAGCTATGACTTGTCGGTTAATTAAGACAAAATTATAAAAGCGGCGTTTTTTAAAAATTACGCCTTTTTATATGCTCATTCCACATTTGATGCTTCTATTTTGTATGTTGCGTATTTTCAATTAAAGTCTAAGGTAAGTAAAGGTATGTTTCTCACATGGTGTTATCAAATAAAATTAACTAGCTATTAACTCTTGTTAAATAACTTTAATTCATAAATTTTGTGAATTTTAATAGTGGATGTTTACATATACATTGTATATATAATGTTATTAAATATTTCGTACTCTTTTAATTCAAAGGATATTAATTAACTGAAATACTGTAGTGATATCAAAATGGGTCAAATGGGGGATCACGATATCGATAATATTACATCCGATTGTCAAACTGGACATGACATTGATATTAAAAATAAGGAGAGCCAGAAAAAATACAAATGTAATTATCCTAACTGCAGTGCTACGTTTTTACGACCTAACAGATTGGAAAGACACATAAAATCTCATACTGGAGAGGTAATGAAGCATAAACATGAAAGTGATTTTATTATATGATACATTAATGTTTGATAATTAACAATTCTGTTTGATAGAGACCTTATAAATGTGTGTATCCAGGATGTACAAAATCATATACGAATTCGTCTCATTTAAGAAGACACTCAGAAACGCATAACTCTGTGAAGAAAGTTTATAAGTTTGTATACATTAGCATATTCTTTAATTACTTACAAAAGTTATATATATATATATATTATTGATACAATAATATATAGTTTATATATTATTGTATCAATTTCAGATGTAAAGAATGTTTAATGTTGATGAGTACTTTACACAATTTGAAACGTCATTACAAGCGTGTGCACAGCGAGAAGAAACTTTCCTGTAAAGAATGTGGCATATCTTTTAACAAGAGATATCAATTAATCAATCATCAAGCTGAACAGCATTCAGGATCTATGTATAAGTGTGATAAATGTAATAAAAGTTTTGGAACTTTGTCTATATTTAACCGGCATCGAAAGATACATGAGAAACATTATGCTTGTTCTGAGTGCTCACAGGAATTCAAAACCTTGATGCTTCTAAATGCGCATATAAAAGCAAAACATGTAACAAGTATGTATTATAGAAGATTAAATATGTCATAAGAATATAATCTAGTAGAAGAAAATTTTTATTTCAGATTATAAATGCGACACTTGTGGCAAAGTTTTTCTCAAAAGAGACTATCTAAGAAAACACTTTAAAATACATTTTGAAGACAGATTGGTTCTGCCATGCCCATATGACAATTGTTATAGAACTTACTTTTTTAAATCTAATTTGGATGAGCATGTAAAGACTATTCATCTTGGAAAAAAATTTTATTGCGACATATGCTCCATGGGACTTACGACGAAGGCAAGTTTGATACAACATATTCAACGTCATTACAAACCCAAGGAGAGGAAGAAAAATAAAGTAGAACGAAAAAAGCGGAAGGATGCCGGTGTACCAAAGAAAAGTGTGCTAAGTGCCTTAATTGGTATAAATTTGCCAAGTAGTTTAGAAAAAATGGTGATGGAACGAGAAACAAAGATAAATGATGCAGTGACAACATTGGAAGTATCTTGAGAAATATTATAATTAATATATTAATATTATAATTAATATATTAATATTATAATTAATATATTAATATTATAATTAATATATTAATATTATAATTAATATATTAATATTATAATTAATATATTAATTTAAATTTGCGTGTCAAATTTGAATTTTAGCCTAAGCCATCTTATCATAATAAATAATAAAATTAATAAGAATATAATGATTCAAGTTTTATTCATGATGATTTTAATCAAATTTGATTCATTGTTATTAATATTATTAATAAATATTACTAAATAATGATTAATAAATATTAATAATAATGACTTAAATAATATAATTTAATAATTCAAGTCATAAATATCTCTAGGAAACAAGTTCTCGTATTGGATAATGGATATTTACTATACACACTGCTGTCTAGTATTTTTTATCTCTTTGTTGGTATCAAGTATTTTTAGAGAGAAACTTGAGACTTCACATGGTTCGATCTAAGTTAGGTTAAGTTAGATATTATTAATGCGTCTTTTCTGCCTGAAGTATCGTTCTGAGAGTGTTACTTTCAATTACTTTAGTGGAATTTTTCTTTCAATGGAATAATTTTTATAGAATATAAAAATTAGTAGTATATAAGAGATATAAGCAGTGTTAATTGTATATTTACTAACACAAACGTATATATTTTCCTGTCAAAATGAGATATGCACAGCTAGTAATGGGTCCAGCCGGCAGCGGCAAGGTAATAAATTTGAATTGTTTATCAATCTCATATTAATTGAATACTAATAGCCATCTAAATTGAACAATTCTGTTAATATTTGAAATTATTTTGTTTTTAAAGTCTACTTACTGTTCAGTTATGCAACGACATGCTGTTGACTCGAGAAAAACAGTAGATATTGTAAATTTAGATCCTGCAGCAGAATATTTCAATTATGAGCCCTTAGCAGATATAAGAGATTTAATTCAGTTAGATGATACTATGGAAGATGATGAATTCAATTTTGGACCCAATGGTGGACTTGTATTTTGCATGGAGTAAGTTACTTAATTCTCATTAAATATATTTTTCTATATTTTTATGTCTTATTGAAATATGTGAGTTTACTTAATGAGTTTTGAGTTTACTTAATTTTGCTAATATTATTTCATTAATTCTCACTCATAACTTAATTTTTCAATCTATTTTTTATAAAACTGATATATAAAATAAAGAGATAAATCTACAATTTATCAATGATTTCTATCATTTTCAGAGCTAGACATTAACCTATTATTATTTTTAATATTTTTATGCAATAAAAATCATGCTTTTTTTTATAGGTATTTAGTTGAAAATTCAAGTTGGCTAGAAGAGAAATTAGGTGATGTAGATGACGATTATATAATATTTGACTGTCCTGGACAAATTGAATTGTACACTCACATGACTGTGATACGAGAGCTGATAACTATCCTACAAAAACTTAATTTCCGTATATGTGGAGTATTTCTGATAGATGTTCAATTTATGATAGATGCATCAAAGTTTATATCAGGAACTCTGGCTACTCTTAGTGTAATGATAAACTTGGAAATTCCACATATTAGTATTCTTAGCAAAATGGACTTGATATCAAAGAGCACACGGAAAAAATTAGATAGCTATTTTGATCCCGATCCATATAGTTTATTAGATGCAGAAGAAGATCCATGGAACGAGAAGTATCGCAGTCTTACAGAAAGTATTGGTAAAGTTATAGCAGATTATAGCTTAGTGCGTTTCTTACCATTAAACATTAAGAATGAGGAAAGTATCGCAGACATAAAATTAACGATCGATAATACCATACAATACGGTGAAGATGAAGATGTAAAAGTTAGAGACTTTGACGGACCAGAAGATAACGAACTAAATGAATCTTAATCATTTTGTAAAGAAAAAAAAAGTTTACATCCCGAACGTATATATTTGTATAATATATTTTCAATCAGTTAAGAGAAAAAATAAAAAGATACCGCTGCAAGCACAAGAAATGCTATTAATTTATTTTATATCGCTTTATAAAATTTCCTTTGTACAATATTTTACATTATCGAGTTTCATCTGTCTACATACATATCTAATGTGTTAAATACGAACGTGAGACATCCGAAACTAATAGTCGAACCATGCGCAATAATTGCACTTCCTTCCCATCCCTCCTCCAGATCGCTTGAATCACGTTTTATATTACACTTGCATAATATTCTTTCATCCGTGTGCACATTTTCTTCCAAACAAATTTTTTCCTTGTGCAGAATAGTTTTTATTATATCAGAAGTTTCTTCCTCCTTAGTGATGCATATTACTTTATCAGTCTTTTCCTCTTTTATTTGCTCTTCTAAAACACGAGTGCAATCGCAAGAATACAGCACGTGATCCACAACCGTTCCATATTCGCTGTAATTAAGTAATTCATAATGTTTGGTCACCTATAACAGATAGGCATTAATGAAAAAAGGAAAAGAGATCCTTTATGCCAGTTCAACTTTCTTAATTTTTTAGAAATTCTCTATCAAAAGGAAAATATACAGTATCTACTTACTTCATCGAAAAATATAACTGCGTGTCTAGGGGATGTGAATCTACAGCTTCCATAATTTGACAAAACTAGATCACAATTCGGACCATTGCCAATAATGAAGGTTTTATGAGTCATGAATGCTGGTGGATTAGGCTTAGGGCTTAAAGAAAATAACGCAGCTCTTGCTCTTTTATGACAATTTATTCTTTTATAACTTTCTCCATTTGGATTTAATATTTGCTCGAGTCTTTGTTGAGCTAATGCCTCCAATACTGGTCTTTCTAATAACTGAATGCCTTCTCTAATATTATAACCATCGTTACTCGTATAAAAATTGTGATCATTACATTCATTAGAACTATCCGTCGCAGCTTCAATCATTTCACTTTCTGCTTTATTTGTGTCTTCACTCACATTTGATACTTTTTGTTGATCACTTCCCTCATCTGGAGTAGTATTATATTTTTCTTTCATTTTTGCTTCATTAATTTCTTCAGTTTTCTTATCTTCTATACAATTATCTTTGCTATCTATTTTCTTGACATCTGTCTTCTGTTGCTCTTCTTCATCTGTAATTTGGAAACACGGTAATGTCTTGGCGCTAATATTGTTTACAGGCCATATAAGACTATTTTGATAAGAATGTACAGGATCTAAGTGTGGTGGATTCTCATAATGGAATTTGATGCTGCAAGGAACTTTTATTCTTGGGCGACCTTCCAATTTCACCTTTGTGCGAAATAGTGGATTGGCAGCCCGCGCTTTACGTAAAAAGTCTAATTTCACCGCATGCTGATCTATTCGTTGATTGGCATATTTGTCCCAGAGCTTTATGCGTTCTGTCACTCTACAAGAAGTCAACAGATGCTGATCTATGAAATGATTCGGATGATTTGGGCACATCCATCTGCCGATAGGAAAGGCAGTCAACGGTGGGTCCAAGCAATCCTGATGAAAATATAACGGGCAATAATCACAAGCGATTAATGGCGCTTTTCTGCAACTACGTCTGCATTCATAACATAAACGTGCTGGCAATGGAACCATTAAGTTGCTATCCAAACAATGACTTTTTCCAACTAAAAAAGAAAATTATTGTTTAATACAAGTCTTAATTTGAAGCAGATTAATTTTTGTAATACTAATTACAACACTAATTAATATTACAAAATATAAATTTATTCTTTATTTATGTGCAAGAAAAGGGATAAAAAGAAAAAAAGGAAGAGTACATTCACTCTCATCTTGCCTACCATTGTTATATGACGAGCTTGGTGGTTTACCTCTTCTGCCAGTTACATAGTCCACTTTATTACTTCCAGGAAACATTATAGGTAATTGTAACTCCTTGGGTAATTCGAACTCTCTTGGATTTACCAGAGAAGCCGCCAATGTTAATACTTCTAGAGCTGATCTCTTTTTTTTCTCGTTCCCCTTTTCATCAAAGAGTTCCTCCCTTTTAGAGGCACAACGACAAGCGTAGCACAACCATTCTCCATTAGGAATATCTGCCGGGTCCACTGCCGGATAGCTGTAAAGTAAAAACTTTAGAAATATGTTTTTTCCTTAGAACTCAACAGATAAATATTCAATATCTTATAACAAAAATTTTTGAAGAAGATAGCGATTGTTCTAATCACACACTGGCACTGTAAATGATAGGAAGCTGGACATTTGTCACAGCATATGAGCTCTCCACCATCTTTACAAGCGTCGCAGAAGTCACGATTATGACCACGACCTCGTCTCTTGAAGTACGGATGCTTTTTCTCCTCTTTTTCCTTCTTTGCTTTCGCCGCTTTTGAGTCATCAGATATTGGTGGTGCAATGAGGGCTTGTATTTGCTAAAAAATATAATTTAAATTAGAAAAGCAGTCATTCTTTCGCGAAGGGATGAATTAAAGAGATCATAGAATTGACCCAATGTGATTTCTCTATCTCTTTTTCACATAAAAATTCCATGTTAGTGATTGATCCATTAATTTTGCTTACCGGCATTAATCCGCCTATCATTGGAAAACCATACTCGACGGTACTCATTGCGAAAAGATAGATTGCAAACGTTGAAAATAATCTAAATTATCCTTTCGTTCTTTCTCTCTCACGATTAGTATTCACTCGACTCTCACTCCACTCGACCTCCACTCTCTATCCTGCTCTATCTCTCGCAATCTTTCGCATTCGCGTAGGGTCACTAAACTCATGTATATCGGGACAAGCGTTATGGCGAATCTTCTAGGCTTCTAAATTTTAGTGTATTGTATCTACGTATTCGTACATTATGACATTTATGTTGAATTCTAATTGAAAAATTTAAGAAAAATTTAAGAAAAAAACCGATCGAATTTCCACTTAATACCAGTAATATTCTCTCAATACAGAATTATTCATTTTCTTAAGCCCAGTTTCACAATTCATGGTTAACTTTTAACCAAGGTTTAACTTATTTCTCATCTCTTTTCAATTCTAGCATTAGAAAGTAAAAAGTGAAAATTGTAAACATTGAAGTTAATAAAAAAATTTTTCTCTCTCCTTCACTTTTCATTCTAGGAAAAAAGTTTCATGATTAATATTAGGTTTCTCTCTGATACAGCCTTTAAGAACATAGAATTGTTGGGCACATTCAGCGGACTCAACAGTTGAGTGAGCGCTCGCTGCTATTGATCTATTCTTCCAGATCTAAAATGCTGATTGGATGATCTAAAAGAATACACTAATAACAACGAGCGCTCACTCAACTGTTGAGTCCATTGAACGCAGCCATTGGCCTAGTTTCCGAAGGTTTAAATCGGATCAGAATGTAAAGTCTTGTATCTATGATGCTAGAAATCTATCCGAGACCTCGGATGAAGAAAGAATTGACCAATTGCAATAGTCATGTGATCAAATTGTTCTAATTTATTAATTTTTTTTCTGTCCGAGATCTCGGACCGATTTCTAGTATCGTGGACATCGGGCTTTAAAATTGGCTGCGTTCAGCAGAACGTTCATTTTGCAACTGTTGGAAGTTTTCTTCGCGCTGATTGGGTTATGCTTTTAGATCAAGAGGAATGATTCTATTTCAACAAAGAATCATAAAACGGTTGCAATAGAGTCCCTATAAAGGTCTCTATAAGATAGGGATTCTAGGTTGGACTCTTATAGGGACTCTTATAGGACTTTTATAGGGACTTTAGGTTGCAAAACTGTTGTGTTCTACTGAACGTAGCTATTGTATTGTACAATATTTGATTTTAATGCCGAACGGATGATCAAAGGAGAACCTAACCTGGATTTCTTTTCTGAAAGAAAATAAAAACATTGTTCAAGTAATTTAACTCGGAAACCGATATTATAGTGCCGAGATTCGAGTGGCAAAAGTAACGACTATTACAATTCAAAGATCATGTATTCAATGAACATACGCGCCGGCACTCGCATGTTTCGCATGCACCGAGAACTGCACAGCAACGAGAAATTGATCAAAGCGTGCACAGAAATCGTGAACCGAAATCCACGAAACTTGGAACGGTTGAGGATAGCAAGAAAACCCCAAGGTTATCGTCTTGAAAAACCCGGGTGTATGTACTGGCACAAGTAAGGTTTTATCAAATCATAATGGTCCTGTGACGAAATCGTCATTTACTATGATGAACTCGATCACTCGCACTACACTAGATCAGTAACATTAAAGGCTGCTTTATACAAAATATGTATAAATGCAGATAATATAATTAGTTTTGACAATGAAACATGTATAGCCTATTAAATAATGTGACAGTGTTATTGTATATGGACATTTAATTATTAACATTTATATATATGCTTTTGTATTTAGCTTTGCTGATTTCAGTATAATAGTGAATTCATTTGCATTATACTAAAGATTAATGCATACTAAAAGCTACTATACATAATTATATATGTAAAAATATATAAATATTTTTAAATAATTAAATATCCAATGATATTGTCACGTTATTTAATAGAATATATATGTATTATTTTATTGCCAAAGCATTGATTATACTATGCCATTGTATTTATATACTTTATATGAAGAAAATCTTTAATAGATACAATAACTTTTATTGTATATTATTTTAGTATAATACAAGTGAATTTGTTATTAGACATTTCCATTATTAAATGAATGAAAATGTATGTTACCTTTTTCATTATAATGAATTTAATCATAATGTTATGATTGTGCTAATTTATAGGTTGTTCCTGATTAAAAAGCCACGTTATATCATAGCCGAAATCTGCCACTTTGAAAATGGACCAGTTATTTCAGCTTCTAGTGCAGAATGGGGATTGAAGAAGCAATTATATCGGTACTGAGATTTAGTTGAATTTAGATTGCTTATTATTAATTGTCTCATCTAATTTTTTTATCCTATTATTGACATAATATGAATGTTTTCAGGACTACTGATAGTTCAGCTTATATTAATATAGGACGAGTGTTGGCTCAACGTTGTCTAGAAGCTGGGATCTGTGAAATGGAAGTTGATGCTGCATTAACTAGAGACAAATGTGAATTATTGATTAAAGAATTAGAAAAGAATAACATCATTTTAACTGAACCACAAGTATACAGATATCCAAATTCTTGGGACAGTTCTCGACCGGAAAAACCATGGGAGATTCACGAATAGTTTTGTCTCTGTATAATAATATAAAGAGATTGTGAAGTGCAAAATAAGGAACGACAACAAAGTGTACATACAAATACTAAGTGCGATGTAATCGTAACATTTGTTTCTTCTTAGTGAAAATCAAGTAAGGCAAAGCTTGGTGATCGATATATAAGATATTTTATTATCTTAACATCTATCCACTGTGAAATGCCGAATTTTGTACAATACAGTATCTAGGAGTAAAAATAAATAATTGTATCGCTGTTAAATAAATGTCTAGTCTACTAGAGATACAACGCGACCGTGACTTAAAAACTACATCATTACTTAAGGCAAGTACATTCCGTCAGACATGATCTGCAATGCAAATGGAATGTTGTTACGTGATTCTTATCATAATGACTATAATAGAAAATTTAAGTTAAGTTAGGTATACGTACATATACAGATTAATACAGAAATGATTCTGAAAATTGATGAATTTGTCCAGTAATTTGTCATATAAGTAGATATATAAGTTTATAATTTATAAATTCAGCTTACATGCTGAATTTTACTTATACAATTACCAGAGATATTTCCATATCATTCTGTATATGTGAATTAAAAAAATAATTTTGGATTTCTTTCAGCTTCCTGGAATCATTTGTTTCCCCTTTTACTACCAATGTTTGCGTAATAACGCAATTATATTCTATATCGGATAGTTGATACCTTTACACACAATATTCTTAAGTATCTCTCTTAAGTTCTTAAATATTCTTAAGTAATCCGCAATGTCGCTCATTTATGCTATTTTGCGGAATTGCTAAATTAAATCGCTTGCTCTGAGCAAATAAATAAAAATGCAATGAACACTTTAAATAATTTACGTTATAATTTTTTAAATATATAAGCAACTATTGTAGTTATATAAAGAGCAGTATAATTATGGATTCAAAATAATTTATTTGTGTTTTGTCACACGGAAAAAAATTAGATAATTGATAAATTCCTTTTAAAAAGATGTTAGAATAAAGCAACACGCGAGAGATATCTCGATGTGTTATACAAATTTACAAAACATTTGTTATTTAATTGTTCTATATATGCAGTCATTTTAATTTAACATGGGAGACTAAATGCAATTTTTGTTTATATTTCACTTGTCTCCATTAAAAGAATTACGTCGATTTAACGATCGTGTACGAAGTACTTAATTCTTACGAATACACAATAAAAAAATTTCTTGATTCGCTTAAACTTTTTTTTCGTAGGCCACAAATAATTTATGACAAGACAAATTAATTTCTCTAATAAAATATAGATTACTTAATTTTTCTGATAAAATTTAGCGCTGAAAAAGAATCTATCGCAATAATAATATTGCATAAAAATATCCACACGTACCACACATATACACACATTTGCGGAAAAAAAGAAGTTTTAATAAAATTTATTTGATGAGTAGATTTTAAATTAGAAAAAAAATATTCAAAATTTATTTACTGTGAAACAATAATACCAGAAGTTATCAGAATACGTTGTACTGTCAAGTGTACGTATATATCTTCGACAATGCGAGGACAAGTCCGAAAAAGAATTATGGAAAAGAAAGAAATAAATAATAGCGCGCTATTTGCAAGTGTGTATATCGATATTCTTTACGCAGGTCTTGCACTCGACGAAACAACACCAGTGAAACTTGCATTCGCATCTTTCCCTGATGGTCGACTTCTGCGTGTTGTATCCTCTGCCGCAGCAAAGGAGATTGCAACCGTCCATGCCGGACGAAGTCCTATTGCATAATCTACCCTGCGTACCTGTTATAAAATCGACCTTTCGTAAAGAATGTCTTAAGCTTTCGGAAAATAAATCTTAGGGGGGGGGGGGGGAGAAAAAGAATTTTCTCGTTTCTTTTCTTAAATAAAAATACTCCATATGAAAATGTAAAATCCTTAAAAGTGATAGAGCTACCTAGTGATCCCAGGGTATCATTCGGAAGGCAGTAGTTTGGCGAGTCGTCCAGGTAGACCAAGTCATTCGCAGTGGGCACGGAGAACCTAGGATCGCGCATCGATAAACGACCGCGTCGATTGACTTTGACTTCGGTCGCACCATCGTACTTGTCCAAGAGAAAATCACCTGAAAATACACAAAATTGCATCGCTGTCTGCAAGACAAATGTTCCCCGAACGACAAGTCTCTAGAGAACACTATAAAAGCATCCAAATTTTAAAGATATTAATAAAGTATTATTAATATTTAAACTATTTAGTAAAGTTATTAGTATTTTAAAGTGTTATTAGTATTTTAAAGAAAAAAAATGCGCAGGATACAAATAATCTATCGTATCTACCAAGGGTTAAATTATTCTTTAGGCTCTGCATTGTTTAAGAATATTAATTGTGTTAATTGTCGGTTAGAGATGTTAATTGTGTTAGACCTACCAATCTCGCGAAATGATGCGAGCTGCTGCCAGCAGGTGATCAGGCTACAGCTTCCGGAAACGCCGTGACATTTGCACGTCACCTTGGACCTTTTGACGACGGCCTGCGGGGGATGAATAGTCGGCGCATTAGTTTCGTTACCGCGCTTTGGTTCAATGAAATTCGCATTAAATCGCGAGAAATCGATACACGCGTATTTAACGCGACGCGACATTTAAAAAGACATTTCTTGCGCGTGAGCTAAGAAAAGAACGAACTTTACCCTGCGACCGGCCTCGTTGTTGTGCAGATTCATCAGACTCCTGCCCTGCTCTCGGCTGCCTCTTTTGAAAGTGCGCTCTCGCTCCCGCACATCAACGAATGCTTGCGTGAACCTGAACGGATGTATTCCGTTTGTATTAATTTCAATAATTAAGTATTTTGTAATTTGTGAAAGATTAAAAATGAATTACATTAATTATAATATTATAATATTTCCAATACGCATGTTAAAGAATCGGGACATAAGACATCTTAAGCTCCATCAATGTAAGATTAACTTTAATTTTTGTTTAACTTATTCTTTATCTTTTTCTAATTCTTAAGAAGAAATTAGAAAAGGTAAAGAGAAAAAAATTAAAACCCAGATTAAAATTAATCTTACCATGGAACTGAGCTTTAAAAATGTTTTTAAAGATGTTTTATGCTCGCTTCTATCAATATAGAAGTTTAATTTTAATCTCAGTTCAATTAATTTTTTAATTTTTTTTAATTCTAAGAATTAGAAAAAAATGAAGAGCAAGTTGAATCGAGATTAAAGTTAATCTATTTCATAGAAATGGACTTTAATGATATCTTTTAGATATTATATTACAATTTTCTGATTTTGGACATCATGCTATCTAGGATATTGCTTCCTTACTTCAAAAGTGACACACCTAAAAAAATTAAATTTTCCAAAAGAAAGGAAAAATTATTTTTCAACTTGACGGAAAATTATATATTGACTAATCAAATAATATTGATAAAAAAATGTATTCTTAATGATAAAAAGTTATTTTCGTTATACAACAAATCACTTTTTTTTCATTGTAACGATTTTAATGATTTTTTATGAAGTTAAGTTATAATTTAAGTTGATAAGGATATGGCTAAGATAACGTTTACTTAACTTATTCATGATAATAACTCGAAAATCATGATTTTTACGTCTCTCGTCTTTTTTTAAATAAAGGAGTAATATATACCTATAATATTATATTATTAATTTATCAAATATATATATATATATATATATACATATATAATTATTTTATTAAGTGGTGGTTGAAAGAATTTTCAGAGAGAGAGAGAGAGAGAGAGAGAGAGACATGTCGCGATAATGTATGTATCTTGAAGAGACTGTTATTATTATCAAAATATATGACGACGGTAGTCGTTATCTAGGTATGCTTGACTTGCGGGCTTTTACGATGGCCCATCATTAATCAAATACCAAAGACCGGTTACACTGTGTTAATCAGATGTAGAGGGCTAGGAAAAATGATCGCGCGCAGAACATCTCGCACGTATCTTTTCGCGCTGGCAGAACATCTTATTACCGACGAAAACATGCCTCAAACCAGTTTCCCCGGCTTCTCCGTGACGTTCGCAAGACGAAAAAAAAGGGAGTAAAGAAAGAAAGAAAAGAGAAAAAGGCGAGTTCACCCATACTCTTTCGAATCTTTAGCCTTTATAGGACCAGAGCTTATGCGTTTCGCACTTACTTGTAGCCGTATTCGAGATTATCCCCGCATCCGCCCCAGATCCAATCGCGTTTTAGATCCTTGGGCCTGCTACTCCTGGAACAGCCGCACGACGACAGGTGGCCATCCCGGCAGGAACGGCTGATGGAATAGACTACTCCAGCGGCGGTGATCGCGTGAACGAACGCGGTTTCCCTGCTCGCTGCAACGAACAGCGTTGTTTTAATTACAGAAATTGAATGATAAAATATTGCTGTCGCTTGAATGCCGCGGTTTCCGCATTGAATGTTAGCATTAGCATTAGCACCGATGTACCTATTCTAAGTATTGGACCGAACACAGTCTCATCGTGAACGGTGGAGCAGTTCCATCTTCTGTCCTTGAACTGATGCTGGCACTCCATAACACCGTACTTCGCGCCCTTGGCCACGCTGAACATGTGGTCCACGGACAGCTGGCAGAGCTTCCCTTGGCCCTGAGACAGGCCCTTCAGACCGACGCAGATCGTGGAGGCACTCGCGTCAAACGGCTCCATCGTCTGTACCGGTTCCAGTTGCGGCAAGTGTCGCAGACCCAGGTTTCTGTTGTGTACAAAGTAACAGTAGACTTAAGAACTTTTGCAACATTGAATCTGTTTTCTATTCCTGCAATAGACTGCATTGGAACTTTTTTCTTACTTTAGCTAAATGTCAAACATATATCTATTTCATTTTAATAATGAATTCGATTGGACGCACTTAGTGCACATTAAAGCCGTATACAAATTGACAAGATAATAAAGATGTGTTTATTATAAATATAGAAATCAGTTAAATTATGAAATATTCAATATACTTTATTGAGCTAGTAAAATACGTATTTTATAATTCAAAATATTCACGTATTACTTTCACACTGAGATTAAACCAATATATGTGCAATAGCTTTAATATGCTTTAATATGTTATAAAAAGAACAAACCTATTATGTTTCAAAGACATAATTAGATTTTCTTTTCTTTTAAAAAGCATCGGATCGATTGCAATAGTATCCCTGTAATCTTTAATTCTAAGATTCTTCTTTAGGAAGAGCCTTTATTGTGCAATTTGACGGCCATTTCGAAAACGCCGCGACGTCGCGTCGGTCGCTGCAGCGTCGAGACCGCGCGGCCCCCTTATAACTCCTGGAGATTTGTTACGCCGATTATATAAATTCGGTGCGGGGCGAGTCCGTCCGCATCCGTGGGCGCGCAGCGGCCCTTGGATTTCCTCCTTAATGGTGCATTTGTGAGTCAACCGAGCGAGATGATGGAACGGTACCGTCAAAGACAGAAGCCGAGGGCCGAGTATAGCCGGCAAGGACCCCGCCAATCTGAAATTCGAAACGGACGGCCGTCGTCGCGAGAGAAGTTTCTAACAGCCAAATTCGAATCGCGTCTCCCCCGTTTATTTCCGTGATGAGGTCATCCATCGAGAAAAATCCCCGGGAAATACACAAAAAGAACGGTTTTGCTGAAGTATCTAAATATTGAATTGGCAAGGAAGTAATTGCGTTTTTTTAGTTGTATCTATTTTTCAAAGTTGTATATACAATATCTTCGTCAATAATGAATAAAATTTAAATTTATAAAAAGAGTTTTAAAGTTTGAAATTTCCACTTTTAAAAGCTTACCACATTTTTTAAGTTTATATGAGTTTGATAATTTTTACATATCAAAAACTACGAGCTGAAAAAGACGGAAAATTTTCTTCTCACTTTATGGATTTGTAACGTGTCCAAAACAAATTTGAGAAAACTACAAAATCGTTTTTTTTAATATTCCTATGATTTTTGGTTATTGAGTTATCGCGGATTAAATAAAAGCATTATTTTGATTTTAATTGCTCATAACTCCGTTAAAAATCGTCGTATCACAATTCAAAAAAGAGATTCTTGAAGGTGAAATTTTACTCTATCAAGATATATTTATATTAAGTTGGTATAGTTTAGTTGGTAAGAAAGTAATTGCGGTTTTTACTGATAGATGCCTTTTCAAAAAACGCAATTACTTTCTTGCCCAATAGTTACAGATCTGAAAATAATTTTAATTGAGCATCAAAATCATTATGTAGAACGCCTGAATGTTAATGATAATGTTGCAAACAATTTTAATTTTTCTAATAATTAGTTTAAGCGGCTTATATAACTATTTTGATGTTCAAACAAAATTATTTTCTTTAGCTAGCTAAATTTTTTGGATACTTTAGAAAAGCTACTTTTTTTTGTAATTGACAAAATCGCAGACGAATTTGATAGATTTCGACTTGGGGATTTGAACGCTCGCAATTTCTACTCAGTGACTCCGATAAACTTCTCATTAGTTAACAATGATTAATCTACCGATGCTGCATATACAATTTGCGTAAATATTTATATGTTTTTATTATTTTATCACGACAAAACTTTGATAAATCCTAAATTTTAAGTATATTATATTTTTAAGTATATTAATCTTAAAGAACGATTTCGCTGAAGTAAAAATTTAGCTAGATACAAATCTGAAAATAATTTTATTTGGACCATCAAAATGTAGGTCACTTAAACTGATTATAAGAACGTTAAAACTGTTTGCAGAATTGTCATTAACATTCAAGCGTTCTACATAATTATTTTGATGGTCCAACAAAATTATTTTCAGACCTGCATCTAATTAAATATGTTTAAATATTTTAACAAAACCGTTCTTTCTGTGTGTATATTTTTAGATATATTATCAAAAACACACAGATATAGAATTATCACGACAAGAGATACATATTTATGTAATATTATAAATATATTAATATTTGCAAAGTATTTTTTGTACGGTAAGATACAATTTCGAACACAATACATTTCTGAACGAAATAAAATTTGAATTCAATTTCCAAAGTACAAGTTTGGTAATCCTTTTGTTGGTATAAATGGTATTGAAGAATATCAAACAAATTAAAAATCCTTCAAATCTTATTTTGTTCAGAATTGTATCATGTTTCAAAATTGTGCCACCTCTATCGGGCAGGTTTCATTCGGGCGCTGTATAATTTAAAAGAATACACTTTTCAATTACATCTTATAATTTCAGGTCTAGACTTATGTCTCCCAATCGCTTTCGTTCAGTCACGACATATGCAGCAAGTCGCGACAACCTGCACGGCGACTCGGTGCAACCTGGACGACCTGCCCGAGCGTGACTCAGGTGAATACTCGTCGGGATTGTCGGTGATGTGACGCGACCGCTTGAGATGTATCAACAGCGTGAGTTACTTGGGAATTTCTACAGAGTGATTATGATTCGTGATTTCAAGCTGTTAGTACATCAGTTTCACATTAAAAATTGAGTAATTTTCGCCTGAAATACTATATATTGTGCAATAAATCAAATTTATTAACGGAAACTAACAATTACTTTGAAATAGGAAAAGGAATGCTCCTCTTCGAGATGTTTCTTGTTTCGGTATCGGAATTACTATAGAAAACAGAATTCCGGTATTCCCATCTCCATCGAGGTTCATTCTTGGGAATTTCTCGAACGGAACGATCGAAAGATTTCGTGATTTCAAGCTATTAGTGCATCAATTTCATAAAAAATTGAGTAAAATATTACACAATAAATGGAAAATTTATTAGCGAGAACCACCACGTTGAAATGGGAAAAGAGATGCTTGTCCTCGAAATGTTTTCTTGTATCGGAATTACTGGAAAAAACATGAGAATCTCAGTATTCCCGCCTCCAACGAGGTCCATCCAAAGTTGTCGCGATCGAGAGAGAGTGAAAGAGAGAGAAAGAGAAGTCGTAAAAGCTCGCGCGTGAGTGTCTAGGGAGTGTAATAGACGACATTAATATTCTGGAACACGCTCCGACGGCGATATATCATCGGCTTTACACTCCCCTAAAACAATGGCGCGGACAAACCTCGCGGGCCAGGGAAGAGGGGGAGGGTATGCGCGGCGGAAAGAGCGATAATATTTCGACGGGGTACGACCCACGCAACGCTCGCGTGCTCGGGGCACCATCGTCGCTAGTCGTCGCGTCGCGTCGCGTTGCGTCGCGTCGTGGGCCGCAGGGCCCGCAAAATAATGCCCCGTGTCTCCTAAGAGATTGCGGTTACATCCGCAGCGACGCGCGTTCGCATATACAGGGTGTCCCGAGGCAATCGCGAGCCGCGGGACGAAATGGGATTCTGTCACGTTGTAAAGGATTGAAGGTAATTAAGACAACGAGACGATTAATCGAGTGACGCGGGAATTGCAGATATATATGTATATATATATATAATATAATGTATTATATTGGGTCATTTAAAAAGTATCCGCGGTTTTTTCATTTAAAAATTGAACAAAAAACCGCAGATACTTTTTAAATGACCTAATACAATAGAACTGTGTGTGATAACACAAACTATAGAAATCAAATCTTTAAATCGTCTAGCTGGATCTTAAATGCTTGTATGATTCTTATGTGAATTTATATACGCATGTAGTTCCCAGAAATGCGCGCCGAAATGATTTTTCGGTCTTGAAAACGCTAACTCTACTAAACTACCGCAGTAATATCACGAGTTAAATTGGTTATTAATTTAACAAATTTTTTCTTATTCGCATTTCCAAAACAATCTTAATAATGTTGAATACATATTGAAATCTATATATAAATAGTATATAAATTCATATAAGCATTTAAGATCCAGCCGTTGATTAGGGGAATTGAACTAATGCTTGTACGTCGGAAATGCGATGATTTCTGACTTTTGCTCCTTCGTTACAGATTAGCCGAACAAGAGCGTGTTCGAGAGTCAAGGGGATCAGCAACCTCAGGGGAGGCTTACAAGCGCACTCTGAAGAAAAAAAGCAGACGGTTAAGCGAGGATTTCCTTGCGAGAGATATAGGGTACGAGAGGTAAATTCGGCGCGAAGGAGGTCCGGGGGCGATCCGGACGGCACACAAAGGAGCGCGGGCGTCCGGGACCATTCGATGATTGGTCATGCTCACACGGGATAGAACACAGGGGCCGGAATGGCAATTCAGAGATTAGACACACTCCTGGCAAACAGGGCGGAGTACACGAGCGACGTGGGGACGTATAGCTTTCGTTCGTGCACGAAAGAGAGAGGTTTTCGGGGGCACAAGAGATACCTCGTTCGGATTCCCACGATGCACCGTGAGCACAAAGACCTATAAATCTGGAATCGTGTGAAGAATCGTGTCGATTCGTCTCTTCGCGACATGTCTACTTATCGTTTCGGACAATCGTCATCGTGCAATTAAATCTTCGTTTTCGACGAAGAGAAATCACGAGTCGATTATATTTTCGTGATGGGAAATATAATATAAGGTTTCTTCTTTGTCGCTTGCCTTGGAGGATTGCACGAAAATTTTATTTCTTGTTTTTGCTATAATTTGAAATATATACATATTTATTTCACTTTAATTTCACTTTAAGAATAAAAGTATACGGTAGGTTAAAACTTCAAAGGCTGTATTTAAAAATCCACTGTCATTACTGAATGTCTATATTGTACGTAACGTAAATTTGGAATACAGCCAAAAAAACACATCTTATATGGAAAGAAATATTTTGCTGAAGTATATAAAAATTTAGTTCGACACAGATCTGAAAATAATTTTGTTTGAGTTATGAAAATAATTATGTAGGACATTCAAACTGATAAAATGTTAAAACTTTTTGTATCATTATCATCAACGTTTAAGTCTACAATTATTTTGATAGTTCAACAAAATTATTTTGTAATCTTGTATCTAACTAATTTTTAGATACTTTTCGCAGTTTCCGTGTACAATTCAACGATTCAAGACAGTAATATGACCATCAATGTGAACAAAATAACGTTTTCGTCACCTCCTCTTTAACGAAGAATGTAAAGAAGGATAAATCATTTAAGATAAACTGCTTGTTTAGCAATTCAGTGACTTAATTTGCCTTAAATAAATTTATTCATTCGCTCGCCTGTCGACTTCATGTCCATGTACACTAGAATTTAAATTATCCGAGCCAATATCGGAAATCATGGCAACCAGATCATCGAAAATTCGATGAAACGACGTTCAGAGATAATGAAGCTTTTACTGTAAGAACGGCACCCCACTGGTGCTAGTTCATCCTTCGATCGGCGATATGTAGGGCACCCCTTGTCCTTCGACATCAGCTTATTTTAAGAGTCGCGCGAGCCTAATGAAAAAAATCGCATCCCGTCTAACTATAAATACGCGCTATGAAACTAATTGATACCTTCGATCGCCTGATTGGAAAAACAAGAAAAGAAAAAAATCATCACATAGCGCGAAAGATATACTGATATTAAAAGATACTTACATCCAAGTCCCCGGTACCGTCGTAGCGGCGGCGGCGACCATCAGCGATCGCAAGATCACAAGTGGACCATTGCCGCGCATCGTCATCCTTCTCCTTCACCCTCTGCAAGCATCGAAGGAAATCATCAATTTCGTATTACAAGTATTCGCACAGCGGAGGCACCGTATTAATCGCTTCATTAGGAAGACCGCCGGCGCAGTCGGCCGTGAATCGTACCTATCCGAACGAAAAAGGTGCGGTGACCGCGGAACGGTGAAATCAAGGTCAGATCGATGCATCATACGATCGTTAGCGGAAAAATCGAGTTTCAATTAAACGCCGAGCTTTAAGAGTGAAGTCTAGAAATGCGAGAAACAGCGTGTTCAGAGGCTAGCGAAATTAAGATTCACATAGTGAGACCTGTTTCTCCTCGATCGTTCGCAGAGTAATATAACTGAGGAATAGACTCTTTTAAAATACATTTTGTTCAAAATTTGTAATTTTCAGAAAACGAGAAAGAAAGAAATTACGCACACAAGACGCATCTACGTACTTTACAGAAAATAATAATATATCAATCAGTAGGATGTCAAATATTAAATAAAATTGCTAAATAATTGCTAAAAATGTTCAACAAATGCATTTTGTTTGTCTCCATACGGAGAGAATTTTTTTTTTAATTTATCCTGAAATATATAACCCTATAGTAGTCGTGGTACAATATAATATTTTAAAGATTTTTACCATGCACTTCAGTAAAATTAATCAAACTTATTTTATATTTTTGCAATTTTATTAATGAATGAGAAAGATTTACATTGAAATTGCTCGAAATACAATGTTGTCCTACGACTACCATTTTCATTTTAAACTCTAAGAAAAAATTCTCTTCATGTAATTAAAATCATAATGCCTTTCGAAACGTCTATGTTTTTCCAACATATAAATTAACGATGAAAAAGTGCTTTCTGAACATCTCAGCTTATAATATGAATCTTTCAACACTAAACATTCCGACATTTCATTAAAAAAGTGAAATTTTGGACAAAATGCATTTTGAAAGTCTATTTCTCAACTATGGAAGACTGTTATATGTCGCATACTAGCTCTCGAGACTTGAAGTATGTAAGATAATCATAAATAGTCACTACATCTGCAGCTGAAATAGTTACGATTTACATTAACGATATATTTCATTATTTAGACGCGAATAAGAATAAATAATTCGTGGTTGTATTTGATCCTGTCCAGACTCAGTAATGTATACGAAAATATTTCGATCCGAACAGAGCTCGCATTTTCGAGCAGACCGTGCAATCCTTCTTAATGTCCAGATCGAACGTGTGTTCAGCTGAAAGTACGACAACGTATGGCATGGGACCAACTGATAAACTCTGCGGATCGTAATTCAACGCCCGCTGATATCAACAGTTTGTGTAACGTGAGAGCGATGCCACATTTATACGAACGCGTGCAAGGTGTAACGTCGAAGTGGTGTACCATAATCGTCCCTCGGGAGGACTCGGTTGTCCCTTCATCCGTCCCGAGGTCAATCCGTGGCGAAGCTGGCTCTGGAACCCACGGAGGACAGTGACGTAGCCGAAACGCGCGCGAGCCCGCGTATGCGAAGCTCGCGTGAAGCCGCTCCTACGTCCGCTTTCGTCAACGTCAAGTACCATCTTACGGCCACATTATGTAAATAGCGTCGCGAGTAAACCCTTTTAACATAACGGTGCCGGACTTTGTCAATCCGATTTAATCATTAGTCCAGTATCTCACACAACATAATTCTCTAAAGAAATGATCCAGAGGATCTGTTGGGATATTCTACGGACGTTCTGAGAATATCATTCGGAGAACTGAGTTGTGTGGGACATATTTGAAACGCTTTAAAATGTCTCAAATATCAATTGCAGGCATCAAACATCATGGCACGTGTCGCCCGATTCCTTGATCGTTTCTGTGTGAATTTTCTATGTGACGAGGAGAGAGAGAAAGAGAGAAAGAGAGAAAGACGGTAGCTCCTTGCCAGCTTTCGCGGAGCGAAGGCTAGCTCTCACCATAAGCGCGGTGGCTATACATCCCTGCTGCGGAACTGGTATATACATATACTGGTACGTACGCAGGTGTACACAAGTACGTGTACTTATACAGCACATCGCCGTTTATCTAGCCCACGCGATCGACCCGGCGATATTAGCCGGCGCATAAAACGCATTTGCGATCACGGCGGGAATGTAAACGGCGCGCACTTCGGCGTACGCGTCCCCGCCGTGGACCAGCCGCGGATTATCAGCGGTAAAGTATCTCGTTCGAGGCTCGAGGCTGAACAAGACATGTCCGGGGCGATATAGGATGCAATAAGCGCCGTTTGCCGTCTGCAACGAAATGAGCCAATTGCCAATTCCATATGGTTGCGCCGTACACGGGTATATAGTTATAATGAGTAGCGAACGGATCGAAGAAGCAGAAGGAGAAAGAGAGAGAATCTCAAATCTAATATTAGGTGCACGTGCATAACGACGTACTTTGCTCGGCTACTCGAATAGTCGCGCTTGCATAATCCCGACAGAAGCCGGTAACACGTCAGCTGCCGAATCGTAAAATGTGATCGTATAACGTGAGGGCGATTAAAACGTTCGGAAATTTAGCGACGAATTTTATATTCGCTGTTAACGCGATGTATTTGCGGTAGATTCTTTCCGAAGAAGTGGCAAAAAAAAGAAACTAATGAGTGATGCGAGAAATTCCTCTTCTTTGTTTCGAATTTCTAGATTATACCTTAGGTAGACACAGATATCGTAATAAAGACATAATAATGATATCATTAGACATCATAATGATGACATTTACTTAAAAATACTTAAAAATTGAACTTATAAGTACCAAAAAAACACGTCAAGTTAAGAGAAAGTAAAAATGATTTTTGGTTACAAAATTTGATTATTGACGTTAAGAATAAAAATAAAGTCTAAATAATTTTGATTTTTTTGTTTATGTGTTCTTTAGATAAATGACAGATAAGATCATGATAATGTATTATATTATTATTATATTATGACTTCTGTCTTCTACTTGAGATATAACTCGTTTTAAGCACCGAGTTCAAAATGAGCTTAATGAAGCTTATGTTCGCTTGAATTGCTTATGTTCGCTTTACTGCGTTCCTCGCTTGCCATATAATTGGCGTTATCTCAAGTTTTTCTAATTGTGAATTTATCCGAGATGGGACAGATAAAATGTCAATTCGCGTTGCCGGTCGCGATCCCGAAATGCAATCGCGGAAAGTCGCAAGAGGAAAAAGAGAAATAAAATTCGTTTAAGGATCTCGGGGCAGATTATCGAGTCGTCGATATAGGTAGGTCGTTAATTGTATTCACTAGATAAGATAGCGCGCCAGAGAGCATTCGAAGGTCCAAGTCGCGACAAACTGTCCCCCCGAGGGAAGGGGAGGGGGGGGGGGGGAAAAGGG
>NW_011627469.1:167022-177485 GCF_000204515.1 Acromyrmex echinatior | reverse complement strand
GGGAAGGGGGGGGGGGGGGGGCAATAGGCTCTAGATTTTCACGGAGCGCGTCAAGACGACGACTCGAGCCCTCTTAACGAAGCTGGAAGCTAAGGACGGAGTCCAAGTGTACACACACTTAAGGTGCATGTACGCAGAGGAAAACGAAGAGCCTACCGAGAGAAAGGAACGACGCAGGGCAAAGAGGAGGACAGGGGACGCAGAAGGAGCTCTGTGAACGGCAGGAAAGAGAGGAGGAAGAAAGATGAAAGAAAGAGGAAGGCCAGAGGAAAGGCGGTGAAGATCGGAGAACTGGACGCGAAGCACGCGAGTACAGTGAGACTAGTCGACGATTGTCAATACAGTCTTGCATGAGGATACGACTTATGCTAGAACAATTCAATAGGAGAAAAACCAGTCAACTGTGGAAAGACAAACTTTGAGAAAGAGGATCTTTCTGCCTTTTAGTGTACAATGGGAGGACTTCGCATAATCGAAGGATCTGTGATACAACATGTACACGAGGGTACGTTGTTTTTGTATAAAAACTGATTGTAAAATCGATGGAAATATAAAGTAAGTTTTAAAATAGATTTTAGACGTCTTAAAATGGATTTTATCAACGGACCTGGATTGTTGAAAAATATTGCTTACGAAAATGTACGGAAATACTATAGTTTGTTATATATTGTAGATTCCCATAGTTTTCGTATGTGATACACTTTTTAAGAATTAGGTTTCCTTGTTCAATTACACGTTGAATTAATTTCATGGTATTTTTCAAAGGTAAAGCAGAGTGAAGTGTTTGATAAAGAATTACTTGAAGCGTTATTTGATAAAACCGATCGAACGAGCGAAAGCGACCGAGGTGAATGGAGAGTACTCGGGAAGATTGCAACGACGCTGAAGAGTAATTACGTACATTAAGAGAGGGAGAGAGTCCCTTTTTACAGACACGTGAAAGGAACACAAAAGGCTCTCGTCGGACATTGTAATCGTTGATTACACTCACTGTACATGCGTAGGTATCCCGCCATCCAATCGTAACTCATAACTTTTACGACGCTTTCGTGAAGGTACCTTATTAACATTCAGCCGCACTAATTTATCCTCGGAAGAACTGACTTTTAATTGGGAGGTATCAGCGTAACGACGTCGTACCTTCTCGTTTTGAATCGTAACGCACGTGACCATAAACAATATACATCAGGAACTCACGGATTTTCTAATGGAACAAATTTACGGTACCTATTAATATTAATGATATTGGTATAATATAATTAATACTAATGATAATTCGATAATAATGAATCAAATTAGATAAGATCTGCCAGTTGATCATGAAAGATCCAAGTAATGATGAATTATAATTATGAGTAGTAATCCGAATACGTAATTTTTTTTCTAGGTCGAAACCATAATAATTTGTTTGCATTTCTTATGCTTTTTGCACTTAGAATCTTTGTTTTCTCTCTCTACAATGTTCGAACATGTATTTATCTCCTTTTAAGTGCAACATTTTTTGGAGATTTCAAGCCTTGTGAAAAATTAAAAGTTTTGCTATTGGAAACATGGATTTTATTTGGAAGGAAAGCCAAATTAAAGTCGAGACTTTTTGAGGGGGAGGGTAATCGAGTGATGAATTATTGGATTTGTTTTGTTTTATATTAATTATTTTTAATTAATTACTGCAAATAAATTACAAAATCATACACATATTTAATTTATTAATATATTTTATTTTTTTCGTAAAATTGTAAACCGATTCTTCAAATTGAAAAAACTTAAATTTATAACACAGCTGTTTTGAAGTCTCAGAAAATATTTCTATAAATCTTCCAATTCTTTCTTCTTTTTTAAAATTAATTTCTTGAATACTCATTATAGTCCGTTTAAGCGGTTTTAATTCACGGGCTCAACCTCTTAGCTACGCCCATAATTGAAAATATTGAAAGAAATGTTCATTTTTTATGTTTTCGTCCTAGAGAAAAAATTACGTTATCTTCCATGATCGGCCAGTGAATTAAGTATATTTAATTTAGTTCGTTCTTCGTTCTTTTCAATGAAAAAATTTTACATGATCCAAGGAACACACCAAATCAAGAGAAAGTCAAAATTACTTGTTTTTTAATGCCAAAATGATAATTTTTATTACAAATGACGTTAAGTATCAAAATAAAGTAATTTGGATTTTTTGTTGATTTTTCCTTGAGGAAAGATTGTCAACATCGACATCAAGTCCTTTCTTTTTTCTCTTCATGTGATCGCGAGAGTTCAGAATAATCGCGATTCGATCTAAGGTAATGGAGTATAGCCATTGTCCATCATCGTATTACGAAGTCCGGATCGCGAGCCATGTCATC
The DNA here is from genome assembly GCF_000204515.1 of Acromyrmex echinatior. The sequence continues at coordinate 175,143 of NW_011627469.1, read as the reverse complement.
GTTATATTGCCGCGTTTCTAAACGTTCTACAAAATGATCCTACGGTGATCATTACACCTTCGAGGCCAGTTCAATGTCAGTTCGTCATACGATCCCATCGGGCTCCCACACAAGGAGAAACGCATAATCGTCGATGATGCGTCGCGCGAAATATTACTCGGCGAATATTTTCATGCGACGCGGCAGTGCATGATCGTAAAACGCGACAGTTTTAAAACGCGCTTTTCACCTCGTTTAAAAGGCGTCGTCGCAGCGAGCATGTTTGCGACGTGATATTATTCACCCGATAACGACCGTCATTAAACACAACCATCTCGATGCTCTTAGCGAGAGATTAAGTTCCTCTTCTTTTTGCGTCGCGCGATCGTACTAATTTTCTGATTGTCCAAAGATACACTGAGAAAAGATAGCTTAAATTTAAATAAATATTATTTATTTGAATACTGCCAACTAAACATTTGCTTACAATAAATAAATATTTACTTAATAAAAAGAAGTGATTGTTAAATCAAATTAATGTTTTTTGTGCCGAATAAATATTATTTTTCTATTTAATAAATATTTAGTTGGTACTATTGAAATAAATATTTATTGAAATTTAAGATATTTTTTTCTCAGTGTACGTATCATCTGTACGATAATTGCTGATACTTCACCTCTTGAAGTGCTACTCTAATTTATAATACGTTTATGTTTTTATAATTTTATAATTTTATCACGTCAATAAATCTTATTATTACTATTATTATTATTAATTTTATTGCAAAAAAGATTGGGAGCGAGAAGGAAAATTCAGTTTGAAAATATATTTTTCCTAAGAAGAGATAAAGATGCAATCAGCTCTTTAGAAAAATTATTGGTGCGACAAAACTCGAGATATTATAGGAATAAACGGTGTTCCAATATCAGATACTTTATGCGGATTCTTCGATCTCTATCGATGATCATTCGTGGAAAATCATATTCCGTGAGAAATGATTTCTACAATCTAAGGAAGTGAGATCAATGAAGTTTCCTGGAGCGTGCCTATTGTTCGTGACGGTCGCAAAGTAGAGCAAAGTCGAGGTATAACGGAATGGTCATTTGCGAGATGAACTCCAGGCGAGTCGTGGCGAGCCGTTAAAAGGGGGGCTCGTCTATTAATCCGACGAGACATCGGTAAATCATTGCCGGTCCAGCGACTATCAGGCGGAAATTCTCGACACGGTTTAGTATCTCAAGTCGATTCCACAGTCGTTTGCGATATTTCTCTCTCTCTCTCTCTCTCTCTCTCTCTCTCTTTCTCTTTGCGGCGATATCTCTCCGGGAATCCAATAATCTTTGTCTACGAGAGATACAATTTTTTACGTCAATTACGTTACGGATGAAATCTAACGACGAGGCATTGCCTCGGGACTGAACGGGAGATTCGATTTTGAGTGAGAAAGTTCCGGCACGTTCAGAAATATTATTCCTTAGAAAGTCATGATTTATATACAAAATGAATGATTTTGTTAAAATATCTAATCATATAATATAAATATTTAATCATAGATACAAGTCTAAAAATAATTTTGTTGGATCATTAAAATAATTATGTGAAATTGATTGCTGAAAATATGTCGAAACTTTTACAGAATTGTTTAGCATGCTTGAAATTTCTATGTAATTATTTTGATGGTCCAACCAGAATTATTTTTAAATCTGTATGTAATAACTAAATTTTTAGATACTTCAGCAAAACCATCCTTTTCGTGCATACATTGCATAAACATTACAAGAACACATACTAAAATAAAAAATGTCATATTCGATTAGAGTTCTTCGTGCTTAATAATATTTCTTGTGAATTTATATTCCAAGTTCCAGTTCAAGTTAGCTATGCGATTATTTGATGATCTTGAAACACAGTCTTAAACCCAAACTTGAAACGGAAGTAGTAATGTTCCAAATTAATTATTACTTCCAAATTAATTATTATTGCAAATATAAGTATCTTAGAAAGCTGTTAATGATTTGCTGCTAATAAGCATCTTAAAAATTGTAAATATAATTTATTGCGAAAAATATTATTCCAGTCATACATATTACGGTATTTAAGAGTTAATCCTTTATCGTTACACGCGCGATGTTCATTCTTTTGAAGCACGGATTGGATCAATTTCGGGATATCCGATGCGTCTGTCGATTAGGTATTTAAAATTTAGAATCACGTGCGCGAACAATGGCTGGAAAGTGAAAGGATTGAGCGGAAAGGGTTGTTGAGCGTCCTTAAAGTCGCGACCCTCTCGCAACGCGGGTAAGCGATCGCGCCGATGAAAGCTTATTTCGACGGTCGCTTTTGTCGAGTATCGGACCGCCACCGTACACCGTCATCAGGTATACTATATCGCCCGCTAACGAGATCCTGTTACGACGGTTGACAGTTGTTTGAACGTGTGTTTCGATCCGCGAGACTGCGTCATTGGCACGCTACGCAAAGCGTTTCTTCATCAAGAAAGGATCTTGTTATAATTTTTATTACACACGAGGAGAGTCGTAATAACTCGCGATAAAATGTAAGATAAGAGTCATTCGTGAATGCGCTTTCAGAATCGCATAATTGCATTCAAATTATTCCTGTTATTACTCTCTATAAATTCTTTGGAGTGGAATCTCATTCTAAAGAGTGAAAATTGAGCTAGTCTTCAAAAAGAGTGGCTCAATTTTTAATCTTTAAAAATGAGACTTCACTCTTCAGAGTGACAATTAAAAATTTGTTTAAAGTTCCGCTGAAATTCTCTAGGAATGTGCAAGAAATGAATTAAAATATAATTGAAAGTGAATTATGATAGACGGTAAGTAACGCAGGAAAAACAAAAGATTTGTTTTTTATTCTTGCACTAAACCGCATTAGAATTTTTTTTCTCGCCAAATGTAAAATTCTTACTTTGAATTCCAAGTATATATTAGTTCGACCACAAAAAAACAGACTTAAAAATGAAGTTGAAAATGAGACAAAAAATACTATAGATCTAATACGATAAAGAAAGCCAAGATCAATCACATTTTTGGATGTTACAAATAATACATTATATATTCTTTTATTAAATCAATTTATTCCAAACATCATTGCGAGCTGATCACATTCGGATTCAACACAATCATTCTGAAACTAATAATCCTCCTTATTAAATTATATAATATTTTTCGCAATAAATTTCTTACTTTCTTTCTTTCTTTCTAATTTAATTTTAATTGTGTTGAATCCGAATGTTATTGGCTCGCAATTATATTTGGAATAAATTGATTTAATAAAAGAATATATAATGTATTATTTGTAACATCCAAAAATGTGACTAATTTTGGCTTTTTTCATCGTATTTAATGTATTCACATATACGGTCGTGCTTAAAATTTTTAATATACTGTAGATCTGTTTTATGTAGCCAACTAGATAAAAGTGTACTTACAGTGAAATATGTATATGGTTGATACTTGGCGAAAACGAAAAAGAGAGTTCTAGTGCAGTCTAATGCAGTGATAAAAAATAGAACTAATAATTATAGAAAGAAAAATAAAAGAATGAAAATAAAAATGAATGTGAAGAAGTATGAGAATAATAATGAGATAATAATTCCTGTCCGTTCGAAAAAAAATGATATTTTCTTTTATCGCGTGAATTCAGCGAGATCTGCTTAAATCGAGTTTTCCTACAAAATTTTAAAGCTTATTACAATCTTTATATAAATGTCCGCGCGCGCATATAAAAAATTATATCTACGATATAAAATTCTTATAAACTTTTATGTCTTATATAAATTTAAATAGTAATTAAATTTAATTATTTTATAATTAAATTAATACGCTTTTAATGTTCAGACTCTCGAAAGTTTATTATCTTGAGAGAATAGTAATCGTGCGACGTTCATTACGACGAATTGCCCATTATATACTAAACTGACCCATGGCGAGTTGCCGTTTAATTGAATAATTACTCACCGGAACGAAGCAAGCCGCAGTCGTTAAGTCTCAGAGATAATTGCGCCCCAGCTCGTCGGAGATAATTCCGTATCTCTCGTTCGTCCTTCCGCGATAATACCGATCACGATGCGAATCAATCTTGCCTTCTTATCGAGAATCGCCGTGACAGGTCCTCGTCCTTTGAATCGTAAATAGCCCTCTGGACGGAAACATTCCTCTCCTTCCTCGCACGACACGATTCCACACTGTTTCACGTCTCATTTTGCGACCCATAACATCCACCGTCTCGCATAATTGGTTTCTCGAATTGCGTGAAGAGGATCGGATTGTAAATCAAGCGCTACTCGACGACTCCTTCTTCTTTCTGTTCCCCAGTATGGTTTTCCGACCCGCAACCGTAAATCCCAGTATCAAAGATTATTTTTGAGCGAATTAGACCCTGGCGAGTGGAATTGTCTCCTTGGGGAAAAAGGGTAGCTCCACTTCTTATGTTGGACGACTTTTTCCCCGGCACGACACGGCGCGGTGTAGCGCGGCGCGATGCTGTGGAGAACGCTCTGAAAGAGCGAGATTTCTTCTCAGAGCGAAACCTGATCGCACCTGGGCGAGCTGCTCGCGTGGTCGCGTGAGCGCGTGATTGCGATCTTGACGGTATAATTTCCGTCGAACTCTTTCGCCGTTCGGCACAACTGGTCGCGAGATCTCGCTCTAAGGATACGTCAATCGTCCAAGATCGCGACCCTTAATGCGTCGCGTTAATTGCTGCTTCAACGAATCTCGACGTTAAACTTATATCTCGACTATGTTCCGCTCGGATGCGCCCGTAGATGGTTGCTCGTTGTTCCACTGAAGAACCTGTCATCCGATGATCGAACCTCCTAGATAAAAGCGAGCTACTGAGGTGCATTATTCGACGATCCCTCGAGCGCTCCTTTTTATACGTTGTGTACATAAAAGTTCTTAAAATTCTTTAGCATTTCAATGGTCAGTTCACCATAATCCGATTTTCTGTTAAATCCTTTCCAACGAGCGACAAAATCAACGTTACCCACGACGATCGCGGCATGGAAGGACGAGGGATTCTGTTCAAGCAAGCTTAAGGATCGCTATCCGATTTTTATCCGCGACTTGCCAGATTCCTAGACTGGCATTGCCTTTTCTGGATGATCTCGAGAACTTCTTCAGGGAATCACCGGCGTTCCTTGATCAAAGAACGATAGCTTCGCGCAGCGACTTCGCCGGAATTGTCAGGACGAAGAAGTCTGGTCCCGACGGAATAGAGCTCCCGGAAGATGAAAGAAGAAAAACAAGCAGACTCTCGCGGCAACCTTTCACCGGTGGGGGCACTTCCCGAGCCTCGTCCTGTAGTGTCCTCGTATCTCGCGGCAAGAAGAAGAACGTCGAAGAAGACGTCGTCAATTTGACGACCCGGTGACTCTTCCACAATGAGGACTCTCCCTCATTGGGGGACGCGGAAGTGACCTCGTTGGAGAACGGCTGCTCTTCCTCGTGGTGTTATCGGAGGGCACTGGGAACGCTGCGAAACCGACCGGCGCGGCGTGTTGGTACAGAATGATCACGGCAAGGTCCACGAGCTTATGGTCCCTCTCTTTTCGCTCTCCCTCCGGCTCCTCCCCCCTTCGTTCTCTCTATCTCTGTCACTCCCTCTGGTCGTCGCGTACCCCTTCTTGGTCTCTTCAACCAGTGCGCTTCTCTCTCTCTCTCCCTCTCCCCCCCTCCCCCCTCTCTCTCTCTCTCTCATCGTAGGCCCGCGGCTCGTTCACTCGGAGAGGGAACCCCTTGATGGTCGCACGAAACCCGCCGGCTGCTTCTCTCCCCTGCTGCTTTTCTGCCTTTCTGTTCATCTCTCTTCAATTGCCCCGCTCGCCGTACATTCTTACTCTGTCTTTCTCTCTTTGCCTTTCTCGTTTCTTCCCTCTCCCTTTGCCGCCGCGGTGGCTGGTTCATTGGTTTCATCGGTGCACCGGCCTGGGCTCTCCGTATTCTTTTCTCTAATTATACCGTTACGTGCAATCGCCCGTGTCAATTAGCAGCTCCTTTCTTTCGTTCCTCCTCTTGCGCGCTTCTTTTTTTTCTTTTCTCGCCACTCTGGGTTGGAGATCCGACGTGGCGTGCAACCCCTTCGAAAGGACCGCTGCGCAAGGGAAGGGAAAGCAGGGCGAGGGGTAAACCGGCGCGCGCGATCGGACCCGCCAATTAATCCTCCGTATCCTTCGAGTCGCTCGTGTAACAAGACCGCCACTCGAATGACGATATCCGAGAATCCTCGATTTCTTTCAAGGATCGATCAGGATTAGTGTGTCAAATTTATCATCCAAAAACGTTTCAGATAACTTGATATAAATGTGAAACATAAAAAACACAATTATAAAAGATATTCGACAATATATTATACAAAACACTATGTTTATATAAATTCAAAATCTGTACATAAAAAACAAACGTTTTAAAAATAATATACATAAAGAATTCTTTTTTCATTCTAAATAAACCGAATAAATTGAATTTTAAAAAAATCGTTGAAAAGTTCTTTTTCAAAACTTCCCGTAAAAAAGAATATACATTTTTCTTTCGTCCTTCTTATTAAAAAAAAAAAATTATTTTAGGATTTTTAAAGAGCTTCATTATTGTTTCTATTTGGCATATTGCATTTAGTCGTGTAAATTTCAAATTTTATTAATCTTTTTATTCTGATAAAAATGTCCGTCTCGCTTAGAACTAAAATATGTCACTCGTCTAAAATCTAATATCATAGTTATAATATAAAAGACGCAACATAATGATGAAAATTAGCATATCAGTTTAAATAAAACAACTGTCTCAAAATATTGCATTAAAATTTAAAAAAAATCTGCAACATCAATAATAATAAAAAATCATTATTAACTATAAAAAAACTATTATTATTAACTATAAAAAATTATTAACTATCATTAATAATTATAATTATAATTTATATTTCATTTTTATTTATAAATTTCAATGCAATTTTTAATAAATTATTATATAAATCAAAATAAAAATTCTTAGTTCAAATTGGCCTATAAACAAAAGTGCATTCGTAAAAATATACACCAAGTCTTTGGATGACTCCAATCAAATTCCAATTAATTTAAGGATTGCTCAGAACAAAAATTCGCAATTAATAATTTGTCCTTAATTTTATCTTTCCCATATGTTAAATAATATAATAACAAACTACTAATTCTGTAATATTAACGAAATAAATATTACTTGATAGACATATTACAGGTATTATACTTAATAAGTTAACCAGAGATTAAGATAATCAGAATCGAAGTCACTCTCTATATCCATCCTTCTTCCTCCAAATCGTTCAAAGCGCAGCTGCAGATGTTGTGTCGCGACGATCTCGTTTGATGCCGAACGTGCGATCGCGATCAACAGAGGCGTTTAGCGTTAAATGAACGGCGTGATTGCAGGTCCATCGTCCGTAATTGGCGTTTTACCGCGACGATAAACAGCCTCCATTTACGAAAGAAGGAAAAAAAAAAGAAAAATCCCGCCGCTCGTTAGAACCCCAGAGCCGCGCAGAGATGAGGAGATACGGTTTATTCATCGGCGCTTTCTTTCTCGATTGCCTCTCTTCCCTTTAATTATACCGTTACGCGTGATCGCCCCCTCTCCCCCCTCCCCTCCTCCCTCTTTAATTGGCTTCTTCCATTCCGGAAAGCAATGCCGATCGCTCCCGCGGGCCGATTTCACCACGACCGGCTTGTTATCCGCCGACGAATCTGCGAAAAATCCTGAATCAGCGTCACGTTCCCAAACAACGTGCTCTCACACGTGTCAAGAACATAATCAATAATCCATTACGTCATCGTGTCGTTTCAACGACGTTGACAATGCGACCTCTTCCGTTTAACTAGGTCTGTTTTTTTTTATTCCTGTACTAGAATTCTCTTTCTCAAATATCCACAAATATATATCTACCTCATTTTAAGTTCCAAAAGTGTGTACTAGTTTAGCCACAGAAAAAAATAGACTTACTGTACTGTCTTTGTAGAAAAATCTTTGTGGAAAAAAATACGACACACAAATCCGACGAGATATACCTGTTAAGTGTATTCCTGCGCGCACCAACGCGATAATAGTCATCGATTAATCTACACCTCTTAACCCTCTTCCTGCCACACG
>NW_011627469.1:85633-167003 GCF_000204515.1 Acromyrmex echinatior | reverse complement strand
CTTCATCCTCCCACCAATCAAAGTAACACGTGCGATCGATCACCTTAATTGCGGCAGATTCTGTTCTCTTTTCTCGACCACTGCTCAACGGGGTAACATTAATTGAAGGCCTTTACGCTACGAAACGTTGCCATCGAGAAAAATGTTAGACTCGACTTGCGATCGTTATCGAATCCCTTACGTGTTTTTTCTTCTCGCAGGAAATCGATCCCATCGATTGTCTCTCCAATATTATATCTTTTATCAGCCAAATGTTGATAATTAAACAGGAAGGACAACTGATAAAGAACTCGTTCAGGATGAATATTAACTTTCAATGTTCATTAAAAGCATGTTTTACTAATAACTATTAATAAGTACAAAATGGAACTATGGATATTCATATCGCCAGTCGAATATAACAACTGACATTTAGAGAAAGATGCATGTGTATTTTTTCCCTTATTACAGACATATTTTATTCTTCTTAACGTTCTCACTGTTGTGGAAACATTCACGATTGCACGAAGTCTCGTATTTCGTCCCGTTACAAATTCTTTTTTTTTATTAGAAATCTTACAGTTGTAGGAAATATCTTAATGCTAACGATGAACAGTTTGGGTTTAACCTCGACAAAGTGGAGAGCATTTACCGATGACTTATTGTGAACGAGATAATTTAATTACATAGAAAAATGTACAATTGATTCACGTAGTGTATCATTAGTTATCCTAAATTACACGATTCTTCGCACCTCGAAGAATCGTTTCAAATAAAAGATTTGCCCTATCGTTACGCATACCAATACCATAGCTTCGAAGAACGCCCACACCACGACACGGAAATTTGTACTCTCATTGATTGCCCTATGATTGCGATCGCGGACCTAAAAATCGCAAACAAAAAAATACTCGTAAACATTTAAATCAGATCGGCAATATAAACATCGATAAAGAAATGTGTAGGTTTTGCTTCTCCATTAATATATACCTGCATGTACTCTTGTTCGTTTTTCACACCCCACAAGCTGGTGCTCAAATCTTTGATCATATCATCTAACTTTCCATGATTGCTATCTCCATCCTGATTCTCCGCACCTGCATTATCCTCAGATTGTTTCCGATTTTCGTCAATGTCCATATTGAACATTACCACTTTCGGTGTCATTGTGCTCTTCTGATTACTGAAGCAGTAAGTATAAACGCCTGAAGTATGCGCAGCAAACGTATATTTCCCACTACTCTCCTGTTCACCTTGGTAAATTATTCTACCGTCGGGGCCGACTATCTTAACATCTATATCTAAGAATCCACCCTCTGCTATTTCAAATGTAAGACCTACAAACATACAAAATAAACGATATTAGACAACATGTGAATATGCAACTAATTGTAAGTAATCAAGAAGGCTTTATTGATTAAACAGGCAGGTTTATCAGAATTGTATAAAACCTGCCCTTTTTAGCTGAACTTCTTGTACCACTTATCTCTTTCTTCTTTTTTTCCCCTCAATATAGAAAAAAAGAAAAGTTTAACCGACAAAAAGAAACAATTCAGTTTCCAAAGTACAAACCTCTAATCGTTTAATTTTGCTTTGATATATTTTATAACAAAGTAAAATAAAATAAAATCAGAGAAGTAAAATATACTCAAATATAATCACATGCAAAATTTGTACAATTTATATAGATAAATTTTCATAAAAATTTTCGTAAAATACAAAGTTTTTATACAAGAACTAAATTTTCATAAAATACAAAGTTTTTATACAAGAACTTGTCTGTTAACAATATAAGTAAAAAAACAGTAGAGAAATCAGTAGTGGCAAATAATAAAAAAAAAGTAAGAAAATCAGTAAACTAATAATTATCATACAACAATCAATAAAACAATTGATAAGATTAATCTAAGTTATACTAATGAATAGTCGTCGACGAAGATACTCGCTTAAAACGTAACAAAAGGATCGAAACGCAGTAGAAAACTAACCCATCTTGGTGCCGAATTCGACTTTATCGAAGAAGCATTCCTCGGCATGGGCGTCAACCGTGATGAAGTAACAACGTACATTGACGATGGATAAGACGAGGAACAAGCACGAGCTAAGCCACCTCATTTTCTTCGCTTGAATTTTACTATATAATCATAAGAATGACATATGTTTTCTACTCCGCCTGCACGTACCGATCGCTCGCCACTCACAGCGACAGCGGCATGTTGCTACCACAGCGCCACGTATGCAATCTATGCATTGTATGTCGCCACGTATCATGCAGAAATTAAAGTTTCTTCAATAAAATGTCATACATATATGTATGTATAGGGCCGGTTCACCTAGAAGGGTCTCTAATTTCACCCACGCCTCGGTTTTTTGGGTTGCTTTCCCCAACGTTCGCAACGTGCATTCATTTCATACTTATTTAACATTTGATGACAATGGCTTAGTTTCCACCGAGGATTTAATCCGGATCAGAATGTAAGAACCAACCAATTACAGTCGAGCATTCTCCTGTCTCCTATTTGACTGTAACAGGGGAATACTCGACTGTAGTTGGTTGGTTTTACATTCTGATCCGGATTAAACCTTCGGTGGAAACTAGGTCAATCTGTAAGCGGCTCCGCACAATAAAAGGAACAGAAAACAGAGAATAAGAATTTCAATCTATTAATCATGTATTATGGAACTCATGATTATGGAATACACAGTTTCTGATAGGTTGAAATTCTTATCCTCTGTTCCTTTTATTGGCGGAGCTCCTAAAAATTGTAATCTTAAAGCCCGATGTCCACGATGTTAGAAATCGATCCGAGATCTCGGATAGAGAAAAAATTAACAAATCACGTTTGAACAATTTGATCACATGACCATCGCGATTGGTCAATTCTTTCTTCATTCGAGGTCTCGGACCGATTTCTTCAGCATCGTGGACACAGGCTTAAGAATTGACTAATCACAGTCGAGTAGTGCTCACAATAGAAGGAATAAAAAATTAGTAATAAAGAATAAACGGTTTCTGATAGGTTGAAATCTCAATATTTATTCCCTATTCCTAATATTTCCTCCATTGTGCGCAAGGCCTTATGACCAATATAAACGCTCCCTTAGGATGACACTATGCTCGCGAGCGTATGAATGGCTGCATTCAGCAGAAAAAAACAGTTTTGCAACTGTCATTAAATTCTTCAATACAATTGGTTCTCGCTTTTGATTTCTTATAGATTTATAAAGGTATAAACTAATCATATTAAAGAATTTTACTACAGTTATAAAGCTTTCTCTGCTAAACGCAATCATTCTTGATTAGTTAATATATTTGATTGGTTTATACAATATATTGAGTCATCTAAAAAGTATCCGCGGTACTTTGTCACTAGATATATGACCATCAACACACATCTAGTGACAAAAAACCACGGATACTTTTTAGATGATCCAATATTTAGATCCAATGAGGAATTAAGGACAAGATCAATCAAATTAAAGAACAGTTGCAAAACTGCTTTCTGTGGTGATCGCAACCACAGTATAGGTAAGAACAATAGATTCACTCTGTCATTCAATGAGAGCTTTGCTTTGTATCGTCACGTGAGGAAAAGCAGAATTTTTATTAGATAACGCTCGTCGTTCATCGCTCATTGCGTCCAGTAGATATTAAAGTGCGTTTACATGCAAGCGTCAAGCAGCGGAAGCAGCAACTAATTAACGAGGCGATTTTTACAATAGTGTAAAAAATATTTTTTACACCATGCCCGTATCGCTCAACTGATGATTGATTGCTAGTCTCGCTACTTGACGCTTGCATGTGAATGCACCTTTACACAAATGGTGCTAATAATACGCTCATCGAATGCACTTTGAATTAAGGATTGTAAAACGAACTACAATTGTCTACAAATAAATATTGGACGCCAAATTTTAGTAAGACATAATTAATATATTTTTATTAAAGATAGTTTCAATTATAAGCATTCAATTATAAGCATATAAAAACTAGCGATTGACTCGTTATGCCCTCGATTTTATATACAATATATCGGAAAAGCTGTATACTAATAACAAATTTATTACAACAAGATTTGTTTATATAATTTCTAGAGGCTAGCGATTAATTTTAAATATCATTTAAACTTAAATGATTAAGGCCCAGTTGCACCAATATCACTTTGATTTTAAGTGAGACTTAACTCTGTCTCGTTTTAAAGCTAAAAAGAGACAGAAACAGAGAGTTTTCTGCCTGATGTTATCGGGCCTAAAATATTCTGGAACTTCCTTAAAATAATTCTGTCTGTTCAAGATATCGATATCGTTATGAATCTTTTGAAAAGAGGAGCATATCAAGTTAATTATTATTTGTTAATTTTAATATTATTTTTAATTATTATTTTAGAATCGCTAAATAGGAAAATGACTCTGAGATCAAAATAAATGACGCTAAAAATTTAAAAATAACGGATCTTTAATATGACAAACGTAAAAAAGAGATTTTATAAGTACGGTCAACGCGAAGCTGCAAACGCATTTGAAGCATTTTTTAATTGATCAGTTTGTAAAATTCTTTCTTCTAATTGGTCCATCAAATGCTTCAAAGTATTTGTAGCGAGACTTTGACCACAGCCTCTATCTTTAAATTATGATGAAAGTATTGCAAAGTAATTGTCTCGAAGTACCAATTTGGATGAAATTGCAAATCCACAAATTGATGCTTTGATTAACGCTTAATGTATATTCGCCTTGACTCATTTTGGTCCATGAAATTCATGTCTAAATCACTGAAATGTATGCTGTAAATTAGGGGAGGATGAAGAGAGTTATATTGTAAACATCGAGGCGTGAGCGCTAAATCAGTTTTGGATGGTTTTCGATAACAAGAATTTATAAATAGCAATTATGCGCGCTATCAGAGGCCTCTGTGATTGTTAGATAAAGAACAGAAGATACATGAAGTATTTGTAATCTGATTAATAATGATAGGCCGAAATTTATCAGTGTTCCTTCCGTGGAGGAAACCCACCTTGCATTGCTCGATTAAAAGTCTGCATTCCTCTTGTCGCCAATGTTTACGCAGCAATCTCTTATTGTGAGTATTTGCGCAGTGGATTAATTTGTGGCACCTGTTTCTAACCTAAATATTTTCTTCAAGAACTGTACCAGTAAAACTCGCTTATACTTCGTACGAGTCAGTGAAAGAACTTAAGCAAGATGTGAAAGAACCTATTATTATAATGCACGGTCTCTTTGGCTCGAAAAACAATTGGAATTCGTTGTCGAAGACGATCCATCAAAAGACTAAGCGCAAGGTTATTATTAGTGCTTTCTGACAATCTACGAGATTAAACTTGAATTACAATAAATTTTTTAATATCTCTTAACATAGATTATGCATTTTATTTCTTAGATCGTTAGTATGAAAATAATTTTGTGTTGCGCTTAAGAAAATAAATGCGTAGGTCATAGCAGTGGATGCTAGAAATCATGGTGATTCTCCACATTCATCAAATATGTCGTACAAGGACATGGCAGGGGATATGATTCAACTTTTGAAAGACCTAGACTTTGAGAGAGCCATCCTAGTTGGTCACAGTATGTGCGGATCAGCTGTTATGTATACCGCATTGAATTTTCCACAACACGTTAAGAAATTGGTGATTGTTGATATGTCTCCTGTAAGAACTAGCCCTAATCTTATGCAGATGGAAAGGATCTTCGAAGCTATGCGTTTGGTAATGGTGGATGGAAGTCTCACCCTGTCAAAGGCACGCAAAACAGTGGATCAACAACTATCCAAATCTATTAAATCTAATTCGATGCGTCAGGTAACATTTCTTCTGGTCTTATTTTATTTTCAGCATAATATCTGTTTCTACCAATGTAAATTAGCTTTAATCTTGATTCAACTTATGCTCTTCTCTTTTTTCAATCTTCTTTTAATTCTCATTAAAAAAATAGAGAGTTGAACTAAGATTAAAATTAAACCACTAGTAAACATGAGCATAAGAGTCACATTTGTATTATGTTTGTATAGTTTATACTAACGAATTTGGTGGAAGCAGACGCGGGAAAATACAAATGGCGAGTTAATTTACCGGTGCTGGAGCAGGCATTCTCGACTCAGATAGCTGTATTTCCTAATATAGGCTCAAAAATCTACGATGGCCCTACGTTATTCATAGGTGGTGCTAATAGTGATTATATTCAAGCGAAAGATCACGATGCAATCAAGAAACTATTTACCAAGGCAGAATTTCATTATATCGATGGAGCAAGTCATTGGGTTCACGCAGATAAGCCTAGCGAATTCATTGAGCTTTTAGCAACTTTTATAAATAACTCGGCCTTGTGATAATTGTGAATATGTAGAAAAAAAGTCAAACATATATCCTTTGTAAATATATACGTGTATTTTGGATGAACTCCACAATATTACAGAACAATGTGAAAAGTATTTAAACAATAATAGTCGTGTAAGAGTGGAAAAAAATTGTAAGTTATGTGATTATGACAGAAAAGCGCCGTTGAGCGTCGAAAAAACGAAATTCCTAATTCAATTTGCCCTCCATCGCACATGTCGTGGAAACTGTGAATAGGCTTTAGAGATTAGAAAGCTCGTGGAACTAGATGTAATTCCACTCAAGAGGCCACGTGTGTCAATGTGCTACATGTGCTTAAGTAACGATACTCGCCGCTAGCGAATGCATCGCGCAAGGACAGATGCTATTAAAACAGTCTATAAAATTAAGTATCACTTTGATTCGTTAATAATTCATAAATAAATTACTGTTTTTTTATACTAAAGAAAAATAGGAACTATTCAATTTGTCAATAAATCAAATGTAGCTTTAGATTAAAGCATTTCCGTTGCAACAGTAATCGCGTGTTCAAGGATCATTTGCTGATCTGCAAATTTTTAAGCTCGTTTTGTGCCGAAACACGAAATGTCAAACGCTAGCAAAATGTGCAAACCGATCATCATCATCATTATCATCATCATCGCTGTAACATGTAACTGTGATATATTTTTGTAATCCTATATATATCACTTGCAATAATACTAATCAACAAACTGCACATTACAATACATCGTGCGTTGTATGCCCACCGTTGTAAGCGTAGTCGGCCTTATTGTGCATCACAAGTTGATTGTCGACGAAATAAAAAGAATCGGATCGCGTCTCGAATGGATTCGCGATCATTTCGGAAACTGAAAAGACATGCACGTTGTTTAGAATTTTAATTTTTCGCCGTACAATTTCAGGTATATGCCGAGTTTATTAAAATTCCTTTTAGCTACTCACCTAGATCCGCAGGCAACGTTGGAAACTCATAGATGTGTTCGCATGTGTTTTTGCTGTTTGGTATGCAAAATCCAAACTGAAAATCGAAGGTTTTCAGCAACCTGTCTCGGAAAAAGTGCCGTTCTATCATCCGAAAGTTATTGATCGGCTTAGGTCCTACTAGAAATTCGATTGTCGCTCCGACCGTCTTTAACTTCAGAAATTGTGGCGTAAATTGATATCGCACAAAGCGTCCCGTATTTGTATCTTCAGATCCGAGTTCTTCGCAATCTGGTTCCGGTTCTTGATGAACATCGCATTCTGGTAAATATACAAAAAATTAAAAATACTATAAATGAGTGCAATTGATATTTAAAGCTCGATTTATATTTAAATCTACAACTAATTCTTTGTTTTTCCATAATCATATTAAACTTTTATTACACAATTTTGCATTGTACAACGTTTAAATAATGTGATATCACAATATGTTTAATACATTACTTTTGTTTATCATAATGCAAGAGCATTATTATACATTTATTCAAAGAAGATTTAGATTCTTTAGATTCTTCACTATTTATTACATAGGAATCTTAAAATGTTCAAATTATAAAAGTTATAAAAAATATATAGCATTTAAAATATGTTACGCACCACTAGCGGGAGGTTTTGTTATTTCAAACAGTACAGCACCAGTTTCTAGATCCCTAATTTGGAATCTCGTAAAGTCTATGTCATAGATATTGGCCTCAGGAGAACAGAGATATTCTGTAAACATATTGTTATCTATGCATAAAAGTGATTTGACAAGCAATACCTAAATATTAATCCTTAGTACAATTGGGTCACATTCCTAAGTACTTTTAAAAAATTAGAAGCGTCAAGTAATAAGTTTATATACAACTCTTATAAATACTTTCTAAAGAATATATATAAAAATCATTTAATAATTTTTGTATATTTTTTAAAGTGATGAAAATTATAAACCCAGAACACGAAGACCAATTGTGTGTAGCAAAACACTGGAAAATCATTGTTATGTTAAGGATTAAAAGAGTAAACACAGGCTGCTCTTCTTTTATATAAAATAAAAAAAAAACAGTCGACACAAACGTCATTCTATCCTTCTCAACAATCTCATTTCAATTCATTTGTGTTGACTGTCTCCTAAATGGAAAGCAGCTATACTGAGACAGTGATAAATTGTAGTAATTTGAGCCACTGAAGTGGATCATAAATCCATTAGAGAACAAGAAGAGACAGCAGTATTTAAATTCCAAGTGGGAACATACTGTCCGTGATAGTGGGCAATCGGAGCACCATTTCCGGAGTCACCGGTCCACCCTCGACACCACCGTCGGTGCCGTTTTCTGCGTTGTACGGCGCAATCGTTCGCGACTCGCTCGACTTGTTCTCGCTGTCCACGCTCATAATTTATTCACGAGACTAAACGTATTTGTATATGGAGACGCTAACGTTTGGCATTCGGTCGAACGAGAGGGATTGGCCGGAGTGAAGTTCACGACGGCAGTGTCGATCGACATCAATCTCGTCTCAATACTTTATCGCACGTTCACCGTTTCGTCGTCGACTTGTTCGTCGCGTTGCCACGGCCACGCGTCATCCTAGAGTCCTTAGAAGTCATTACTGATTACGTTTACGACTGATTATGGTCTTCTCAGACAGGAATAAATTGTGAACACATGATCAGCGTGATCGCCGTGATGCGATCAGCAAACAACACCGCCATATTGTTGGTCTGATTTTTTGTACATGCGCACTGGAATTTCATATTATTATAATTATTGGCTACTAATTTTTAGCTACTGTCAATTGTATAATCAACTGGAAGACATGTTTACGGCATGATTTAAGGCATGGTT
The DNA here is from genome assembly GCF_000204515.1 of Acromyrmex echinatior. Next base: position 157,867 of record NW_011627469.1, on the reverse strand, counting down.
CTATATTAGTCGCAAGCTTATTGCGATAGTCATAATTAATTTTTTTTTAATGTTGCATCATTAATTGTTGCTGTATGATTATTTTATCGTACACCCACGTGGCGTATGTATACCACGATGAGATACTTCATTGGTTCGTTTTCGTTAAATGATCATAAATGATATGATGAGATTAAATGGGGCCTCCATATGGCGTTGTCCACAGTTCTGTAATGGTCTCTCTCTAATCTATCTTTGTCTTGTATGTAATTGTCTAATCGTGATGATCTCACATGTACGAATTAAATTGTCAATGAAGAAATTTATTTGTTTTATTTATGAATTGTTGGATTTCATAGTTGTACGAAATAACATAGATAGATATAGCGTGAATACAATACAACGTGTTGAATTCGGCACGAAAAATTTGCGAAATTATGAGGGAGTACCCACAATAGGGCATCCAATCAGACCCTAACATGATATCCCTATTTATAATGAGATTCTTGAAGAACTCGAGATCTTCGATATGTGCATTCCCAGCAAACGAGAATGGATTGAAATGAGTTGAAATGAATTCAGATTTTCAGAAATATTGATTCACGAATGTTAAAATGAATGCTTTTCAATTCTGAATGCATTTTTATTTATTTATAAGAATTGCATGGAGCATATCTCTATGCCTTCCAATCTAAAAATAATATTAGCTTTTTCTGTGCACACAAACACAATTGTATATATTGTGAATACTGTTCAATTCAAAATTTTGAATAGGAAACGCAGTTTTCAATCCAATTGCATCCAATTGAATCCAATTAAATCTAAAAAAGTATTCGCTATTTAAAATACGCATTCAGATAGAAAAAAATTTTAATCCATTTTAATGATTCATTCTCGTTTGCTGGGTTGATAATATGCAGATTTTTCCAATTGTAAAGGCAGACGATGTAGTTTTCCGTCTTATCAATTCTTTCGCTACAATTTCTGTCGTCGTTTATGAAATCGCGGATGCTAGTAGAAAGTCGGATTCGTTAATTGATGCCGGTCATTTTTGCTGTTGAATTACATTATATTTGTACATGTGTTATGATGTTACCACTCAGATTGGAGGAGGTATGAGATGCTGTGTATTTAAAAATTGACATGAAATCTCGTCTGATAGCGCTCAGTTTTGTTACCTAGACTACATTTCATTTAATGCTCATTTGATTAATATATGAATAATATATTAGCTTCTAAAATCAGGAATACATGCAAAGCTTATTTATTTATGTTAGAACAGAATGTATTCATTGTATAAAATTGCTAATTAATGTTTATTTTCTAAATACAAATAAGACTTTTTTTTATAAAAAATTTCCTTGTACGAGTACTTCTTGCTTTCACTGTATATGTATACAAATTTTATACATATATTTTATGCACATTATTATATATTATATATTATTCATATTTATATTTATATTATTTATATTTATATTTATATTATTTATATTTATTATTCAAATTTTATACATATACATATTTTCAAATTTATTCTCATATTTTATACATATTTTATACATATTTTCAGGTCCTTATCTATTTATAGTTTTAAAACGACGACGTATCGTTGGGAACGATCATTTGTCAATGTGTCTCTCTGTAATCGTATGCCGTGATTACATATACATATAGAAGCGTGTGAAAATTCCACAGATATTTCTGAGTTACGTTGGACATGTGTCGTACGAATTTGAAATAGATTGTTTTTCATTTATATGCTGTATATAGTATTTACAATATTACGGAAAGCAAGACCGCAATAAAATGATAATTGTTATCAAAATCACGACTCAGATAAAACTGTTATCTGAATGTTGAGAAAAAAGTTTATATATATATACATACACAGTGAGTGCAAAGTGTTCGTACAGAAAAAATATTTTTTAAAAAAAACTTTATTTTTAAAAAGTAAATATTATCCAGCGAGAAATGAATCATCGAAATGATGTTGAATCAATATCGATACGATAATTTCAGCAATTTGACATAGATTTGACGTTTAATTGACGCTCATTTCTTGTTGGATAATTAACAATTTATTCATAAAGAATAAAATAGACTGTATGTTTCTTAAAATTATATTAAAAAGATGTGTATTAATTATAGGAAATATATCATCTGAAAAATAAGCGAAAATAAAAAATTATATTGTTTGGATGCTCAAAAAATATTCGTACAGTTGAGAAATTTAGTTTGTAAAATCAAAAATATATGCGAAGCTCATTTGTTAATGTAAAAACAGAATGTATTCATTGTATAAAATTGCTAATTAATGTTTATTTTCTACAAATAAAACTTTTTATAAAAAATTTGAGATATATACCAGTTCTTGGGCAGTTTGAAATTTGGAATGTCACCGAATATTAACGAATGCAAGCAATAAAAACAAAAGAAAAAAATATTCAGAAATTCTCGTTTAGGCAGTCATTTATGCAAGCATGTAGTTCTTGAATCGAGGTCGTTCGCTTTCTTACCGGGATTCGCCGCAGCGCCGGTATAGGAGAAGAAAGAGAGAAACATTGATTTACATGTGTTTACATCTATTTGTTTACAAGTGGCATTGCAACGGTTCCGCCGTTACAAGGTTGATAAGACATAAAGGAATGTTTATCACTTATCGATAGCGCTGTACAATTTTACGTGCTGCTTTGTGAATGGTCTCTTTTGTTTTGTTGACAGTTGTGAAATGGTTAGAACGAAACGAAACTAACAAGGAACTTGTCTGTTGATATTGACAGGTTATCTGTCCCCTATTGTTGAATGTTACATCGCAGAAGAATTAATTCTTCTAAACGACGGCATCCACGATACGAGCTACATCGACCACGCAAACGACGGCTCGTTGTAAAACGTTATAAGATATGGTAGAAAGGAAAAAGAAGATCGTATGCGCGGAGAAGGCTGGTTTGGCGGGAGGGGTCGATAAGAGAAATCGAACCGGGCGTGCTACGTGGAATCGTGAAAGTGAAGGTATGTTGCCGCTACTTGTGGTCGCGAGAGAGGCCGATCGAACCCGATGAATACCTGTTGCCTCTTTCTCGTTTTTTCCCTTGCGCTCGCGTTCGCGTCTTGACTGGCTTGAGTAGTCTTGACGTGACGTGGGCAGTTGTATCGAGATCGAGGGATTTACACAGAACACACGACGATAAACGCAACACGCGATAAGGGGATACACTTTCCACAAGCGTTCACAAGTGTCAAACGCGATTATTGACACGATATAGAGTATGGAGCGTCTAAAAAAGAAGCTGAGCGAGTATGATCAGGAACATCTGCTCAGATTTTGGGAGGAGTTGGTGGATGAGGATAGGAACCAGCTGGAGAATGATATAAATGAGCTTAATTTACAGGAAGTTACGGCATACTTTAAGAAGGCTGTAGAATCCTCCCAGACCATTGCCCAGAATACATTGGATGACAAGATACAGCCGATCGATCAGACCAAGATAGCTTCTGTTAAGACTTCCACTGAGGAAGAGTTGAATACATATAAGGAACGTGGTTTGAAAGAAATAGCCCAAGGTTGTGTGGCTGTATTATTGTTGGCAGGTGGTCAAGGCACACGACTAGGAGTTACCTATCCTAAGGGGATGTATGATGTTGCATTGCCATCACACAAAACTCTTTTTCAATTGCAGGCAGAAAGAATACTCTGCTTGCAAAGTATGGCACAACAACAATATGGGAAACATGGAGAGATAATTTGGTATGAGAATCAACAAGTATCATTGGTTGTATTTAGTAGAAAAAGCAGCTTTGCAATTGTTATAAAATTCTTTAATATGATTGATTTTGCCCTTAATTTTTCACTGAATCTAAATGTATAAATCAATCATATTAAAGAATCTTACAATAGTTGCAAAGCTGCTTTTTCTGCTGAATGTAATTATTGTTGTTATAATGTAACATATGTGATAAGGAAAAGAAAATGAAATTGATTTAATTTTATTTTTCAGGTATATTCTTACTAGCGAAGCTACTCATGACGCCACTGTCGAATATCTAAACAAACACAACTATTTTGGTTTAAAAGAGAAAAATGTCAAAACCTTCAAACAGGGTATGCTGCCGTGTTTCACCTTCGATGGAAAAATTATTTTGGACGCTAAGCATCGTGTTTCCAAAGCTCCTGATGGTAATGGAGGATTGTATCGCGCTTTGAAAGCTCAAGGAATATTGGATGATATGGAACAACGCGGTATCCAGAGTGTTCATGCACATTCTGTGGACAACATTTTGGTGAAAGTAGCAGATCCTATATTCATAGGATACTGTTTGCTATCTGAAACCGACTGCGGAGTTAAAGTTATCGAAAAGTCTTCTCCTTCTGAAGCCGTTGGTATAGTTTGCAAGGTATATTCTTCTATAATATGATAATTAAATTTATATACAAAGTTTATACTAATTTTATTTCGGTTAATATAGGTGGAGGATCACTATCAAATAGTTGAATACAGCGAAATAACAAAGGAAACTGCAGAGCTTCGACATGTCAATGGACAATTGATATACAATGCTGCTAATATATGCAATCACTACTTTACGGTCGACTTTTTGAAGGACGTTGCACACCTTTATGAGAAAGATTTACTTTTGCACGTAGCAAAAAAGAAAATTTCATACGTTAATGACGACGGAGAAAGAATCATTTCAAAAATTCCTAACGGTATCAAAATAGAAAAGTTTGTGTTTGACGTATTTCCTTTTGCAAAGAATTTCGCAGTGTGGCAGGGAACGCGCGAGGAAGAATTTAGTCCGCTGAAAAATTCAAATTCCGTTGGTCAAGATTGTCCAAGCACCGCTCGTATTGATTTACTCAATTTACACAAAAAGTGGCTGTTGAAAGCAGGTGCAAAACAAGTTGGAGACAACGTCGAAATCTCTCCTTTGCTCTCGTATGCGGGAGAAAACTTGTGTCAAATCGTAAACGGTCAATCTTTCGTGGGACCACAAGTTCTCGAATAATAAGAAGGAAATTTTTTTTATTCTTCTATAATAATGACATATTTTAAACATTTACATTTTCGATCAATGGATTAAGCATACATTTTTTAAATATTGTTTGATAATGATCATTTATATAATTTATATATCATCCGGTTTTCGGTTTTAATAGTCATGCTTACTTTTATTTCACGGAATTTTATTTGACGGGATTGGCTGAACTAGATGAAAAGAAAAATCGTGTAAATAAAATATTATGATGTCGATAATTGTGTATAGAATTTGGCTGTATATATTCAAGTGTAATTCGATTATAATATCTGGCAATATTATTGTTTAGTCCACAAATATTGTGACCATCACATTTTTATATATTGTTATCATATATACATGAAATAAAAGTATTATAAATTTATATATATATACACATATATACAAGCGTTTCTAATTATTTGAAATCTAATTGTCTAATGTCTTCTATTATGCATGTATAAGTCCAAGTTATATTAAATTGAATGGACTATTTGTGTGCTATTTTTGAAATAATTGTGATAAAAACAGACTTAAATTTAGCGCGCTCTTTTCAGCCATAAACATAAAAAATTATGTTGATTGGAAGATATTGGGAGTACAAATAAGTTTCCGCCGTTTTTAATAAAAAATTGAGCATTTTTATTGTGAAAGAATGGTACATAATGTTTTATTCAAAGTATTGTCCATCGTTAGCCATTACTTTTTCCCATCTTTCTGGTAGCATACGGATACCGCGTTGGAAGAACGCTTCATCTTTTAAGGCTATCCAATTATCGATCCAATTTTTGATATCTCCATATGATGTGAAGTGCTGCTCAGACAGGTCATGCGTCATCGATCGAAATAGATGATAATTGGAAGGGGCAATGTCTGGTGAATACGGCGGATGAGGTAGAACTTCCCAATTGAGTGTTTCTATGTAGGTTTTGACTGGCGCCGCAACATGTGATCGAGCATTATCATGCAAGAGAATAATTTTGTCATGCCTGGAGTAGTGGGCGCGTTTTTTCTTGAGTGCTCGGCTCAATCTCATCAATTGTGTTTGATAGAGAGCCTCAGTAATGGTTTCGTTCGGTTTGAGCAACTCATAATACACGATACCAAACTGATCCCACCAAATACACAACATAAGTTTTTTTCCATGAATATTCGGCTTGGCTGTCGATGTTGAAGCATAGCCAGGTGATCCCCATAATTTCCTCTTCTTTGAGTTATTGTAGTAGATCCATTTTTCATCACCAGTGACTATACGATGCAAAAAACCCTTTCGTTTGTGCCTGGCAAGCAGCATTTCACATGTGAAAAATCGGCGTTCAACGTTTCTCGGCGTCAGTTCATATGGAACCCAATTTCCTTGCTTTTGAATCATTCCTAATGATTTTAAGCGATGTGAAATTGCTGGTTGAGTCACTCCTAATGTAAGTGCAAGTGCTTCTTGCGTTTGGCACGAATCTTCATCCAATAATGATTCCAATTCCGCGTCTTCGTACACTTTCGGCCTTCCGCTACGTTCTTTGTCTTCGACGTCAAATTCATCGTTCTTAAACTTTTGAAACCACTCACGGCAACTTCTTTCACTTAAGGCAGCCTCACCATATGCTTCTACAAGCAATCGATGCGCTTCAGCTGCAGATTTCTTCAAATTAAAGAAGTAAATCAAAAGCTCCCGCAAATGACGTTTATTCGGCCCAAAACTCGGCATTTTCGCACAAAAAAAAATATATGATGCTGATACAAATCGCTAGTATTTCAAGATTGTTGTCGACTGATGTCCAATCTTACGATATAACGTTTTACATCAGGCAATTTTAACCATAGCCCTAGTGGCGCCCTTTTGTCAAACGGCGGAAACTTATTTGTACTCCCAATAATATATCTGTTCTTTATTGCTGCACTAAACTGCACTTAAAATCTTTCATCTCGATCTCTCTTGCTAAACTTAAATATACATATATCTATTTTAATTTTAAGAGTAATAAAGAGGAAATAATCTAATATAATTTATATATTAAATGTTATTTTATTAAAAATATCTATTTTCTTACATTTTTTTTCATTTTAATATCTAATTTATAGTATTTTTTTTTAATCATTTTTAATAAATATTCATCTATTATAAATTTAGTTTTTTTTTTACTTTATTTTATTTTCATGTTACTTAAAATGTTTCAAAATTTTTGCATTTAAAACTATTTATAGAGATAATTATACTCTATTTAAACCGAGATAAATATATATGGGTCATCTAAAAAGAATCCACGGTTTTTTGTCACTAGATGTGTATTGATGGTCATATATCTAGTGACAAAGTACCGCGGATACTTTTTAGATGACCCAATATATTCGAATGTTGGCGAAAGAGAAACCGAAGATTTTCTCTCTGAATACAAAAGGTGTAAGCAACACGATTTCGTGCACTCTTGATAGGTACAATATATTCTTTTTAGCTAAAGTTCTTGCACTATTCATCATTTTTCCTTTTCTTTTCACGTTGGAGAGAAAAATAGAAAAGAGATGAACAGTGTAAGAAGTTCAGTTGAAAAGAACAGGCCAAATATTTCAAAAGATCAGAACTTGCGGAGGAGGGGGAAGGAGGGAACATAGATGTCACTATCGTCACTAGCAAAATCTTCGTACGCATGTGCGTCTGACGTATGTAACTGTTGATTCAACTCAAAATTGGAATTTGCAAGTTCATACAAAAATTTACTTAATTAAAAATATTTACGTTGTCTTGATATAATTTCTTAATATGTACAACATAATTAATAGTAAATCACAATGTGTATATTGTGATAAAGTTTAATTGCCAAAGTGATCGTTAGTACTTTGAAATTGTATGTTTGTATCACGAAAGTGGTTAGAAAAACAATAATCAAATGATTTGAATGACATAGATCTTCATTTTTTTTTATAAAGTTCGCACATTCGAAAGACAATAAAGAATTTATTATTGTTATATTGTTATATTATAAACAAAGCTATATAAGAAAGTAAACTATGGCCCATGTTACTGACAAAATTATGCAAATCTTGTATGAATGTCATCCCAAAGATGATTTTAAGGATAAGACAAAAAATGAGACAAAAAAATCAAGAAGGAAAATTGAGAATGAAAAATTGGAGGGAATCAAAAGTAGTGTAGAGAGATTATTCACAGATGCACGATGTAATTATGTAGGAAGTGTTGAATATGCCAGTTTGAATAAAATGCTGGCCATTTGTAATCTAGAGGTAATTGAATATAACTACATGATAAAGTAATAGAAATTCTACAACACATGTATGGTATATTGTAAAAACTTGTACTTGATATATTGTAAAAAAATATGATAATTTATTTTGATACTAAATTTGATACTAAATTTTATATATTCTTTTAGATTGGCAATGAGATCACAGCTATTCATCATTTGGTCGAAGCTCATGCAGTAATACTTCGACAACACATATTGCATAGATATCAAAAGACTCAAATGCGCGAATCTGTGAGGAATGAATCTCAAATATATGGACTAAGACCAACACATGTAAAATTTGAGACAAAATTTACAGATAACAGTGAATCATTAAAAGCAAAACTGTTAGACTTACCGAAAGGTATAGATACCTTTTGCCTTTTATTGTAATTCTCTTTTTATATAAATTTAAATTTTTCTAATTTCCTTCACAGAATGGTACATAATTCAAGTTACTGCCCCATATGAATCTCCAACTATATCAAGATATGAAAAACGTACATCTAACGTAATGCATGCTATACATATTACAATACTTCCTACGAGTACATCTGACATAGATCCATTATGTATAACTGTGCCAAGACCTACGACGCAAGTTTCTTATGATGTCTGCAAAGAGATTCGGCAATTACTTGATGGCTATACGTCTGCCCTGAAGACTACTTACACGAATAATAAGCAATATTGGACAATGCGTGTAAATCAAAACAACAAAATGAAGGTAAATTTTTTTTTTAAATCGGAGCAACAAGTTGGAAATTTTAAACTAATTTATTATAGACGGCTATAAGCGCATTAGAGAATGTATGGTTGAGAGAATGGAGAGTGTTATTTATGGCTGATTTTATTGAAGACTTGGAAATGGTAGATGAGATTCACCAAATGATCGACAAATTAATATCGGATTTCAAATCTCCGTAAGTATATTTATCGGAATTTCGTTGTTTTTTTATGCATATTAAATTTCTTTACTTCATTTATCTAGCAATGAGATATCAAAAAGATGTAGGTGGCTTTTGAGGAAAGTAGCCACAGGTGCATGCTTTCTTACGCGTGAGGAAATAGCGCGTGCAATTAAATTTCTACTTCCCAAGCATGAAAAACTTGCAAACAATATTATTTTATCTATTTATGGAAAATTGCCATTTATAAAGAACCTAGAGAATACAAAGCGGAAAACATTGGTTTTAATTATTGATGAGGTAAACGTGCAATGTATATAAGCTACATAATATTATTATGCATTTAAGAATAATACGAATTTATTTTTTAAATTTGTTTCGTATATAAAGATTTTTTTGTTTTTTAAGCACATAGATTATATAGCGTTTGAAGCCATGGAAATTGTTAAAGATCATCCTATTACCCGTTTTCCATCTCTGCATGTAGCGTATGCATTATTTAAAGAACACGAAGATACTATTTTGGACGGTTGTAAACTAATTAAAACAAAGGAAGATATGGGAATTTGCGTAGTCAATCCTTCCGGTGATCTCGATAAAATGGAAAAACGTATGAAGCTTTTTATGGACTTTTGGTTACCGAAGTGGAAAAGTTGTTATAATACGCGACCTAGCGAAGAAATGTTCGAAGATGCGTTAATAAATCATGATATTTTAATGTACAAAAATTTTATCTTATTTCTCTATTAACAGTCATTAATCTATTTATAATTTGATTACTTGCACTTTATTTTTCTCTTTCATTTTTGTAGGTATACTGGTCATGGAAATGGCATAGAATATTTATCTGGAGAAGATATCGAAAGAATGAGAGTGAAATCCACTGTTTTATTGTTTGGATGTAGCAGTGTAAAACTATTTATGATAGGTGGAAGATATCCACCTTATGGCGTTTCAAATCAATATTTAATAGCATGCAGGTAAAAAAATATTTTTTATGTTTGTGCCATACTTATACATAAAAATTTCTTTCCATTTATAAAACAAATCACATATGAAACATTCCTTTTCTCTCATCTTTTCAATTCCCATTTATAAATAAATAGTGTGTCAATTTACAATTTTTAGTCCTTGCCTGTTGGGTATGCTTTGGGAAGTAACAGATGCGGATATTGATAAAATGACCGCAAATTTCATGAGTAATTGGATTCCTTCGTCCTCAGAGAAATCATGGACTGAGGTAGACAAGGATAAATGGATTTCTGGTACTCTAAGTTAGTATTAGAAATTGAAAAAACTTTTTATATTTGCTTCTTTAATATTATATGCATGATAACTCTTTATAACTAAATTTTTCAGAATTTATAAAGAATGGAGCAAAGGATAAACCAGAGATGGAATCAGAAATGTTAAGAGCAGTGGCAAAAGCTAAAAACAGTTGCTTGCATTATATGACGGCAGCTGCGATAGTAATACGAGGTTTACCAGTAAAAATAGTTTAAATTTCTTACTGATGTCATCGATTGTATTTTTGCACTGATGTGTAATAATTCAGTTTCTAAGTCGTGTATAAAGCAATTGCTTGTTGGAAGACAAGATTAATCGTTTGTGGAATAAAATTATAATGTATATATATATTTTTTTTAAATTTTAATGCGAAGATATTTTAGAGACATATTTTATATAAAAATAATAAAAGTGAATAAAAAATTGTTTTGGTCGATTATTGCCTTCTGATTCAAGCTCAGATTATGATCTTTGGTCACATAATAATCTGCGGTTCTGGTACAGAAGTGGAAATACTCTTGTGTGGTAAAACTTGTCCACCATTAATATATAATTCATCTTTCACGATAACGTCTTCTCCTAATACAGTTGTACCTTCCATTCTCACCCAACGTCCTACAACGCTTCTCCATCCAACAATACAACTGTTTACATATTTTTAATTATTATGATATAAATATTATGAAGCTTTATATATTTAAGTTATATAACATTAATACTTGCCCATCTAGCCATGCATGCTCTTTTATTATAGCTGCCTTAAGAATAGTACTTCGTTTAATACAACATCCATCAGCTAAAGTGGCACCCGGCCCAATCGTGACGTTGGGTCCTATTCTACAATCCTTGCCAATTGTAGCCGTTGGATCAATTAAGACATTGCCTACTATACCAGGCCCTGAATGAAGCTGTTCAGGATGTTTTTGCCTCAATGAAGTAAGATACATAGACATTCCTGGATAATGTTATAGCTACTAAGTATGAATGAACAATGAACTCATATATGTATACATACATATATATGATATTGAGAAAATCATGATATATAAGTATTTGCCTGTAAGAAAATCTTTAGGTTGTCCCACGTCCATCCAGAAGCCTGGCAATTCTAGAGCGTATAATTCTCCATCTTGAGCCATATTTGGAAAAACTTCCTTTTCGATACTTGTAGGTTTTAATTCTATTCTATTCAATACGCTTGGATTAAGAATGTACATACCTATATTTTGCAAAAAAAGGCATATATGTGAAACATACATATATGTTTTTCTAAACAATTCTAAAAAAAACTTTTCATTACTATACCTGCATTAATTTTATTGGATATAAATTCTTGTGGTTTTTCAACAAAACTCTGAATCTTTCCATCTTCTTCATATACAACCACACCATACTTTGATGGCTCCTCTACTTTAGTGACAACTATAGTTCCTTCTTTACCATGATTCTCATGGAATTCGAGGAGTTGTTTAAAAGGAAATTCGCAAATGATATCAGAGTTCAAAACAAAGAATGGATCATCACTGGCACATAAATATTCACGCGCGAGCGCAAGTGGTCCAGCGGTACCCAATGGTTCCGGTTCATGAGAAAATATAAGTCGTACTCCAAGTTTCTTCGCCTCGTGAACCAATTCTTCTTCCATCTGTTGTGCCCGATAGGAAACGGCCAATATAACTTCAGTTACATTTGTTTGTACCTAAAAAAAGGTTTAAAAAAGTATATTTAGAAAGATAATGAAAATTATACTTGTATGAAACTTTAATAAATCAATATTATAAATATATACCAGTGCTTCGATCTGATGTAAAAGTATAGGTTTATTTGCAAACTCGACAAGTGGCTTAGGTCGACTTAAAGTAAGAGGTCGCAATCTGGTTCCATAACCACCCACAAGTATTAAAGCTCTCATGGTCTGCAACTTCTTTCTTTTTTCATGCATTCCTATAAATTCTGCAAAAATAATAAAGATATTCTATTTTTTTTTAATTATAAATCATATCAAGGTGCACCACCTGTTTTTTTTTATTTACTTTGCAATACAAAAAATTGTAAATCACTATACAGTTTAAATACTAATTTTTAATTATTAAATCATATTTTATGATAGAAGAAATTAATGACCCACTCTAATTTGCAAAATATAGAATTATATTTTATATTTCTTGCACATTCTACTTGACATTATAAGTAAATAAATTTGTTTACTTACTCTATCCCAACATACATTACATGCCTTGTGTAGTAATAAATATTAGGTAGACCGGAAAGTAATGTCGTTTCTGCGCATGTCGATATTCGTTTGTCATTTATCAGCTCATTGTGTACTTCAAAGTCGTGCCAAAATAATTTAAAAAAAACGACATTACTTTCCGGTCCACTTAATATTAGTATATTATATTGTTTGTTACTCTTTGCTGAAACGCAATGTTACTTACGTTAACCACCGTCTTAGAATGACATTAACGAAGATAATTCGATATCAGTGACAATTATTGCCACGTAGATGGACTTGATAGAGATAAGTGCTACGTATTCACTGATATGCTCATGTTTATATTTACGATGAGAACATCTCTTCTTCGCGAGATTATATCACATTAATACGAGTGAATAAACCTATCATAAACATAACACCTGTCGACTTTTTATTGAGCAATGATAACAATGATGTTCATTCACTTTTTGTTTTATGAATTGCTGTCAAACTCTGTCTCTGTTGCGACACTGAAAAGATACTTAAAAGATTGTTAACTGGACAAATTTTTGTGACCACTCCGAGAGCTCGGAGGTAATTGAAGAATGCTGACATTATCAACTGTTTTGACTATTCCAAGAATAAATGTGAGGATTTTATCTTCCTTAATCATTGTTTTATTGTCAGGAAATTATAAAATATGTATCATTTTTTATGATAAAGTAGTGATTAGGAAATTAGATAAAATTCTTATTAATTTTTTTTCGAACAGCTAGAACGGTTGATAATGTCAGCGTTCTTCAATTACCTTCGAGTCTTCGGAGTAGTCACGCTCCAGTAAGAATGGCTGCATTCAGTATAATCTAATGCCTAGTTCACACTGGATGCGATGGGTGATGAATGACGAGTGATATCCAATAAAAGCTGTGCTTTTTCTCACATGATGACACAAAGCAAAGCTCTTATTGGATATCACTCGTCGCTCATCGCTTATCGCGTCCAGTGTGCAGTAGGCATTACATGTATAACAATCTTGCATATAAGTGTTTCATGTTATTGGGCGGGTATTAGATGACAAACAAAACAATGTCTCTCCGGTCTGGCTTTAGTCGCCGCCATTATCAGTGGCGAGGCCAACTTAACTCGAGGAATAGAATAAAACAAAACAATGACAAGATGTTCATACAGTATCACAATACTGTATACTTATAACAATAACTCAGAGACTTTTCTTTGGAAGAATTTTTTCACATGACATTAGACATTTATAATATATTTTATTTACAATATTCTAAATTGTCTGCTTGAAAGTACATTGTGCTAAATAATCCTGGTGATTGAAAGTACCATACAAATATACTGAAAAAGTTTATCAAAATGATGCTTGATTCCTGCAGGTAAATTCGAAAGTTTTGTTAAACAAAATGCATGATTTGTATACGTATATAAAAGGCTTTATTGCACAAAACTTCATTTATTTAGATAAATAAAATACAGAGTTGCATAAGATATTACACGATCATTTCCAGCTCTCGGGCATAGTCTATCGCGAGAGCTGCCAGTTCAGAACTCGGGATAGGCTCCTCAGATTTTTTCTCGCTAGTCGTGGTAAAATAAAAATAGCCATCTTTGGAAAGATTCCAGTTCTTCTTAATGGCGAATGCCTTTATATCCTTCTCCGTGCTTAAATTGAGCATCCTTGCAGCATCTTGAATAGAGATCTTATCGTATGCACTTTCCATGCACGCGCCGATCTCATCGCGAACAGTATTTAATAAAATGTCTATGAAGAAATTATAGGATGCGGCAGGCACGTTACCTTTGGCCAAGAAAATCTTATTGTACGAACCTTCCATTAAATACTGCTCTAAACTCAAGGGATGCCTTATATAAACGTTTGATTGTATCTGATCAGACGGTAAGAGTTCCAGCTCTGTATGAAATTCAGCAACTCGATTTTGAGATAACAAAAATAAGAGATTGAGACCAAGAAGCTGATATTTGTACGCTGATTCCATCAATCCAGATTTATAATCAAAATAGTAACATTTTAGTTGTGCCATATATCTTTCAAAGGAAGGTATATCTTCAGTGGCGATACTCCATTGTGCTCCAATTTCCAATATGTCTCCTGTAATTCAAACAATAAAATTTTTGTTATAATTTTGTGATATTTGATCTATTAACGCTATGATTGTTGAACTTAAAATTAACAATACATACTAGCGATTAATAATTCATTTTGACTGGCCGTGCTATTTGATGTCGGGAGGAACATTAGATGAGTGAGACCGATCTATGTAAAATAATTATCATTGAATTATTTATTATTTTACAATTATTATGAAAATGTTATTACTATCAAATACATATCTAAAAGCTGAAATATCAAAAGGAATGACCATTAAAATTTGAAAATAAAGTCTATGCAAATGATGACAATCCATTTCCACAAATGTGATGAGGTTATGATGATACTTTTTATCAGTAATTACCTTATTTGAAAAGTGAATAAAGTATGTAAATTACCTTCAATTGATTGAGTAATTCTCCACATTTCTTCAAATTACACGATGTTCTTGTCCATTCGCGTTTTAAATTCTGGTACAAGGCAACAACATCCTCGAGGGCTGCCATTTTTAATATCTCGTCTCGCCTTGCCATAAAATAGAGATATTTTAGATGCGATTCGAGATTCGAGACTCGAAATTTTTGACTTGAGTCGATTCATCGACTGTTTTGCGTAACGCGCACAATCAATCAAAGTTCTTCTCTTTCGTGAAATAGAAAGAAAGAAATCGTAGACGGCTTTTTAGAGTACGTTTACACTTTGACGGAAAAGTGGAAAACGGAAAAGCAGTAGTCAATCAGAACTCTAGCTGGTAGTCTACAATTTCAGCTTTTGTACTACTTACTACCAGCGCGAGTTCTGATTGGCCATTGCTTTTCCGCTTTCTGCTTTTCTGTCAAGATGTGAACGCGCCCTTATAGAGATCGTTTGCCCAGTTTGCCCGCCAATCCTGCCATGTGTGATTTGATCATATTTGAGTCTGTTTACTAATGTGGTAATGTGCAAAGTGAAGTTTTGTAATTTTATAAATTTTCAATTGATTCTTCAACAGTAATCTTTAACAGCGATTTTACAATATTAATCCTCATTACGTCTCGTTTAGTACTCGTGTTAGAAACATGGCAGTGCAACCTAACCAACAGTTTAACATGGGTATATATAAGATTTTATTTAATCATAATGTAATTTTTGTTTCAATATAATAATTTATTTTTTAGATCCTCCTACGCAGCAGAGCTTTGTCAGATTTTTTAAAAATCTTCCAGAAGTGAGTATTTAAATTATTGTTTACACTATATATGAATAGATAATCTTTAAAATCCTTTCTTTTTCATAATTATTATATATTAATTATTCTAATTGTAACAATTGCATATTCTTGTATTTTATTAATATATTTTAATAATTTAATTTAGAAAAAATGCTATAATTGATTTTATATTTTCTTTTACATTGTTCATAAATTGTTATAATATATTTGAAGGAAAAAATTAAAGCTATTATAATAATTAAAGTAAAATCATTTGTATTACTATATTGTTAATATGATAGATGAATCAAGAAGTATTACTAACTTTAATTTAAGGTTATTTATAAGATCTATTTTTTAGCTGAATTTTTTGTTTTTTCTTTTTTTCTCTAATCTGAAAAGAAAAAAAAGAAAGATGAACTGTATAGGAAGTTCAGCTAAAAAGGAGAAGCCTATTAATTTATCCATATATGTATAATTCATATAACATCTCTTGAAACAATATTGTAATAAGTGTTTTTTTTTAATATAATAAGTGTTAATTTCTCATAAAAATTTTTACAATTTTTTTCTTATATGTATATAACTATTCTTTCTTATAATATTTCTATCAAAGGAATGAATATATTTGACATTATATATGGATTTAAACATTTTTAAATCTTAATTTAATATATCATTCTATTAATTTATAATGAATTTAAAAAATAAAGTATTTTATATTTATGAAATAATTGAAATACTTTATGATAGAGAGAAAGAATGAGATGATTATTAGAATATTTAAATATATTTTAATTATATCTTGAAATATGGTTTATAAAGCAGCTGGTTTTTTAGGATTACTTAAATATTTTTATTAAAGAATATTTGTAATTTAGTTTGTTATCAATATCTTTTATTAAGAATGTAATTATGAACAAAGAATTAACAAAACGGAAGGATCATATTCAATTTTAGTAGATTTTATTTTTATTTGTATTTTTGTGTCATTGATGAAATGGTAATGTTTTATGAAAATAATTAATGTTATGTAAATAAGCACTTACATAAAATTGTAAGTGTAGTAATGATTTTTCTGTATAGAAATAGACATAATAACACTTCTATTAGAAAAGAAAATATATATTTATTCCTATAAAATACGAAAATCGTCTTAGTTTTACAATAATAATGTTTTATAATACTAATTCAGAATATTAATTAAAGTTATGAATTTATGATATGTGTTTATGAGTTTCATTCTTGATTCGCTTTGATTTTATTAGTAACTGCAAGTACATCATAAATAAATGTAACAATTCAACTTAGAATGCGAAAGAAATTTTTCCGTGCATAAATAAGTAATTCTTAAATAAGGATGTAATCTAGCCAAAGATCTCCTTAGCTTTTTCCTTGGCCTTGTCGTATGTACTAGTTATTTTATGACCAACTCTGCTCCAAAACGATGGCTGGATTGTCGTCTGCGTTATCTCTGTTGTTGTTTCTGCCACTTCTGTTGTAGTTATATATTCTTGTGTATTATGCACTGTAGATCGTGGTATTATTGCTTCTCTTGGTTTTTCTCTGATATCCCATGAATCATCACCATCAATGGGTGGTAAGGTAGCACTGGGATTCGGTCTAATTCTGATATAAAAATCATCACTACGCGATGCATATGGCCCTCCGCCATACGCTTGCAAGATTCGTGACTCTGGTTTATTTTCTGTTTGTTCAGTAGTCGACACCGACCGTTTCTCTTGTTCTAGAATCAACTGAGTCTTTTCGTTGCGTTGCAATGGAATAACTCTCGCGGTTTGTTCAGAATCTTGATTAAATTGATCGTCAAAGCGGAACGTTTCACTTTGTTGAGATTCTGATTGTTGATTATATTCATCATGTTCCGATGATTGAGAAATGTACGAATTTTGATGCTTATTTTCTAATCTGTCCTTGTCTTGTGTTTCTTGTTGATGAAAATCAATTGGTTTAAATTGTTGTTGTGTATCTTCTGTTTGCTGTGACATCGAGTTAACGTTATGACGGGGATAATAATTGTCATGTGAACCTTCAACGTTAGTTAAGTCACTTGGATGATAAGTATAATGCCACTGCAAACCTACTGTAGCATCATTTGAGTTATGCACCCAATGTAAACGATCTATATTTTCCCTTTGATTGTGAAATGCGTTGCTTCCTTGAGTCGAGTACAATATCGTCGATGTATGATGATTGGATTCAGGATATGTTGCGCGACTGCCAGATTCGATAATTCTTCCACGGAAGTTGTCTATATCAGGCTCCGGGTTTACCTCAACTGGTTTAAAAACGTCATCAATAATTGTATCTGTTCTATCTGTACGTGGCGGAATGGAATCGTGTTTTTGATATCGTGGTCTTGGTTTTGGTTTTGGTGCTGGTTTTACATTAGTTGTTATTTGATCTTGATCGGTTTGTTGAAGAAAATCTCGTTCGAAATTTGTTTGTTCTAATTGCCATTCGAGTTGTTTATTATTTTTGTTATAAGCTGAATATTGGCGCGATTGTTGCGAAAGATCGTCTGTATTCCAATCATTTTGTTGTGAATAATGTTTCAAGTGTTGTGTATTATGTCCCGGCCAACTAGGTCTCTGCTGTTGTTCTCTTTGTTGTCCATACAAATGTCCTGCTGTTTGTTGTGAGAAATCATCGAATCCTCCAGTCTGTTGAGTTAGGTCTTCATTCTGTTGAGCGAAATCTTCCAAATGATGGTTGCTGTCTTTTGGTTGTTGCAGTTGTCCAAATTCTAGGTGTCCTATTTGTTGCGTAAAATCATCAAATCCTCCCGTCTGTTGAGTGAAATCTTGATTTTGCTCATTGAATTCCTCCAAGCGTTGACTTTTTGGCTTGGCAGGTTTATTTATTGATTGCGTTTGTTGACCGAATTCCAGTTTACCAACAGATTGTTGTGTAAAATCATCCGATCTCAGTGTCTGTGCAAACTGTTCACTTTGTCGTAACGGATCTTCTAGGTGTTGATTATTAATTTGCTGTCCGAATTCATGTTTACCTAGTTGAATTTGTTGGGTTAAACTATCTGATCTTGCTGTTCGCTGTGTAAATTGCTCTAATTGTTGAGTGTCATTAGCTTGCTGTCCAAATATAATTTTACCACTCGTCTGTTGCGTGAAATCATCAGATCCTTGTGTAAACTGTTGATTCTGCTGCATTAAATCTTCCAAATGCTGATTATTGCTGATTTGTTGGCCATATTCAAGTTTACCACTCGTTTGTTGACTAAAACCGTCGGAGTCTTGTTGCGTTAAATCTTTTAAGTGTGGGTTATCGACAGTCTGCTGGCCAAACTCAAGTTGACCCTCCGTTTGCTGCGTGAATTGTTCACTTTGTTGTGTTAAATCATCCAAATGATGATTATCGACGGTTTGCTGGCCGAATTCAAGCTTACCACTCGTTTGCGTGAAATGATCAAGTCTTTGTGTCTGTTGTGTAAACTGTTCGTTCTGCTGTGTTAAATCTTTTAAATGCGGATTATCGACAGTTTGTTGGCCAAATTCAAGCTGTCCCTCCGTTTGCTGCGTAAGTTGTTCACTTTGCTGTGTTAAATGTTGACTATCAATGGTTTGTTGTCCGAGTTCAAGCTTACCACTCGTTTGTTGCGTGAGATGATCATGCCCTTGTATCTCTTGTGTAAATTGTTCGTTCTGCTGCGTTAAATTTTCTAAATGCGGATTATTGACAGTTTGCTGGCCAAATTCAAGTTGACCTTCCGTCTGTTGCGTGAACTGTTCGCTTTGCTGCTTCAAATTATCCAAACGCTGATTATCAACAGTTTGCTGGCCAAATTCAAGCTTGCCACTCGTTTGTTGCGTAAAATCATTGGATCTTTGTGTCTGCTGCGTGAATTGTTCACTCTGTTGCGTTAAATTTTCTAAATGCGGATTATTGACAGTTTGCTGGCCAAATTCAAGTTGACCTTCCGTCTGTTGTGTGAATTGTTCACTTTGCTGCTTTAAATCGTCCAAGTGCTGATTATCAACAGTTTGCTGGCCGAGTTCAAGCTTACCACTCGTTTGTTGCGTAAAATCATCGGATCCTTGTGTCTGCTGCGTGAATTGTTCACTCTGCTGCGTTAAGTCTTCTAAATGCGGATTATTGACAGTCTGCTGGCCAAATTCAAGTTGAGCTTCCGTCTGTTGTGTGAATTGTTCACTTTGCTGCTTTGAATCATCCAAGTGCTGATTATCAATAGTTTGCTGGCCGAGTTCAAGCTTACCACTCGTTTGTTGCGTAAAATCATCGGATCCTTGTGTCTGCTGTGTAAATTGTTCACTCTGCTGTGTCAAATCTTTTAATTGTTGCGACTCTTGACCGAACTCCTGATTTTGCTGCGTGAAATCCTCGTTTTCAACTGCTTGGTGCTCCTGAGCGTTGCCATGATAAGCGTCTCGCTTGTATTTCCTATGATATCTGGTTTCGTGTTGATATTGCTGATGAGTCTCCTCGGTACAATCGGCGCCATGCGCTGCGTGGCCCAAGTCCAGCGATCCGGCGACGAGTTGCGCCGAGTTTGCTCTATACCCAGAATCATAACTGCTTCCGCTAGTACGCGCACGAGACTCGTATCCCTGAGCGGTATGATAACGTCCATGATGCTCGTTGTATGCGTCCCGATCGTAATGCGCTCTTTCCGCGTGACCAACACTGTGTCTAGAATGATCCGCGATGGTCCGCTCTGGAGCTACGCTTCCCCCGTGACTGGAAGAGCTCCAGGCCATGTCTGCTAGGATAAGTAGGATGACTCGAATGCGGATTATACACGCGCTGGGAATTCTCCTGAGTGAGCAACTGATTTTGAAGCACGTTAGACTGATGTGTGCCCAAGACATCCGTATGACGGGTGTCGTCCAGGTGACGTCCACTCGAATGCGTATTGTGATAATTCGTTTGAAAACTGTCTCTGGGAACTTGCAGATAACCGAGAGATGAGTGACTCGATTGAGGCACGGGATGTACTCGGGACGCGTGGGTCTCGTGGCTCTGATAAGCTCTGTGGCTCTCCGTGTCATACGTATTTGTGGCCGCAGTAGGATACGAATATGGCTGCCTTATATCGGTGAGTGTTTCTCTTTGCTGCTGATCAGTATAATGATGCACACTTCCGGTGGATGGAACGCCCCGGTAGCCCAAATGTTGCCTATAATCATTCTCGGCGGTCTGCAAATCGTGGATACCGACTGCTTCCTGAGTCGAACCTACGTGCGTGGTGGAGGCAGTATGGCCGGTGCTAGAGACTTGAAAAGTCCTTCTAAAATTGTCGAGATCTTTCTGCAAGTTCCTTTGCATTTCGTTGTGTAATTCATCCAGTTTCACTGAGCTACCGCTGCTTTGAGGAACGCCCGAACTATAGCTGGATGTATAGTTTTTCTGATAATAGCGGACCTTTTTGGGTCCGGTTACGTATTGACCTTCCTCCTCGAAGACCTGTCCACGACCTCCATCAGTCCTGTAAGAATCTGCTCTGCTCCAATTATTGGGAACTGTTTCGACATTATGCTGCGTGTCGATCGCGTGAGTGTTAGTGCTGGGAATGTGTTGATTCACCTGCGAATATCCATCATATTCTCCAAAATCTTCCAGCTTCTCGCTCTTGCTATTGAGTCTTGTTGACAATGAATCTGTTTGTTGGCTGTGCACTCTATTATATCCAGTCTCCTTTATGACTGTCTGTCCTAGATCATATGCGCTTTGGGAATCGAGATGCTGATTACTTGGCACGTGTAAAGAATCATATCTGTGTTGTCCGCTCAATTCGCCTAATTCCGCTGCATTCACTCCATGTACGTTATCTGTGCCGTAGGACGAGGTAAAATTCTTTTTATAATACCGTACCCTTTTTGATCCTTCTACGTATTGTCCTCGTTCTTCGTGAACCTTGCCATGTCCACTGTCCGTGTTGTACTGATTATGTTCGGTCCAATTTCCTGGTCTGGTGTAATCATGATCATTTAGATGTGTCGTTCCTTGAACTAAATTCGCATGATCTTGATAACTACCCAACGTTTGCCGAACATTCGTTTGGAGGAAGTTGCAGGTTTCTATGCAGCCACTTGGCGCTGATAATGCTTGAGCAATTAACGCGGATAATACGATTATCCGTCCTATCGCCATTCTTCCCATCCGATCTCTATGAAATAAAAATAAATACTTAGATATTTAAAACAAATTATATAAATATATTTTAATAAAAATTATGTATTGTATTTTTCGCCTTAAATCCAAAACACAATATACGCTTCTAGATATCTGAACAAGAACAAATTTTTCAAATATTTTTTTTAATTCAATATTTTTTATATATTATATAATTACAAATATTTTTGCGAATTAACTTTTAAAAACATAAATAAATAATATAAGTGATATGAAACATTATTTATCTTTTAAATTATGAATAAATGAATTTTAAATTTATATAAAATCATAGAAAATATATTAAAAAAATAATGTATATGATTGATATCGAAAATTTTAATTTATTTAATTTTCTGATAAATATATGAAAAATATATGGGAACCTTGCGGAATGTATTTTATTAAATAGAATAAGATTTTGAGTATATAAATGATCTTATTGTTTGTGTTGAAGGAGAGGTAGAAAGTTTGTATGAAAGATGTTTTAAAACGAGAATTTTAAAACATTTTTATGATTTTATATTTTTATAGAAAATCTTCGTAGAAAATATTTTTTATTTAAAGTATTAACGCAAGTTTATTTTTTTATTTTGAGAATATCAGATTTGCTGTTCCGCGAAAGTTATGTGTGATGTAACTTATATAAACAAGTTCATCTCGAAGTCAGTCTTTGCGATAAACGATAAAGCGAAGATAACACATAAGTTAAATAAATCAAATTTTTTATAATAATATTGGCTGGGCTTTTTTATAAGTTAAATAAATCAAATTTTTTATAATAATATTGGCTGGTCTTTTTCAATTAGAACTTTTATTTTAATGTTGTAAAGAGAGAAAACAATTTTTGTTTATATCTTTTTAAAAATACAAATTCACGATTGTAATCAATTTTTTTAAATTTTCTAATAAATAAGTATATGAAAAATATATGTGGATCGATATTATGCGAAATATGTTTTAAAAAATAAAATAAAATATTTTAAGAATGATGCAAGTGATCTTATTGTTTACATTAAAGGAGAGGTAGAAAGTTTAAATACATGAAAACTCGGTAAACTTGATTCATATTAATATAGGCATAAAAATGAATTAAAATCCTTTTGCAAATTATTTATGCTTAAATAAAAACTTGCAAAGTTTTAACACAAGTTGTTGCAGCAATTGACTCATCGCGTGTAAACCTCACAAAGTTGTGGTTTTGCAAAAATTGCGGATGTTCTAGTTGACACATATTTAACTGAATCAACCGGTTATGTTTTGAAAGCTTTCGGAAGTAGAGTGCTTTTTATTGATATAAAGTATAAATAAATAATAGTATACAGTTATAATATTAAGTATCGAGTTTTCATGCATTTAAACTTTTTCATCCTTCTTGAATTAAAAGGTATTTTCATCATAACACAAGAAGTAGCAAGAAGAATACAAATCTGTATATTTTATTTAATAACTAATTGTCTTTTACTTTGTCGAATTTAATATCTGTAACATATTTTAAACTTCGCATTCACTGACAAGACTACGTTTATTTATACATTTAAATCACATTAGAAAAATAGTATTATATTTAATTTTACCTTATAATGGAAAATCGAACACTTATAACTCAATTGCAGAGATGTTTTCACTAACACTGTAGGCTTACATATAACAGAAGAAGATTACCGCAAATCCATTTATGTTCTTTCCCCCTTCTTCTTACCGATGATTCTCGGATCGTTCTTTTTCGCTTTTATACATTAGCGGTCTTTCCTTCTTATCCATTATAGTTTAGACTCATTCTTATCGCACACAATTCTCAGCAATATAAGATTGAGTTCCCCATCATTGACATAAGTGTTAGTAACAAATATTCTTATATTAATTTATTTTCGATGTATCGTTATAAATCCTTATTATAGAATTGAAGTTATGAATCTTATTAGTCTTATTCTTTAGATCTCTTTTAAGCTGAACAATTTCTTTTCAGAACGTATCTTTTATGATAGAAAATCCTTAATGTCCTTTCTTATTCCTTAATGTCAGAATTATAAATAGCAAATTATATATTAAATAAAGTGTCTTAAAATCACACATATGAATATACAACGAAAGTCTGGTTTAAGCTTTTTGAAGTTTACTAGTACTTAAATTAGAAAAACATTCTTTACGTAAGAATAAACGGCACAAGATTATACATTCCTATAAATTTTATTCATAATGATACATTAAAATTGATGATATAGAAAGATTCAGTGCATTCTGCATAAAATAATTTTTTTGTCTTAAAAAATAAGTCTTTATTATTGTTATTTAAAAGAATATTATTAGAATTGAAAATAATGGATAAAGGTAATTATCTCATTTATAATTGTAAATTGATCACGGTTAAATATAACATAACTTGAAAAATATGTTATTATAGTTCATTAATCTTCATTATCTCTTATTAATCTTATATCCTGTTTGATTAAAGTTGTACTACACATCTTGACAGATGAATGTATGATGCATTGTCTGCTCATATATGTATATATGTATGTGTATGGCAAAGGACATAACTCAACGACTTCCAGGTAGCCGCGAGTGGTTTTCCATATTTCCATATTTGATTTGATGTGTCATTGGTTAAGTCATTCTGAATTTGTAACGATGATGACTTATTTTCATTCAGTGATGCCAGGAGCAATTTCAAGGTCTCCGTTACGTAAAGGTCGCAGCACCTCGAATAATTATTTGTATTCCGTGCTTGCACTTCATCGGAATAAAACGGTGGTGGATTCTATAAATAAAGACATTCAGAAAACAGATTACAAAGAATAAAAAAACGGTGGCCCACTTTGTTACAGAAATTACTGACCTTCCTAGAATATGAACTCTGATCTTTTATCATGCTAAGAATGAATTGATATTTCCACGATGTGGACCACTTCATGACCTCAATATATGGATGTCATTGAAACTGTTGGGATTTCCCATCGATGAATTAACATCGAACACATCTAAATATATTCGTACATATTCTCGTTAAGATTTACGTTAAATAAAAGCTAGTTTATTTCTATGAAATTTTATTCAATGAATGTTGTATTTCTTATTCTTTTTTTTTTATCCCTCTTGTTTGGAGATCACATAACGATTTATTATATCGAGAATTTGTTTAAAAAAATATTTATAACAAGAACAGTTATTAAGATTTTTATATAAGAATATATATAAATTATTTAAAATTTATTTACTTTATCTTGATAATACATTTTATGCTATTTTTATATATTAAGAGTTTTCCACTTAGAACATTTTGTCTTATAATATTGTCAATAATCAATATTTCTAAGTAAAGTGAAACATTTATTTGTATTGTTTGTTGAGCTAATATATTTCTTTAAATTTCCAATTTCCATAAAATCACACGCATCAGAGTTGTGACGACCTGTGATACTCTGACCCCTCGATAGGCATTGACCTACAGATACGTTAGCAAGGTTTTTAATTTCTGAGAAATATAAAATATATGATGGTATTATTCACAAACAGTGTATAATTACGAATAATTGTAAAAAATGTCTAAGAAATTTCTAGTAAATGAAAACATGCGTATGACGTAATTAATAATAAAATAACAAAATAGCAGCAAATTACAAAGTAACAACAGGATGAAAGTTAAAACAAAATTATCATATTATGTTAAACATTAAATATCTTCCCAACAAAATTTTTTTGTTTACAATAAAACTTTTTTATTATAAATATCTTCAAGTATCTCTGAATTTATTATGTAATTATTATACTACATTTCTTAAAAATTACTTGAAGACATATTTTTGTATATAAAATTGAAGAATATGTAATTGTTACATATCAAAGGAAATGTAGATAATATTAATAATATTGAAATTATAATCGAGAGATATTGTTTAAAAAATTATATGCTTATCGCTCTCTGGAAGCCGGCAAAGTTATGCAAAGAGATCAAGGATAAATTTAAATGACAATTTATACGTAAAATTTAATATATAACTAGTGATGTATTATGTGCTCTTGATTCATTATATACATCGTTTTTAAAGCATTTCTTTAAATGTTGGAGATAATTTAATGAAAGCACAGTGTCCCAATAATATCAGCCTTCATGTTTCTGCATTTCGCAATAGAGATTATATATGTGTATTGCACAGTAGAAATTCATGGAAACTATTGACTTGATATCAATAAGTTGACGCATAATAATTTTGTATTTCAGAAACTTGATACCACAATACGGTTCTTCAATAGATCAGATTATTATACGGTACACGGAAGCGATGCTCTTTTTGCCGCACAGGAAGTATTTAAAACCACGTCCGTTTGTAAAATGATTGGAGCTGGTAAACATTATTTGAATAATTATAAAAAAAGTTGAATAATTTTTCAATACTTATACAAAAGGATAGTGATATTATAAGATTTTTTAAAAGAATATATTTAAAAAAAAATAGAAGTGATTATATCCAATGAAACAAAAATCATATTTCTAATTTAAAATATTATAATTTTAATGTACTCAGATCTCTATATTTTCTATTTCTATTCATGCATGTTTTAATATGTTCAGAAAGCAAAATTAATATTTTTTAACACTATTAATATGATAAATATATCGTATATGTTTGATTCTTTATAATATTTTTACTTAATTGAAAGAGAGTTATCTGAGTTTTAAACATAGTGCAATTTATAATATTAATCAATATTTTTTTTTTACAGAGCCGCATAAAATGGAAGGAGTCATTCTTAATAAAAGTCATTTCGAGACATTTGTGCGCGATTTACTATTAGTAAAGCAATACAGAGTTGAAGTTTATATTAATCTAGGCTCGTCTAAAAATCAGAACTGGATCTTGGAGTACAAAGGTTCTCCCGGCAATCTATCTCATTTCGAAGATATCTTGTTCGGCAATAATGACATTGCTGTGGGTGTGTCCGTAATAGCTGTGAAATTGGGTATAGAAGGAAAGTCCAGAGTGAGTTTATCCGCGAGCATGATAAAATATACATTCTAAAATGTTATAAAAGAGTTCTGCTATAATTTATAATTTATATATTTTATAGGTTGTCGGTTTAAGTTGTGTAGACGTCGTTTCAACTTTAATTTCAGTGATTGAATTTCAAGATAATGAATCATTTTCGAATCTGGAATCGCTCATTGTAACTCTCGCTCCCAAAGAATGTTTATTAATTCAGGGTGAGGGCAGTTTTGAGTTTCAAACTCTTAAGCAAGTACGTATAACATCAAAATATAAAGTAATAAATTTTTAAAATATAGATTATTATACATATTTTACTGAAATATTTTAGTATACTTAATATTATAATTTTGCATTTATTTTTCCAGCTAATGGAAAGAAGTAATGTGATGGTTACTTTGCGAAAGAAAAATGAATTTGTTAGTGACTCGATCATAGATGATTTAAACAAATTGATAAAATTTAAAAAAGGACAAAAACAGAATGCGCAATCGTTGCCTGAAGTCAACTTAAATTTAGCTATGTCTGCAACATCTGCTCTCATTAAATATTTAGATGTAAATATTTTCATAGTTTTATCTGCAATAATACGACATAGGATGTCGCATCTTTACTTTATAAAATCTTGATATGTTCATTAATTTGACAATTTCTTTTTTATAATGAAACCAAATAAATTTAACAAATCTAGTATTCAATTTGATAATTAAAAATCTTGCATATATATATATATGTAACAAAAACACTTATTCTCCATTATTTTATTCTCCATTATTTTGATACTAAAAATATAATAAATTAAAATAAATAATAAGCATTAAATCTATAGTTGAAAATTATTAAATTAAAATTTGTCATTTATCATTAGAAATTTGTGATAAAAAATGACATCCTATGCTTCTTAACACTATGTATAATATTTCTTTCTCAATAATTCTTTGTCAGTTAACATCAGACGAAGGACACATGAATCAGTTTAAGTTAAATCAAATCGAGCAATCACGATATATAAGATTGGATTCTGCGGCAATGAAAGCTCTTAACATCGAACCACATACTGATACAATTCCCACCTTACATGGAAATTCAGTTGCCAGTATTTTAACATTGTTAGATAAATGTAGAACTGCACAGGGGCATCGATTGATAGCACAATGGGTCCGACAGCCTCTTAAAGACTTATCTTTAATAAAGGAACGGCATGACATCGTTGAATTATTAGTGAAAAATAATGAATTAAGATCCACTCTTAGTGATGACTATTTAAAACGTATACCAGATTTGCAACAGCTCGCAAAGAAATTAGCTAGAAAGAAATTGACATTGCAAGATTGTTACAAGTAAGTTATCATTATTATAGAAAGTAGCCAATTATCACCATGATTAGAGTAAAATATATTGACATAGTACGCTTTTAAAGACTATATATATTGATGTGTTTATTATGTGATACTTTAGGATCTATCTGTGCATATCATATTTGCCAAAATTATTGGAACAGCTTTTATTAGAAAAAAATGTGACAACATTAAATACAATGATAATAGAGCCACTAAAGGAACTTATAGAAGATATGGATAAATTTCAACAATTGATAGAGCAGACGATCGATTTAGATGCTGCTGAGAAGGGTGATTTTATGGTCAATCCAGGATTTGCAGATGATTTAAAAAGTAACAATTTTAAGTTTTAACTTGTTATTAATGTTTTATTAAAGGCATATATAGAATGTTTAAAAGATATGCATTAAATTTCAAATATCTAGATTTGGATCTAGATTTTAAATCTTTCTCTTAAATCAAAAAGATATATGTCAAAAAAAAATATATAACTTTTGATAACATATGTGGATATTGTATTTTTTTTTAATTAATATTTATTATTTTACAAATCTAGTAAAATTTGACATGTAGACAATAATCGTATAATTAAATATATAAACAATTGTGTGATATTACAGCATTAAAAGACGCAATGGATGAATTAGAGGAAACTATACAAAAACAACTCAGTAAGGCAGCAAATGATCTTTGCATGGAGGCAGGAAAAATGATAAAGTTAGAATGTAATCAACAACTTGGCTATTATTTTCGTATCACATTAAAGGAAGAGAAAATACTTAGAAACAAAAAACATTACACTATTCTGGATTCTAATAAAGCTGGAGTAAGATTCCGAAACAATAAGTTAAACGAATTGAATGACGATTTTCTAGATGCCAGAAATAAATACTTGGAGAGACAGAAAGATGTTATCGTAGAAATTGTAGAAATTGCAGGTTTGTGTCAAATCTTGTTTAAATAAAAATTATTCCAATATTAAAATCTAATATTAACATATATAATACTCATAATTTGTATTACTTATATAGCTGGCTATAGCGAAACAGTACGTTCTATTGGTGGCGTGCTGGCATGTCTCGATGTTCTTACTGCATTTTCTTCTGCAGCAGTAAGCGCTAATAAAGTATATGTGCGTCCCAAGATGGTCCCAAGCGAAGAAGGTGAATTAAATCTCATTCAAGTCAGACATCCGTGTTTAGAAATGCAACAAGGAGTTGATTACATTGCTAATGATATTATTTTTAAGAGAGGTATGAATATAAAAATAGTGTAATTAGTATAATGTAACTAATAAGATAGTATAATCAAAATTCTGATAGTATAATCAATATTCTGAATTACATTTATTATGAAAAATTCTTTAAATTCTTATTAATTAACTTATTTTTTAGATCAATGTCATTTTTACATTATTACTGGCCCAAATATGGGAGGTAAAAGTACTTATATTAGATCAGTTGGTGTAACTGCATTAATGGCTCATATTGGTAGTTTCGTTCCTTGCGATGAAGCAACTATATCGTTACTGGATTGTATATTGGCTCGAGTAGGAGCTGATGATTCTCAACTAAAAGGATTGTCGACTTTTATGATGGAAATGATAGAAACAGCTGCCATTTTAAAAGTAATTTATTTTATTTATCATTGTCCATTAAGAAATATAATAAAAATACAATTAAAAATATAATTTTTAATATTAAATTTCACTTATAGACAGCAACATGTAATTCTCTTGTAATTATCGATGAATTGGGCAGAGGTACATCTACTTACGAGGGTTGTGGTATAGCGTGGTCAATAGCAGAGTAAGTAATAACGGTTCAGTCTCGCATTAAGTTATCACTATGTACTCATAGTACCGAGATACTGTTTCTTGATGGTAATTTATATTATATAAGAAGAATGTTGATATTTTGTAATTTTTCATATTTTCATTTTTGTATTCTTTCAGGCATTTGGCAAGGAATATTAAATCATATTGTCTATTTGCAACACACTTCCATGAAATCACCAAGTTGGCCGAAGAAATACCCGCTGTAAAAAATCAACACGTTACCGCTCTTGTCGAAGACGATAAATTGACGTTACTTTATAAAGTAATGCCAGGGATTTGTGATCAAAGTTTTGGTCTTCATGTCGCTAAAATGGCTAATTTTCCATCAGATGTAATAGAGGTATGCATTTTATTCAAACAAGAAAAATTAAATATTAAATATTATAAGATTTTCTGTTTTATATATTGAGTTACTTTTTGTAGTTTGCCAAAAGAAAACAAGCCGAACTTGAAGATTATCAAGGCGTAACTTTTGAAGGATCTGATAATCCCCAAAAGAAGCAGAAAGTTATTCAGGTATTCTTTTTTTGTTATTACTTTATTGCTATTAATATCAATAATAATAAAATGAGATAATTTATGCAATTATTAATATAATTTGTTCCACTAATAATTTATTATATATACACACACATATATATATATATATATATATATATATAGAAACGATATTTATAAATAGAACAAGATTTTTGTCAATATTTTTATGTTTAAAATAATTTTACGCGAAACAAAGAAATTCTTATTTTTTATTATGATATATTTTCTATTTATATTTATGTCATAAAAAGCAGTTAATGACAATACATTTCTATAAAACTTCCAGATGAGTTAGTAGAGAGAATGTGATTACTTTTCCTACTGTATATACGAAATGATTAAATTTTTAATATTGTTGCAGGAGGGTGAAGTTCTTATTTCGCAATTTCTTACGAAGTGTAAAGCTTTGGACTCGTCTTTATCTGATGCCGATCTAGAAAGTCAAGTATTATCACTGAAAGAAGACATTCTATCCCATAAAAATCCTTATGTTGATGCTTTACTTGCCGCTTATTAAATCTAAAATTATATATTATGAATGCAAAAAAGGATTAAAAAGCAAGCAGTATTATTTTTACAAATATTTTACAAGTTAACTTAATCAAATGAAGAAAAAAAAGATGTAAATATTTTTCATTAAACCAATTTCATATAAATGCGTTTATTCAATTTTTATTTTTGTCACTCCTGTTATTTATTAATGATTACTAATTATTAAATTACTTAGATTTGAATAATTAGTGATTTGTTCACATTTTGCACAATTTTATGGCTACTTTAGAACTAAATTTAAAAAATATTAAAAAATCAGTTTAGTAAAAAATCATTTTATGCTAAGTTTTAGAAAAGAATGCATTTTATGCTAACCATTAAAAAAATTTAATAGTAATAAAAAGTATTTATAGTGAAATTTAGTGCTGATTATGTGCTTTTAATGTACACTAGTTTAAGTTTTGCTGCGCTACTCTTTACGCCAAAAATAACTTCAAATGACCAGCCACTTTGTCCATTTCTGAAAATTACTTTTTTTTGCAGTTTTTTTCGAATGGTTTAAATTTAAAATTCGGTGATCGCGTTGAATTTCCACGATGATACCATTCGTGGGTAACATATTGATTCGTGTTATTCGCCGTCGTAACCTTGAACTTGACTAGCGTATTAGCTAGTTCTGGGGAGTGTCTGGAGAAGGCCTGTCAAGTGACTGTTGATCGTACACTTTTCTATCGTTTTTATCAATAACAATTATGGATCCCGCGGTCTTCCCGGAGGAAATTTGGATTAAGATTTTATTATATTGCGACGTACCTGACATTATCGCGTTCGGCAGCACCTGCAAATATCTGAGGAAAACATCAGACACGGATTACCTTTGGTAAGTGCGTTAGGTTAGATTTATGTCAAACTGGTGTCAAATGTTGAGCCTGTCGCGAAGTGATGTACGTGTGAAATTTTATATACGAAGTTTTGCGTGCGCAAATTGATGGATAATGATCCTGCTCACTTTTCCGTGGAATTTGCTATTTGATTTTTTCGCGACTAGAGCGACCCAGCCTTCTCTTTCCTGTGAGGAAATTGAGTGGTAGACATGCAATAAGAACGTATAATCATTGCTTGCGAAACTTTGAACAGAAAGTTTCTCTCTAGTTCGAAGATAATGTGTTGTGTTATTTTAGGAAGATGAAATGGTTGCAGCTGATCTCAAAGGTGCACTTTAGATTCCCAGACATAAAATGTTTGCAATTGCTCAGCGTCAGCTTCAAAGCCATGTGCTACAGATTGCACATGGTGATAACGTTAGGGGAGAATGTACCTTTCCCAAAGTGTTATCACTGCAGTGGTTACACATGTCAGAGAAATTGCGTCGAGGGCTCCAGTGCCAAGGTGGTAATTGAGATCGGTAATAAGTACACCTGGGTCATCACCCCATACTTCGGGCTGAGAAGACACTTCTCCATGTTCGGTATTCCTAAGTACAACAATAAAACTCACGTGGAACAGATGCAGACTCAGAACGTTCCGAGCAGCAGTACCCGCTCCAAGTCTGACACAAAATCATTAGCGAAGAGATTGAAACTGTTGAAGCTGCCAGAATTGGCAACTACTAAGATACCACGGCCAAGTGGGCCGTTCTGCGTTTTCTGCAATCCCGTGAAATTGTACAGGGAGAAACGAAGATTAACCACACATCAGAATGATCCGATGTGTTATACCAGGCCAAATCCAATATATCAGAAGCTTATAAATGGTTATTGTACCGACACAGTGGAAGTGCTCGGTATTCCAAATGTGGATGTTGTGAGCCCGGCAGAGGCCTTGCTGTGTGAAGGCACGTTCCCAGTTCTCAAAACTTTTATTGATCACTTGTTCCACCAGATGAGCTTGACTGCGACACTTAGAAAGCCAAACACAGTACTCATGTTTTGCGAACCATTAGCAATGCATCCCACATTGAGAAAGCAGTTATTACATTATTTATTCCAGGAAGTTAAAGTCGCAAGGTATACAGTAATAATTTATAATATATACATGTACACACATATAGTATTTACATTAAACATATATTATATTATTTTAATAAATGTATTTTGTATATTACATTCATAATTATTATAAATTTTAATTAATTTAATTGTTATAATTTACCAACACTCTAGAATTACAGTAGAATGTCAATAGTTATAGAAATCTACAGTTGAAATTATTGCAGAGTATGTTTAGTACCGAAGCCTCTAGCAGCGTGTGCCATGTTGGATGTAGAAACCTGTGTAGTAGTCGATAGCGGTGCTTTGAGTACAACAGTGGCTGTTGTAATTGGAGGACGGGTTATGCCACAGCGATGGAGACTATTGCCTGTGGGTGGATGGCATGTTGCTTATCACTTGAAACAGGCTATGTATTGGCAACCGAAAGAATATCATCAAATTCCTATATCCTACCTAGACATTTTGGCTGTTAAAGAAAGATGTAGGCTGAGTTATAATATTAAGAACGAAGAGAAACGTCTGGGACAGAAGGCAAGGGAGCACATTAATCTTCGAGTTGATAGCTATGCGGACTATAAGCAATTTTGGGTATATATATATACTATATAGCTGGAAAAATAAATTTACGTACTTAGATTTATAGAGATATTGTACAAAAATATTATTGTTTTTTAGAGAGTCTCATTAGGGCCAGAATTATACATAGCCCCTGAAATGATGTATATCAGTCTACGTTTGCCCGAAGTTATAAAGGATGTAACATCAGGATTACCGGAAGATATAATGCATGATTGTCTTTCACATATTTTACTTACTGGTGGAAATACAGATCTTTCGGGTTTCGAACTGAGACTTACCAAAGATTTATGTGAGCTATTGCCGGAGTATAGCAAGATTTTAGAAGTGAAAAGTTGTCCTGGTACACACAGTTGGAATGTCGCAATGGGATCTACATATGTGCCTTTAGCTGTGCATCCTGGTAAGCATCGATAATTTTTGTATACACATATATTTATGTACTAATATATGATTAAATATGGAACAATGAATCATGCAATAAGTAAAACAGCATAACAATATGAAAATAAAAAATTTATAATTTAAATACATTAAAAGATGCGTAAGTATAATAAAATAGAAAATAACATTTGAAAATATTATAAATTATATAGTAAATTACAGTGTTAAGAAATCTTAAGATTTAAATTTGTTTTAGATAAAACTCCACCGGAATATATTGAAGGTAATCCATTTTGGCTGTCACGAGAAGAATACGTACTATTTGGATGTGAATCTTTGGAACACAGTAATGAAGATATAATAAGTGAGGCCTTATAATATGAATGCTTCACTTATTATATAACCAGTATGATGTACGGATGTAATGCATGATAACAGGAAAGTAAATGTTACCATCATTAAGTATATTTTCTCTTATATTGTCTATAAATTGGAAAAGTAATTTAGATAATTGAAGGGGCCTGAAATACATTCCAAAATATAATTATCATGTTCACGCTACACTTAAGGCACCTAAATGTTTTTCTCAAATTTTGCTATTTAAAATTTATTTATTAGTATAGTATGTTTAGATATATACCAGATGTTCTATTTTGACGTGCACAGTATAATACCCAAAATGAGAGAAGATGTGACAATTACTATTTTTTGTTAATTTTGTGTTTAATCTGAGTTCTCTTTTTAATGGTTTAAGAGTAAGTAGAGGCTTTATATTTATTAACTTAAAACAAAAATATATATACATATATATTCTCTCTCTCCTGATAGTACTATAAAACGCATAAAATAAATCGAATTCATAATAATGACTTTTTCGTTATGTCTTATATAAGGAATGTTTTATTTTATAAATTAAAAGGGACATCTTGTATATATGCTCTAAAACTGCCCCTATATTAACTTTAAAATTTATGGCATTTAAATTTCCATATACTAAAAAGGATTCATTATCTATTAGTATTTTAGAATATCATGGAGCTTTGTATAAAGCTAATTAATATGCCAGTTGCAATGTACTTTAGTACATTCGTTATTAATTCTATCAGGAGTATCATCCAGCACCTGATACCGTTCAGTGCAATGTTATATGTTGATGGCATAAATGTTTTAAAAGTTGCAATATAAGATTTTAGTGCCATCTGAGCATATTTAAATTATAAAGCTATTTACTTTTATGTACATAGCATATGCAATGAATTGTTTTGTAAATATATAGGATAAACGAAGCTGCTTAAATTGAAATTGTACAGATCATTATGTAAACGTCAAGCAAGTATTATAATGCTAGAAATAGTATTTCCAGAAATTGTTCACTATTTCGTACATTTATATCACAGAGAAATCTTGCCAAAAGAAATATGTGTATGTTAAAAAAGAGAAAATATAGCAACATTTCTAGTCACTTTAGATATTGATAGCTTTTAAATATAGGTTCAGTGAAGCGAGAGATTTCTCTTCCAAGATGAAGTAAATAATCGCACTAGCAACCTATAATAAATAATAAAAAGAACAATGAATCTTTAGATTATATGTTTATGAAATGTATGGATACTGTTATATTTTTTTGTTAATGATATAGAGTATAATTTTATGAATAAGTTAAGATATAATTATTGGTATGGTTACTCTAAGATATTTCATTAAGAGACTGTAATGAATTTGATAGCTGTAATTAGAGCACATATTGAGATGAGTTAAATTATTATTTAGATCAAAATATGTAATGTGTAGCTAGTATAAAGCAACTAATTAAAAAATAGTATTATAAATGTACTATGTTATAACTGATGTTTGTATTAAAAAAATATCTATCTAAATTATTATTGTGTTTAGCTATTAGAACTCTATCAGAGAAGACTTACTTATAGGTGTTCACATGGCTTCAATTCTGTAAAATGCTAAAATGTAAGTATAAAATATTAAATATGTTACACATAACAGAGGAGAGAGAGAGAGAGAGAGAGAGAGAGAGAAAGAGAGAGAGAGAAAGAGGGAGTAGTTTATAATATATAATATACATACACGCTGCAATATCCCGTTTTCACTTCACTCCAAACATGAGAAGTTTTGCATCTTTAATATATTTCGAATTCCTAATGATATATATATATGTATAATGCAATACAATCTTTAAAGTTCAATAAGAGAAAAAAATATATATTTACTTGACTCATGTAAAATATATTTCTTTGCATATAGTACCTTAATGTTGGTCATTTTGCTCTTAAAGATTTTTTTATAGTGTGATAGAGAGAGACAATGAGATCGTTTAAATATTAAGTCGCCCATGCATTCAATGATAACATGAGTCTAAAATATAAAAAGATACTGTCACTTACCATATGGCAATTCACCTTTGCAACGAACGGGCAATTTTAGCGTTTATCGTACTTGAAAAAAAAATGCAGCACTGCAAAAACTTTCCATTAGTTGCTTGTGGTTCTGTTATATTTATAAGAAATGTACAACATGTAAATAAATCTTTTTCAGATATTCTTGCGTTATATGTTTAATTACATAATAATTCAAGAAAAGTAAATTTAAAATATAAGTTTTTAGTAATAAAAAAAGTAATATATAAAGAAAGGAAAAAAATTTTAATTTTCGTTTTTTTAGAAAGTTTAGTAAATTTCTATTAATATTGTTATATATAAAATACAGACATGATTTTTCTTAAAAGAATTTACATAATTGTTATTCTCTTTATATTTAGAGAGATAATTGCTCTCTAGTATATAAAAAAGAAATAAATTTTAGTATTTTTATGCGATTATATTAACGATTTTATTAAAAATGTCGCAAGCTTTTTCGTCATTTTATTGTACTTATAAAACCATCTATAAATTTTTGTTCATTTACCACAGCTGATGAGTATAAAACGTAATAAAGAAAGATGTGTAATTTCATTTCTTACTACTTACAGATTATGAAAATTTACCTAAAATATTATACATTGTGTATATATTAACATTAAATCTAATGATATAATTTCTATGTATGTATAACATTTTTGAATTAAATATAAATTATACATTTACTGATTTTTGTACAGATTGTACTGTGAAAGTTTGAAAATTATTTCATATTTATGACCTTAGAGTATAAAATATTCCAGATAAAATAAAATATATTCAAAATAGCATATTATTTATAAAAAATCTCATCTCGCGCATGTGTTCTAAAAAATCTAAAATATATAATTTATATTATATACACATACACACATGTGTATATTGTATGTTCTATACTTTGGTTATATTTAAATTGTTTATACAATACATGAAGAGCAAGTGAAATTTTACAATACTATACTAACATTAACAAAGCAACATAAGTTATTACGTATATTACAAGTGTAATCAATATTTCCACAAGCCCTGATAATAATAGTTCATCAAACTGTGAAGAAGTGGTAGAAAATGTGTTTCTTATTATTTTGTACATGTTTTATCTTCTAATAGTTGTATCTTCTAACCAATTACATAACAAGTTGTAACCAATCACATAAAAGATAATGCTTTGTAGTATAAATAAATTTTATACTTGTCATGTAGAAATAAATTTTTATTATCTCACAGAAAAAATAAATTGAACAGAGCTGCACAGCCGTCATTTTTTATTGAACAATATTATTGAGATTAGTTGGACGAAATAAATCGTGATTGTGAATGTGTCTTATGGATTTAAAATGTTTCATATAGTGTTGCATATATCTTGGTTTTGGATATTCAAACAATCCTAATTTTTTTTAATGCTTATATATATATATATGTTGCGATATTATATTATTAATATATCAGATGACTAACAAAGTTCATAGTATTTACAGAGTAGGCATAGTTGACGAAAATTCTATAAATGTTGAAATTCAATGTGCCCATAAAGTAATATTAGATAATAATTGTTTTGGCAAATTGGAAATTGTGATGTTTATAATTCACGAATGCTTCTGTGTATGTCACTAACAAAACATAGATTTGCTTATATAGGTATAATTTATTAGTTCATTACTTTAGACTTTGCTAAAATTTATTATGCAATATGCATGATCTTAAATTTGACGATGTTTCATATTCTTGCAGTAACGTATATTTTTTTAGACCAAGTACTTTCAAATTAGAGGAGAAAAAAAAACTACTCCAATTATTATTACTTTAAAATACTTAACTAGGATATAAACTTGGCACAATATTTGCAAACAAGGGGCAAGATACATGCATATTCAGAGATGAAATGCAACTTTTTTTCTCAATTCATAGTCTGTAGAGAATCAATGTTTTTTTTAAGATAGTTATATTTTAAGAAAATAAATCTGTTAATTCTCTCTCTATAAACATATAATTACCACTCTACGAAATTATATGAATTTTATTAGTCTTCTGACAAGCTATATACAAAAATCTAGTCCAGATGCAATCATAATTTTCAATAAATTGTTAGTCTTTTCCATAAAAGAATGCAGTAGGAAGTTATTTGTCATACAAATAAAAAAAGATTGCGTATACAATGTACAACAATCTATATTAAAGTAATAAATAACTTTATAGCCCAAATAACATGTAATACATAAGCGAGTACAATTATATATTACAATATGCGCATTAATTATATATTAATAATATATTCTACCGAAATAACTATTCCATCTGCATTCTTAAATTTTTTTGACAATCTAAAACTAAATCAAAATAGTGACCTAACAACACGAGCTCTTCGCGGGCTCCGCCTCGACTAGATTAAAATCTAACCCACCAGGCCTAGCAAATCCAGTTTTAATGCCATCCCAACCATCCTCTACCTTGTATTCGCCGGTTTGTATCCTATTGTAAACTTCTTGCGTAACCGTTCGAAAAGCTTCTTCAACATTTACACCAGT
Organism: Acromyrmex echinatior; assembly: GCF_000204515.1. The sequence goes on along the minus strand of NW_011627469.1, from coordinate 118,666 downwards.
TTTAGCACTGGTCTCAATATGATGCACACCGTGTTCGTCGGCAAACGCTCTGGCTTCTTCCTTGGATACTTCTCGTCTACCACCATTAGTTACTAAATCCAATTTACAGCCTACTAGAGCAAAAACTGGACGATGAGGCTCAATATGTCTGCGAGCCTCCATCATCCATTGGGGAATATGTTCAAAACTTGCTCTATTACAAACGTCATACACAAGGAGCGCTCCTACAGAGTTTCTGTAGTAAGATTTTGTAATTGACCTATAAATAAAAAAGAAAAAACTATAATAGAGCTTATCTCTTAAGAATCAGCAAAGGAAAAATTAATAATACAAGAGCACTCAGCAAATAATTAAAAATTTTTGTAAAAAATACATTTTTAAATATGTGTGCCGATATAGATACCTAAATCTCTCTTGGCCAGCTGTATCCCATAATTGTAACTTTATCCTTGTACCATCTTTGACTTCTATTAAGCGTGCAAAAAAATCCACACCGACGGTTGGATCCGAAAGCTGAAATAGTATAAATTGTATTAAAAACAAGGATATCTTTTTTTTTATGGTTTTTTTTAATACCTTTTTAATTGAAAGGACTAAGATCAAAGCGTACATAAATAATAATTATTCTGTTTTTAATCTACTTTTAATCTACTTTTTCTATACAGATAAAACTTTTTAATCTCATTTCAATCTTAAGACATTGATTTTTATATTTTATTATATCAATTTTATATTAATTATATATATTTTATATATTTTATTGTAATGTATTTGTTCTTCACAGCTGACTTTTTTTGTGCTTTTCATCTTTCTTTTTCTCTAACATTTAATGATGTACTTATTTTAATTATAATATAGTGCAGGTACAAAAAACAAATCTATTGTCGTCGCAAAGCTGACTCGTTCAAGTTAAGCAAATTATTTTAATGTAGCAGAACACAATAACTACTTAAATAATATACACAAAAAATAATAGTGGTTTAGAGCGATTTCGATCAAATCTCAATTACTTAATAAATAACTAATTTAACTAACAGAAGATTTCTCACAAGATTTCTAATATATACATATTATTTGTTGTCCTTGATCTCACATTCTTCTCATGTATCAAGTGACAAAAAGTTAATATCTATTCACATTAATAAAAATAATATAAGTATTATCCAATAAGTTAATTAATAAGAGTCACTCTTATCTATCCAATTCTAGAAATTAGAAGACAAAAAGAGTTACGTAGGTCGCTAAATATATATGCTGATGTGTCGGAATTACGCGACGTGCGAAACTCGCCTAACCTAATTAAATCGTCAAACGTTTCTCGAGGTGAGAAACGTTTGATATTCTGACCGTTCAGAAGAATGGCCCAGCGAGATCGCTCAAGGAGAAATCTAAATAAACTTTGAAATCGGACATTCACTCGCTCGTGCGTCGCGTTAAATTGCGATGTTCGTGCGTAATGACGTTCGTGGTACAAAGTGTAAATAGAGGGATATTGCGCAGGCAAACAATTGTCAGCGCGTTATCCGCGCAAGGCACCGTTCCCGAGGATGGTGTGGTGCGTATGTACCTCCGCGAACTTGCCATCGGTGAAATATTTGAGAAGAGAGCTTTTCCCAACCGTGCTATCGCCGATCAGTATCAGCCGAAACTGGTAATCGAAAATAGGCTCTACCATCTTGGCGGTGCTGGTACCAAATAAATAAACGTCTCCTTCACGCACGTCGATAATCCGCCGCGCGCGCGGAATCAGCAGCGAATCGCGTCGTCCCTCAGCAAACCTCGCACATCCCTCGCCACGGTGTGCCTTGTCGTGAGCGCGCACAGAGTAGCATGGAGTAGCACACAGCTGATCGTGATATCAATCATCGGAACTCGTAGCATCCGACGTGAGCGACTAGGCGACCACCGTGCGCGCTGCTGATATCCGAGTAATCCGAGCCGGAGCCACCTCAACTTCGTCTCTGTTCGTCTCGCAAGACTAGCTACTTTATTACTCACTCTACTCGACCGCGCGCGTGCTTTGCTACTGCGCACAAATCTCCGTCGGTGCGGCGCCGCGGCGCCGAGACGGCGAACACGCGTGACACGATTGCGACGATACATTCGTTCAAAAGTCCATTCGCGCCTGTTTACACTTTGTTGACTCTCCTCCCGCTGCCCCTCTTTATTCTATTGAAGTCTGTATATGCGAGTATCGCGAGTTCCAAGGGAAAGTGCAGGAAAGTGTAGTTGATTCCTGTTATCGCGTGTACGGCGCGTTTGAAAAAAAGGTTGTTCTCGCATTATTCATCTCTTTTCTCTTTTTTTCTTCACGTTGAAAAGAAAGCCAAACTATTTTTTATTTTTTCCACTTCTTTCATCGAATTTTTAATTATTATTGAGGTCATAACGTTACGATTTAAAAAATCTATAAGAAGTATTTTATTACTTAGTAAATGAAGGTAAAAGAAGAAGAAAAAGATTAAAAAGATAGGAAATAAAAAAAAATTAAAAAATATAAAAAAATAATAAAAATAACAAAGATAAAGAAAGAGAGAATGAAAATAAAAAGATTAAGAAAAGAAGAATACAAACACTGTATTAAAGAATACGTTATCCATATTCTTCTTTTCTTCATTTTCGTTATCATTATTTTCTTCTTCAGCCTTTTCTTTATCTTCTATTTTTATTTTTTCTTTTTTCCCATCTTTCTTAAATTTTTCCGTTTTCTTCATCTATTTATTTCTCTTCTTCTTCAAAAACTTGTTAAATATAATATTCTTTAGCAACCCGGTAAAACATTTAAGATTATCCAAAATTCAAGATTTAAAATGCAACGGAATTAAAACAAAAATTGTTCTTAGCAATAATTTAATCATTCGAAGAAAACTTTTTCTTTGTTAAATTTCTCATAAGTCCGAAATTAAATGGCTGATGTTTTGAATTTCACAAATAGGTTTGATTTTGAGCTTTCATTTAATAATGTAAATCTAATTTTAGTTTTTGTTTTCTATTTGATTTACGTCATCGTTTGTGATGACTCAAGTCGACCCTGACTAATTTTACTGCGGAGTGTGGCAGTGGATTGAAAGATAAATGGGAGGGGAGATATAAATCTAAGAGAAAACTAAATCTGAGTATTGTGTTATGTCACTATTGCCATCATTATTGGCCTCTGCTTTTATTAATTGCCGATAAATTAATAAACGATCTTCTATTTGTTACAGAAAATTTTATTTATTAAATTATATGTATACGAATATGATTTAATTCAATGAAAACAAATATTATCTCTGTTTCGAGATTTATAGAATATATATTATATTTAGAGAATACAATGAAAATAAGTTGATTTCCCTTTATTTATATTTTATTTACTTTATTTATATTTTACTTTATTATTTACATGATCAAATTATACTTTAACACAAATAATTTATGCAAATATAAATTAATTTTAAGTTACTTAGGATATATCGTGTGCCTCAATTTCTATGTATGGTAAACGCTTTCTGTTTATTGCATTGGAGTTATCGACTTGAGCTAACTCGAACGAGTCTCGCTAAAATGGAAAGCATCCATCAACATGTTGCACACTACGTATTTATCTTTAGCGTTAGAATATGAGTGATGTTTTTCTACTTTTACATTACTAAACAACTGTAAAATTATAAACAAACGGCGATACTATTGAAAAAATGATTAAAACGTCGAATAAAAAGATTTTAATGAGAGAATTCGTAACGAGAAGATTTTTAGAGCGTTAATTTTCTTTTTTCTCTCAAAGTTCGAACGTTTCATTTAAAATGCAGGAAAGTGTAAGAAAGCGTAGCTAAAACAGATTTACTTTATCTCTCGAACTTTCCCTGCTCGCTTTCCCTCTTCTTTTTGCTTGCGTCCACGCGATTTATGTATATATTAAGCGTGTTTTTCAGCTGCGCTTTTTGCATTCCTTTGTGATTTTTCTTTTTTTTTCTTTTACGTCATTCCAGTTTATGCAGCACATCGATTTTATTTCGAACGCAGAAGGTATAACACTGCATAGCTAAAAACGTATTGTTGTTGGTTTATTGACAATCTAGGATGCATTCCGACATGTATAACTGATAAGTGCGTAACGTGAAGTGAAGACTTTCATTGTTGTTAATATTCTCTATTTCAAAATGCATTCCTAAATTATTAGTAAGATGAACCGACATATCATTCAATAAAGATGTAAAAATTAAAATTTTGATATTGTTTATAGAAAAAGAAAATAAAAAAGAAATATGAAAAAAAATATATGAAAACATAAAGAAAAGACATAAAGAAAAAAGAAAAATATACTTTAAAACAACATATTTTCATTCCAATTATTAGGTGTTGGAATTAATTCGTAGTGTTTTACAAGTGATGGGAAGTACTTTCATTAATGTATTTTTTAATGCTCATGTGAAATAAATAACATTCTTTCATTAAAAACGCTACGAATTAATTCCAACACCTAATAATTATTATAATAAATTACATTTTTTGAAGTTAATATTACAAATTTTTCAAAACACTCAAACTCATTTTTTAGAAAACTTTATATTTTATAACAAATGAGCGATGGAAGGAAGAGCAAATAAATATCTCAATATAATATATTATAGGACCTAATAACACAAATTATAGAAATCAAAGCCTTAAACGGTCTAGCTGAATCTTAAATGCTTATATGATTCTTGTGTGAATTTATATACTACGTATGTAGTCTCCAGAAACGCCGAAGTAATTTTTCTTGAAAACTGATAAATATCTCAGTTTGAATTTAAATATATATAAAATTAGTAAGATATAAATTACTTATGCGGATGTAAAATATTTCAGTCCAGAATATGTTATCTAATTTTTGATTCAAAGAAGTGTTTTCAGGTATCTAATTTTTATGATAATATTTAAATGATAATGTTATAAATAATTGCAACATAGAAGAATAAGATTTTATTTTATTTAATCAAGATTTTGTCAAGAGTTATTGGGGTGCATGTTTATATGTAATCGTGCTATGAATGTCATTCCGTATTTATATGCAATCGTGCTATGAATGTCATGTTCTACTTGACGCACCAGACGCTTTATATACAAGTTGGCTCGGTGCGACGTCTGTTAAACGCCTTGTAACGCAGTATTAATTTTTTAACGCGTCACACCATCAGAGGTGAGCTTTTATGAAGACAACTTATAACACGTCGTCGCCAGTGACACGAGGAAAAAACTTACGCCGTCAGTGACGCTGACCTCTGTCAGACTAGGTTTCTTCATAAGAATTTATTTTATAGATAAAAGAGAGACAAAATGCTATATCATAAACTAGTGTAAAACTTTGTACTTCTTTTTTTTTAAATTATTTTATTAAAGAAAACGTATATATAAAATTGTTTTACTTGATTTATAATATTTTTTTATTATAATTTAAATACAATAATATTTTGTAAAATCCTAATTTGACAAAGTTTATTGTAAACAAATAGTAGAAATACTTTTGATGAGACATTAGTATTGCTAATAAAAATTTAGACAGTCATTTGAGTAAAATATTTGTTAATTTCTATAAAACACAGTAGATCAGCTTGTTTTATATGCTGCGTTATTTTTATTTCACAATTGCAATTTCAAATTAATTTTTGTTTTATTATCGTTTTATTGTCGTCGCGTTATTATGCATATAATATTATAATTTTCTCATTATGATTCATCATATTTATATGTCCACTCAATTCAAAAATATCTATCGAATATCCAAATTTATTTTTACTTTTTAATTCTTTTACATTTTGTATAGATCCTTTTCTCGATAGTGATAGCGTCATTTAACATTTGACGGAGCTATTACTATCGGAGCATTTCAGTAATATTTTAAAGAAACGTTACAAATTTGATATTATTATATTATGATATTACGTAAATTACATCAATCGTATTTCATCATTAGCCAGCAAACCTTTTAGTATATACGATTATCATTTGTGTTCTGCATATACATATATATATATTTTTTTCAAAAACCTAGATGGATTAAGTAATTAGTAACATTTATAAACAATTTTTTAAAATATACAATACCTTATAAATACTTTCTAAAAAATGATATTAAAGTATATGTAAGAATCATTGATAATTTTTGTACATTTACAATTAAAGTGATGAAAATTAATCCAGAATACGAATGACCCATCATATATGTATAGCAAAGAACCGAAAAAATCATCGTGTACATTAAGTATTAAAAACTGCCAAAGAGAGAACGAATATGCGTGAAGTCTCAGGATTCTCTATAAAGATTGTGTTCCAAAATTTACTGCCAGTATACTGAAAATCTATAGAACACAAGACATAAACTATAGATTTTCAGTATTGGCAGTAAATTTTGAAGCACAGCCAAAGTCTCTGTCGACAGTATATCGACGTCATCGGCCGCGATACGACGAAAACTTCGTTTACGCGCCGTTGCCGGGTGAATTACGACGGCGCGGGAACGGTGAGACCGCGATTGGTCGGTCAGTGCGTAGGTCGGCGCGTCGGATTGGTTGCCGCGGCCATGTGTACATGATGACCGCGCGGTGTCCGGGGTGAAGTGAGCCGCGATGTGGCTGTGCCTGGCCGCGCCGAGCGCCGAGCCGAAGTGAGCGGCGCGACCATTCGTACGCAACACGCGACTGATGCGACGTCGGTTGCGCGGGCGGTACGCGTTGGTTTCTTCTCACGCGAGTGCAAAACGCTTGCCGCTCAAGAAACGATCGTTGCTCGCGATCAAACGCGCTTGCATTTTGTCAAAATGTGATCGGATGATTTTAACGCTTTTTTTCTTCTCAAAACACTTGCTCTCTCTTGGCCGGAGGTGAAGGGAAGGAGCACCGGCGAGTTTTGTACTTCACGAGGATTCATGCCGACGTTGAACATGACACTTCCGTAAGGAAATCTAAAGGTAATTCACAGTGTATTTTAAAAATATATGTTTGCGAAAGAATCATATCCTGGCAAGAAGGATAAAAAGAATTAATTATTATTTGATAGCTCACTTAATTCGCGGTATCGCCATTTTCTTTGATTCAAATCTATTTTCTCTCTTGATTTCAATTTTTTTACTTTTCTTAATTCTTGTGATCAAGGCTGTCAACTAGTCACCTATGTTTCATTTCACAATCATGCGTGGCATTTAGAATTTTTTATCGGCATCGTTAAACGGCGTTTGTACATTTTAGAAAGTCACGTTCGAAGGAGACGTTTGAAACTGTTCTCGATCGATTATTGATTTTAAATACAAGATAATTTAATTGTAGAAATAAATTCCTTCGGGGAAAGATTGAGAAGATCGCGATTGATTGAATGATTTTGTTGTATTACGGGACAACATCAACCTATAGAGGCTATATGGGAAATGTATTATTTAAAATAAAGAAACTATGGCTGTAGTCAAAGTGTCGCTACAAATGCTTTGAAGCATTTGATGGACCAATTAAAAGAAAGAATTTTACAAACTGACCAGTTAAAAAACGCTTCAAAGCGTTTGCAGCATCGCGTTGACCGTACCCTATATGTTGTACATATATGAGTATTTTCCATGTGGTGACACTATGAAATAAGTATTGTTTTGTCTTTGTTACTTTTGAAATGCCAAAAAAGCTAGAACTATGTTTGTGCTGATTTGTGTCACTAATGTCCATTATTCTACTAATTCCCGTTTCTATCAATGTAGATTAATTTTAATCTTGGTTCAACTTATTTTTCATCTTTTTCTAATTTTTAGAATTAAGAAAAAATGAAGAATTAGTTGAAATTAAAATTAAATTACATTGATAGAAATGAGCTTAATGTAGATTAATTTTAATCTTAGTTTAATTCATTTTTTATCCCTTTTTTTATTCTTATATCCTTTTTTTTACTATAGTTTATTTTTCGTTTTTTTATCTCGGTTTAATGACTCTTAGTCCTTTTTTAGTTCTAAAAATTAAAAACAGATGAAGAGTAAGTTAAGTCAAGATTGTATTAGAAAAAAATGAAGAGTATGTTAATCTACATTGGTAGAAACGGGCATGAACAAGTCAAAGCGTGAGTTTAAATCGTCGCGCGCGACGAAGCGCGCTGTTTCGAAATTTTTGCCGCGATAAATCCGTTACATTCTCTACATTTATAACAAAGTCGATTGCTTACACTATTCTACGGGCTAAGGCTATATATTAAAAGCAATTACATGCATGAATGAAGAGAGAGTCATTTAATAATATAATGCGTACAGTTTGATTATTAACATATTAAAACGTTATTAGTGGATTGTATGATTGGATATTTTATCAGTTAAAGTGTTCATATTGCGTTTTTCCATAATCTTTATAAACATTTTTATATGTTTTTAACAGTTTTTATAGTACTTTTTGTAATAATATTTATAATATTCTACTTTCTATATTTATTATTGAAAAAACAGTAATTATTTTTGTTTAGAGTATTAAAATTACTGAATAACAGTGCTTTTAATATTTAAAATAATTAATTAATAATTATTATCTTTCAGTATTAAATTGGTCAATAAATCTCACTCGACTTTGTTTTGAGCGCGTGAAGTTCAAAAAGTGCCTATATATGTAGTGAAAATATAGAACCGGACTCATTTTAACTTTGAATAACTTTGAAGTCGATATTAGCAATATGATTAAAGTGCCTTTCAGTATGCATAATCCAATGAATCGGTTTTTTAAAGTAGGTGTATAATATTATGCCATATCAGTTATCTATCCATCTATCAGTTAATTATTTTACTAAGAACTTGAGCAGGGGTAGATCTTGAGACGAGAGAGAAATTATAATTTTATACTTGTATATAAAGCCTATTACAAATGATCTAGAATTTTATCTACAATTTCACATGCGTCTGTAATACTTTTGAAAATTTCAAAAAATATTAGAAAATTTTTAAAGAATCAAAAGCAGCTTATGTAATAAAATGCATATAATATAATATAATTATATCGTTTATTTTTTTATGTGCAGATTAATTAAGATTATAGTATACATATGTATAATATATAAATTATAATTATATATGACATAATATTAATACAATATTAGATATAAAATATAACTTGTATTTAAAAAGGTAAAATTCCATTGTTATCAATTCTGGCGATTTAAGTTTTGTACTCTAACTAATATACTATTCATTAAGCAATTCTTCGCGATTGATTTTGTCTAGACTGTATCATTATTGCTTAATTTGTGGATTGATCTATAGTCTTAATTAACACTTCTATTGCGTCAAGTTTAACTTTTTTGATGTTGCTATAAAAGAAATAATAATTTTTAAGTATCGTATTTTTAATAATATATTTGCGAATTTAAAAAAAAAAAATATATTTTAGATTTCTCTGTGCGCTGTTTATATTGGAATAATTGGGGAAGTAATTATAATATTTATAAAAAAAAATATTACGGCATTTTTCAATAAACACAGAAACGAGGATCAAATTCCTGCAGCATAAACAATTTTAGATTTGCATGGTCGATTCGAGTGAATGGAACACAAAGAACAAACAACAAAACCAAAGCCAAAGAGAGTCAGTCAATATCTATGTGTGTATTCGGAACAATTTTTTCATTCACACGATATTCCCATAGGTTAGTTAACTGCGTATATTTCTCAAAGAAAAAATTGCTTAAAACTAGGTCGACTCTTTTTTAACGAAACTGAATAAATATGATATTTCTACAGGTCAATTGTTTTTGAGAAAAAAAAAATGCTGAAAACAATACTGTGAATTAAAAGAAAATATATACAGATAAATTTTCCCCCGGTAAACTGAATTATTATTGTTCTGTGCTATTCATTAACATCTCAGATTCATTTAAGATATCTTATATATGTGTTTCAATATGTGTGTTCTCTGGGGTACTTGAAGTATATGACTTGCAAATTAATCTATTCTTTTAATTTTATCTTACTTAATCGCACGAATCCGTCTTGCTTCTTTATTCATTAAGAAATGATAATTTTTTTACATGTAAAAAGCGTTAAATTACCACCGCTTCCTGGCGAAGCTTTTTGGCGAAGCCGTGTGCTCTGGGGAATTGTAACCACGGTCTCCACGGCCCATTGCATTGTCGCAATTCGAGAAGCGGCGCGTTTTTCTCGTTATAACATTAATCTCACCGTGCTTCCGGGAGATAGCCTGGATCGTGGCCGCGTCGCGAGTACGTTGCTCTACCGTGCTTAGAACCGCGTGAGCTTTTTACCCATCGACAGGGCCCGGTTTGACCCTTTCAATGCAACGGCTCTCTAATCGTTGAGAGGAAAACATGGATTTCTCGCGAGAGATTCCATTCCATACATCGTCGATTGTTAATACATCGCGTTACCGGTGTCGGATTATCCATTAGGCGCATTAGATATGCATTTTGCGTACAAACGGATTTTGTGTTGACTCGCATGACGTGAAAACTGATATAGGAGAGTGAAATTTGTGAGATAAAACTGTAACTAGTGAGCAAATTTACTGCTGCAGCTTATATTACTTTTTTCTCTGCGAACAGATTTTTAATACCTAAATAACATAATATATTTATGGATATATAAATCTGTTTTCTGTAATTTATAGCAATTAAACTTCTGCTTCCTTAAACTTTAAACTAACTCTGAAACTTTTAGAGTGAATCTCACTCCGAAGAGTGAAATCTCAAAGATTGAAAATTGAGCTACTCTTTTTCAAGACTGGCTCAATTTTCACTTCTTAGAGTGAGATTCTACTTCAAAGAATTTAGAATAGGTATCAAATTATTTAGATGTTATTTCTCTACAGATCAGCCAGGTATTACTATAAAGATATTTTTGCTTTAATAACCGATTATACTGGGATGTCTGATGCGATACGCATTGAATATCGCGTATCAAGCCATTGACCCTATAGTACAAAACCTACTTTATATGACGCATATATACCACGCGTTTGTTCAATGTATTACTTCTTTTTCAAGAGTATATAGTCCAGTATTAGGAATTTATAGTTACAGCTATTGTGCATCAGAAAAACTTTTACAAAGCAGCATTTTTTAAATCAAACTTAGTCTTTTATCATACGAGTAATCATCCGGATATAACTTTCAGTATTCGGTTATATTGAGACGAAAGTCTATCAGATCTTGTCTTGTTCCGCCAAGTGTTGAACTCTCTTCGTCGTTGTGATGAAATTACTGATTGCAAAGTGCAAGAAAACTGAGAACTCAAGGGGCTTAACAACGTTGCACTGTGTTTGTGAGATGATCTCGAGTTGATCGTTACACACATGATGACAGATTATAAGAGACTTTTGTGCGCTTGAATGTGAACGATATTATAGTCAATTTAGTCCTTTTAAGCACATAAAATCTTTCTAGATAATCGTTCAAATCTTTTCGATAAATTTCGACCGATCGATAAAGATTTGAAGTGTTTTATGAAACATTAGAAAAGCATATTATTAGAAATACTTGAAAGCGTTGATAAATTTTAAGAATTTTGTATGCCTTTTTGTGAATGTCTCAAAATTCTTCTTTCAGAAGTCATAGCTTAAATATCTAATGTTGTAAAATAAAATAAAATTGTTTGTTATAGAATAGAAAATAAATTAATATTTAAAATAAATTACAAATTATTATTTAAAGTTGTAAAAAATAGATTTCTAAAACACATTTTTTTTTTAAACAAAAAAGTTTAAATAATATTCCATATAGCTGACCGTATATTATATTTGAATAATTCGATTTTGCTAAAATTTTAATGTAAAACGTTAATGTTCAATAAGCTGGAAAATAATCGTTGCTATATTAATTTTTATTATTATACGTAAATAATGAAGATCTGTAAGAATTGCAACATAATTCTTATATATTTTTTTATTTTATATATTGTTTTAGTTATATTTATAAATTAAACAATGTGATTACATATAAATATCTCATTTTATTGTTATACATATGTTCGCGCTAATGTTGACATATAATGGAATGCTCTACACAGGGCATCTGGTTAACACACTTAACTAAAGCTTTGTAATCTTACCATAAACATTATTAACTGCTTGCGTTGATCGCAGAATTGCAGCTATAGACATTGTTTCCGTGAAGTATGATGAAGTAGCGTTGTAAGTTCCTGTTGCGTATGTATTAAGTTAGCACTACACTTCTATTAGCACTAGATTCTTCATGTTGATTGCAGATAATTTTCTTTTGCATATCCTGATCCGGGGCCTCTATTCTTAAAAAGAAATGTATATGAAATTCTAGGAAAATACTATAATATACGTAACATATACTATAAGTATATCCCTAGTTTTTCGTACGTTTCTTTTCAAGAATAGGGATCCTGGTATTTCTGATTATAAAAGAGATACATACTACGTACGACACTATTGCGTATTAGGTATCAAATAAACTTGTATATCGAGCAATTGTCCCATTTTATGATTATATGTCGTCAAGGCTGAAACTTCGTTCGATGGTTTCTAAAGAGAATCTAGAACGAGAGATGTCAATTAGTTATACAATACGAAAACCTCAGTAACTTTGTTTTTCATAATTCTATCATTATATTTTTATAGGAATATGTATGTATCAAGGATCGAAGTTATAAGCATGGCTAAGAAAGTTGATTCGTCGATTTGAAAGTTATCAAGGAAATGACGTTACGAGTAATAGCATTTGTGTATTTAGAAAATATATCGGAAATAAAAAATAAATATTTACTATGAAAAATATAATATTTAATATTTTTTATTTACAGTTATTAATTAATAAGAAATGCAGTTATTAATTAATAAAAAATTTGAGACGATTGTAATATTTTGTACATATTAATATCAACAATACGCTCATTTACAATGATAACATATTAGCTTCAACGCTAAATTCGCAATTGTTAATGTCTATAAGTACAGTATTAAATATTTAAGAAGAGATTTAATGGAACCATTTTATAGAGTTGCATACATGCAATTATTTGTAATTCTACAGAATGCTTTAGTAACTGCTTGTGGCCTTTTATCTCACAAAAGTGCTGTGTATAGTCTTTTAATACAATGAAAGTTTTAACTTTAAGGTAACCAGTATAAAGTCTTGAGTAGCATAATCAATAACTCGATTGATGCGTATCATCTCTTATGTTATGTCCTCTGCTCATAGGAAAACTTGTCTATAGAATGTAGTTACGATAGTTTACGTTCTACTTTGCCACGTCATTCGCAATGTAAATTATGACCAGATAATCATTGCTGTAATACTACATTGCTGCTCTACATAATTATATGTGTCCGATACGGATTCCTTGGAAAATATAGGCTTTCCTCTTAAGAGACACAAATCGACACTCTTATACTTTGTTATAGTTAAATAGAACGCAATGTGTATAGTGTGTACGAATTTTTAATACTTCACCTTACGAAATTTACAATTAGCTTAAAACTTCTCAAATTTCCAATGCACGTATATTATAAATATGTATATTTTATTGCGTTTTAATATTGTTTAAATTGATTAAAATCACATTTGAACATACTTCGATTCTCTTTTCGAATCGAAAAGTATCGGTTCAGTTTGAACCAAATCGTAAATGGAAAGCGACGTGTGTCGATTTGTGTCGAAAGTATCGACTGTGTCTGTATCTTTTAAAAGGAAAGCAGCCATAGATAAATCAACAGTGTACATTTTTTTTCTAATGTCAGTTTGAATAATGTTATTTTTCTACTAAAATTTAAATTAAAATATGGTGACAAAAAGAAAAAGATTCCTTATTTAGCATTTATATAAAAAAAAACAATTTATATTTGTCAAATAATCGCAATAAAATAACTACACATATCTAATACGATTTTCTAGACGTTATAACATCCTGCGAAAATTATGAGAGATGCAAATTCTATAAACTACAACATGTGCAAAAAATTCGACAACATCCACAATGCCCTAATTAAACTCATGAGAATATTACCTCGGTTCGGATTTCATTAGAGTCAGTTAACCGTATTAGGAACTTTTACAAATTTTGCTTGCCATAATTGTATTATCATAAAATAGAGTAGTCAGTCAGCGAGAGAGTGAATTTATCCACGGCAAAGTGTACTTCGAGGATGAAATAATATAATATAGGAACGAGACGCTATATTCCGTTTCCGCACCGTTTCGTTCACGGCGATACTTTTCCTGGATTATTCGGCCGACGTGTACCTATTTATATCGCGCCCGTTAAATTGTCTGCAGTATACACGTCCGTCGGCGGGATCCGACTACAGGTACTTTGGTCGGCCGAATCATCGAATTAAGAAGGGCATATCCTTGGCGGTTGCGGCAGAATCGATCTCGCCTCGTCGGCCTCAACTCGCCGAACTCGCTAATTGCTGGAATTACCGAATCCGCGCTCGAGGCGTACGATCGCGTTACGATATAACGTATGCGATCATCGTAGATAACTTTGATTAACGTTGCGGATTTGTCTGTTATACTTATTGCAGTTGTTAACGCAATGATTTAAAGGATTTTATAAAGATAACATTTCTTTATAAACTCTGTTCAGTTTTGTGTCTACAAAAAATTGTTTGAAATGAAATTGTTTTTAGATATCGGATGAAGAAAGAATTAACAAATCACATTTGAACAATTCGGCCATTTGATCAGTCCGATTGTTTTTTTTCTCCGTCCGAGATCTTGGAGTGATTCCTACATTGACAGAAAAATGCTTGAAGAAATATTTGTTTGAATAGTGTCAGTTGAATAACTTGAATAACTTGCTAAATGTAAACATATGTTTATTTGGTGCAAGAGGCATTATTTTGTGTGATTTAATTATCGTATTATCTTTTTATTTAGTATATATTTATTTTCCGTAAATAAATATATTATATTAATACTATTTAAATCATTATTTATTAAAATTAAGTATATTTTTCTCTTAGTGTAGCATTGTGGGTTTTAAATGAGGTTTTAAAAATGATATCTGTATTAAAAGAAGAGATAAATATTACCATAAAGTAATTAAATAGAGATATTATGTACATTATTGCAATAAATTAATTAGTATAATTATTGTAATTAATTATGGTATAAATTAATTGTTGTAATTATTGTAACAAGTACCTACATCTTTTAGTCGATTCAATAATTATGATTATTATAATATAATGAATCCCAATTCTCGGCAGATAATATATATATCTTATAATTGAAATCAAACAAATCGAAATTAAATTGAAATTAAATTACGAATCAAACATGAAAATCTTTGATCTCCAATTAATCCATCAATCACTGGCTCCATAGGAAGGACTTCTACTTCTGTTCTAAAAAATTTAGTTCGACTTCTGTTTTATAAACATTCGTAATACTTATTTGACTTGTCGTGATTGTCAGTTTAATCATGAACAACTTCCAATTTGAATGTCTAGGGATTTTCTACGGTCCCTGCGCTTTACGCAAATTACGAATTAAAAATCTGTAGGATGAGGGATTAAACATGAAATCTGTTAATTACGAATCTTTTTACGGATCTTCTCTATACGATATTTAATCTATTTTTTTATTCCTGCATTAGACTCTGCATTAAAACTCTCTTTTTTAAATATTAAACATTTCGTTTTAAATTTCAAAAGTATATACTAGTTTAGTCACAGAGAAAACAGACATTGTATCTCGCTGTACAGGGAGGACGCGTTTTGAATGTGAGTCAGAAATAATCGTACGACAGTTCTCACAGATGACACATCTGAGATAGACACGTCTCGGTAGACGCGTGGGCGCTGACGACGGTAAAGTGCAGCGGAATACGTGCGCCAGGTGTAAATAAAAACCGCCGTAAGCGCGGCCAAGCGTAACAACCGCCCGGTCTTTTCTTCCGTGGTATTGTCAGCTGGTCGGCACGTTTGTTCTGATCCCTTTGTGCGTCGACCGCACTCGGCCGTGGTTACCTTTTCCGAGCCGGGATGCCCTCCTATTTGCATAAGAATTCCGCGTCACTGGCAAACGCGGCTCGCGACCCGCGATCCGCTGTAATGGAAAAACGCTTGGCTAAAAAGACCGCGGGATCTTCCTGCTCTACCCGGACGTGTTCCAGTTTTATGAGACACCCCACATGCGAACTAAACGAAAACGAAGTGTACTGCGTCTTTCGATCGTAATAGTCATCATTCCGTGAGCGATCGAGCGAGGAATGTAGCAGGAAGTTAAACTTTGCTTTATCACTTATTTTTAAACTGCGAAACGAGATGCCAGAGCGAAAACAAATAACAGCTGATACTTGTCGGTTTTGTAAAACGGATGTCTCATGTTAGATTCCCAGAAGTTGATCAATTTCTTAAAATAAATAGAAGAAAAAATTCATGTAGTTATAAACTACTTTTTAAATTCTTTGGAGCGGAATTTTACTCTAAGTAATAAAAATTGTGTCAGTTGAGTCTTGATAAAGAGTGGCTCATTTTTCAATCTTTTAGAGTGAGAGAGAAATTTCACTCTCTTCAGAGTGACAACTCTAAAAATTTTAGAAAGTGACATATTCTAGTATTAAAATTAAGAAATTTACAGAAAATCGATCAATTTTTGTTTCTGAAAGATTCATATACTTATCCTTTTTTTTCGCGTAATCATGCAAAATAAAACTACATAGGAAATCGATAAACGTATGTAAGAAGGATGCGGTAGAATGAAAATAAATAGTCTGGTTTCTAAAACGACTACGGATTTAAACGTTAAAATTAGTATCGAGTTCGATGCACTACGCGTTCCGCAATGTGCAACCGATAAGCGTTGATATCGAACACGTTAACCGGATATGCTTAAAGTACACAGACGTTGTGGCATCTGTTTCCGTTTAAAACCCCACCTTGCTTAAAATCCCTTTAAAACCCTCCGCTAATCGTCGCGAGTCTGTTTATGTTTATCAGTAACAGATCGGATCTGTTTTATCGTTGCTTGCTCTTTAAAGTTCTCTGAAAAATCGCAATATGATTTTAACCTGATGATAATATAAAAAATTTTATTTTTCTGTCTATTTTAGATTAATCACTAAACTGATGATTTTATATGAATAATGTTTAAAGTTACTAATATTAATCATAATTAGAAAAACACAATTTTTATATTATTACCAAGTTAAGTGAGATTAAGTCTAATTCACAAGCTAATCAGATCACAAGTCAATAAATCGGATCTATTTTGTATTTAAAAATTAAAATACGAACGGCTCATTATGTCCGGAGTTATTATAAGTTTTCGAAGCCAGCTCTTAAACCTCCGTGACTGTGGACAGAAGTTTGTCTCCCTCTCTTCTTATAGGAGGAGGCTGAGTAAACGTGCGTTAAGCCACCCCGCGGCTTAAGAACGAGAAGATCGGATTCTAGAGAAGAAGACTCACGTTTATCCCCGTTGGCCCTGTTCGCGCGCAAGCACGTTCTCCCGTCTCTAGCCGTCCGGTTCCGCGTCGCGATATTTTTTTTATCTTTCTTCTTCTTGGAGACGCGAGTTATAAATTTTATGATTTATTCGTCCCGCTCCCACTCGCGGGGCGAGTGGCCAGAAATATATACGTAGACGGGCAGCAGCCCAGGCACTGGCCATTATATAGCCAACCGCGTATGAATTACGGCTGTGTGCATGCCAGTGACGTGCAGTCATCGGCCCAACGGCCGATGTCGATAGCCCTTTGGCGTGGACCCTATACTTAGCGGATAATCGACGCGATATACTGCGCTTATTAGCGGGTATAATAAGCCACATGCCGAACCTACAGGGCCTTCGAGATTCGTTCCGTTAAGTAGCCTGCCCTTTCCTCTCTTCGCTCTCTTCCTCCCACGCCACCCTTTTCTATCTCTGTTCTTCCTTGGTAGCGAAACACGAAACGATTCGAGGAAGTCCTGAAAAAAAGCGCGTGCACGATATATATATATATATATGATGCTGCTTGATCAATGATGTTGCAGCATTGATATTATGACGAGGCGTATGAAAAGAATGCACGCGGAGAAGAAGAGTTTGCTTTTGTAGCGAAGCTATATAGTTGCTAAGTACTACATGTTCAATAAGTGCAATCAGATTTTTCTGTAAAGTAACTCGATATCATAAATCTATTTCGAATAATCGTGAATTTATTTGATGTGAATTGAGATGTTTAAAGTTTAGCTAATACATTTTGTTGTTAATTCTTTGCAGAGTTAGCAAAATTATTATCGATAAACACAAAGCATTCTTAACAAGTTTTTTGGTTCGCATAGTAATTAACAAGTGCTACGACAGCGGAAAACATGCAGTGTCAGCGAATATTTTTTTTTCTTGTGTATATTAGCATATCACTTTTCAGAAAATATTAGTTTTAATTTAGATTAACAGAATGATACATTTGCATTGTGCTGCTTTAGAGATTTCTGAAGAGATTTATATAAAAAGAGTTGTCATGAATGGGATATCTCTTCTTCGAAATATACGCAATATAAATAATGTGCTAAAATTATTTTTAAGATAATTACAGATGACAGGAGTTATAGACATTAGGAAGAATTATAAGTTTCTGTATTATAGATAACTGAATCTTTAAAATTTCACTTGAAGTAAATTTCATAAATATATATATAATATATAAATATATTTATGAAACTTAATTCGAGTAAAATATATATAATGTAAATAGATGAAAAATTTATTTTTTCCTTTAAGTCTAAGTATCTTGTATTTAAAATTTGGAAATATTCTTGTCAATCAGGAAATATATAAGAGAGTTACTCACGAAGATAAATAAAAAAATGTAACGAGTCATTGGGATCTTAACAACGTCTCTCTTATAAAATTTGTACTAAAAAAAATTAATTTGAATTAATCAACGAATTAATCAAAGAAAAGATATTCTGGAGACTCATATTTATGAAATTTTACTGTAATCACATCATTATTAATTACACGTGTAACTATATTTATTATCTATTGATGATTGGTAAAAAAAAAATGGAGATGCCGGGGATCGAACCCGGGGCCTTTCACATGCAAAGCGAACGCTCTACCACTGAGCTACATCCCCGAATAAGATTTTATTCTTCTGATCACAACTATTCTTGTCGACTTTGTTAAAGCAAAGAATGTGGAGTAAAAAAAATCGATTACACGCATGAATTTATAAAAAAAAATTATGTCAATATCTTTGGTTGATTCTTCGTGTAAAATTTATTAATATTTTAATATCTTTAATCAAGATTTACTGATGAAATTAATAAACTGGCAGCAGTGTTATTTTTAAGAACAATAGCGTTAGTTATAAAATACGAATAAGATGGTGCTACTATTTTACTAATTAATTTAATGAGTACATTTTGATTATAAATATTAAAATATTATTAAATTTTATATTCGTAATTAATTAAGAATACTAAGCTTAATTTTTATAAATCCGTATGCACAATCGATTTATTTTAAATATCTTTAATCAAAATGTATTGATTAAATTAGCTAATAGTAACATTATTTTGTAAGCGTTAATGCTGTTTCTAGCTTACTTATTTAAGTGAGTTAACAAAATATCGATCTTGATTAAAGACTAGAATATCAATGAATTTTGTACAAAAAATTAATTAATAATATTTAATTTTTATGAATTCATGTACATTGATTTATCTTAATATTTTCAATCAAAATACATTAATTAAATTAGTACTTTAGCAGCAGCGTTATTCTGAGAGCATTATCATTTTCGCGAGTAATATTACTCTACATTTTGCAGATCATGCCGATATATTGCTATTGTCTTCTAGAAGATGGTTTTACACCGGCAAGATCGACTCGTGTAACTGTTCACTGTCGGCAACTACCTCTTTTCAATCAGTAAAAAAGCAGGTTTGCGATTATAGGGACTGTAAAGGGAGAATCAAAGGGACGTGGAGCGTGGAGAGCATTCGCGGTTGCGTCAGGGCGGATTGGAGCGTTCTCGCATAATGCACCATTGTTGTTTTTTTTTTATTTTTTGAGCAGGACGCGTTGTTCTGTATCGTTCCTGAAGAATCTCGCAGTAATGCGCGTCGCACAGTAATTCCGGCGAGGAAGGATGCGACTCGTGCTCTTTGCGTTTTCGTTCGCGGAGCGATCGAGCCGAGTTCCGCTCGTCTCGGCGCGGAACTCGAACGGGAAGCGCGTTTGTTGCCAGGGGGCATGTTCGATAATGCCTTTTTTTCTCGTTCTCTATTATTCTCATTGCGAAACTATAACTAAACTATGGTGTACGCGCTATCTAAATGGCAAGTTACATAATATATGAATATAGCGAGAGTATCGAAAATTGAAATCTTGCGACAAGCAATGCGAGATCTGCTTTGGGATTTGTTTTTGTTTTGTAAGAAAAGACTCGGACTGTTATATTTAAAACAGTATAAATTTTTTTTCATATATGTAGAATGAAAAGATTGTTATGTAAGATTATTGTTTAATTATTGTAAGATTATTATTTATTGTAAATAATTTTTGTATGTGAAGATTTTCATCACTGCAGTCTATGTTTTGAAAAGTTTTTATTGTTTTAAAATTGTGCAGTTATTTATTTTTTCTCAAGAAAAAAGTATTGAGAAAATTTGTATTATTATTGGAGATTTTCACTTTTTGGTTTCGCCATAATTTTGTTAAAAGAAATCAATTCTTTCTAATTTGTCAATGTGCTATCTATCATCAATTACATAATTAATAGAAATTTTAAATTACAGACATTTCAGAGACTAATGATAGAGACAAGAATTAAGAGATATTATTTTTTATCATTTTATGATAATCAATTGTTACGTAAGATAACATTAATTAGGAATGATATAACGTTGTCAGTATCACTATCCGTTATTAACTCAGTCACTATTTTAATTGAACAAGCGTAAGCTACATCAAGTCTTTGTTAATTGCTAACTATTGTTGTCTATGTTTGTCGAGTATATGTGCTATACGAGTTCAGATTTCCGATAATCTTGGATAATATTTGGTCGCGCGTTTTAGCAAACAATATCTAATGATCGTACATATATAGGTTCATCGTTAAGTTTTATTTGCGTGTATCTAGTATCGGCAAAGTTCATTAGAAGGGTACCCCGTAACTTATTACGCCGAGACGTCGCGTGTGTACATACGTACGTATACCACGGCCGAAGAGCTTACGATTAATTATCTCCTCAGCCCTCGATGCAACTCATAATGACGATCGGTGCGTAACGCCGGTGCGCTAGTCACGGGGTGAAAACGCGCAGCGGCATATGGCACGACACGTGCGACCAAACAACCAGGCCCTTTACAAGGGCAAAGGCGCCGGCAAAATTTTTCACAAAAATCTGCTAAAATTCTTATTTTAAAGAAGCTGTGACTTAATTTTTTTTTTATTAAATACACTCTAAATTTCTTGAAAGAAGTGAAAGAATTTCTCATTCCAAGAAAGTGAAAATATTTCACTTCTTAAGAAAGAGTGATAATTTTCACTCTTTTTGAATTTCATTCTAAAAGAAATTTTATTTATCTCAAAAAAGTGAGATTTTACTCTAAAAAGAATGAAGATCGTTACTTTTTTTTTTAAGAAGTGAAATATTTTTACTTCTTTTTCAAGAGTGATTGCATTTTCACTCTCTTGAAATGAGATTTCACTGCAAGAAATTTAGAATGTATAATTCCTGAATGTTGATTAATTGTAAATAATTTGTTACATCTTTTTTACAAGTTTTTTAAACTAAATTTTGCACAGCGCCATTATTTTTATAGAAATTTAATTTTAATAAAAAATCAGAGATTTAAAGCTTTCGAGAAGCAATCGGTGGGAGGCTGAAAAAAATTTGTCATTTTCATGCATTTTTGATATAGAATAAATTCATTTTAAGGCTAATTTATTAATTGCGTTGCATACAAATAATATTTGTTTTCGTTTTTAGATTATCTTATACTCGACACCTATGTATATATGTATATACGCGCGTATAATTACATGCTGACCACATCATTTTATTAGAATATATAACTCAGCTCTGAGTATATAGTCTCATGCTTGTAAAACGACCCCTAAGTCGCTCCTATGCGAAACTTTTTACACTCAAACGTGATGCGGCACGTGTACTCGCTGCAACGAGTAGTTTCTAATTGATCATTGACCGATCCAATTACGTCAAACGTTGAACTGGAAATAATTCCGATCACGAAGAATCGCGGCAAATTCGGAGCTAAAATTGGACGCCGAATTCGTTATGCAACGTAAAATTTTTTGTTTTTTTTAATACACAACATAAATAGATGGTTAAATACATCTTTTTTGTGGTATTCATTTTATTTAAGTATTTTAGTAACATTTTGTATAGAAATTATGTATTTTTTTGTTAAATCTTAATTGCAAATTACTTTCAGAAGACATGACTATTCGCATCGCTTGAAATAACTAATGTTATTCTGTCAATGCTTTATTTTCATTGAATACTCAGACACGAGGCATCTCTTGCTCAATCGATCGACAGAAATTAGAATTGACTTACAACGATCGTTCATGTGATCGTTGATCCGGAAAAAAGTGGTCGATGGGAAAACGACGGCTTCGTTGGGCGCGTTGGTAAAAGCATTTCTTCGCTGGTCGTTTAACTCGTTCCGCGCGATAAATTGGACACCACTTGACGTAAGGAGAGACGGCATCCCTATAAGCGTACATGAGAAGTAATTAACCATTAGTACGAGCGACCGATCGGCGCCTGCGGACCTGCGATGTAGAAGCTGCTATAGGCCTTGGCTTTGTATGCTACCCATTTATTGATAATATCACTCATTATGGCTTGTAAATTATAACGTCGTCCTTCATTACATTCAATGGACTTTCATAGATGGCCCATCTACTTGAATTCGACTTTATCGAACACTTTGTAACGTCCATTATCGATGCATATACCATGTCTTATTATTGTATTGAACATGCTAGTTATATAGGATGGTCATTGTTTTGTAGCGTTTTGTTTTAAACTTCCTTCAATCTCTTTCTCTCTTCCTAGAGAATGTGTTATTCGTACTTTACTTACTTAGATAAAAAAGATAATACAGTAGAACTTCATTTACTGTATCTTCGTATTGTATATGAATAAATTTATGCTCAATTTTAAATATTTGAATTTATAATTGAACGTCGTAGTATGGATAATAAGAGCTCAACGAGCTCAATTTTAGTTTTTTGAACGCGTTCCTATTATCGAAATTAACAATAAGAAGTACTCATAGTGAGGAGAGTTAACGAACCTCTATTATCCGAACTAACTGTTTTATTCTCTGACATGTTGAAGTAAATAGAATTCTAGTGTACAAGCAAAAGTATTTTGAATTTTAAATAAGTATTATCGTTTCAAGGATCAAATTAGTTTCTGTAGTTAATTAATTATTTTTAATTTTTGAAGGTTCCTGAAAATCTCGAACTTCAAACGAAATAACCCGTACATTTTTTTCGTACAAAGAAGTACGGAAAGTAATTAGCCGGCCAGTTACAATTTAATTATCGGTATTCGCAGCAACGTGTTTTTCATACGCGCGGGATGCACCTGGTGACTTCCGGAGTCGCGATCGGACAAAAAGAGAACGAGAAAGGCGACCCTGCTTCCGTTTCGTCCTTCATGCATGCGCTGCGAATAACAATAGGGCCATAGTGTAAACGTACAGTATTTATTCGTATTTCTTTCGAGCAAACGGGCGAGCTGCTCTGACAGCGATTATTTTTAATATCCCGTAATTATCCGTTTGTTGACGTACAATGTGACTTAAAGTAACATCATCATGTAGTAAACATACGTTGCGATATAGTGAAAGTGGCATACATTCCTTTCTATGCACAGATACGGAATTGTCTCGCGTCTTTTCATACACTATGTCTGCAACTTACAAGAAAGATTTGGTAATCCGAAAATTCCTAAAAACTTTGTAGACGTGAGACTTTTTAGAATTTTTTATGGAAGATTGCTCAATTTTTTTCTTTTGTTAGATTTCAACCTCGCTTTTATTCGTAGAATTAAATTTAATTTTTTAATTCAGCAGAATTATAATATAATAACAATTTGTCTCTGCTATATTTATTAATCTTTAGAAATGATTTATAAACCTTTAGAAATGATTAATAATAAATTAGATAAGAAAGGAAATTGTAAACGAATTAAGAAAAACAATGATGTTTATTCAGGTAGTTAAACGTTAGTTTATTACGGTCTGCCAATCGCGATCGTGATATGACTTATACAATGTACACATACCTTCCTGTGCAGAAAAAGATTTATAAGTTAGGAGAGGATAAGGAGGGAAACGTCCGTTCGTGGTTTTAAAAAGTATACTTGGTAAGAGCTGGAGAGATGCAATCGTATGTAATGATTTTAATGATAGTTCATTGAATGTCTATTACAGGAAACGCAGATGAAAAAGGAGGACTTTATCCTTCAAACATTTCTTATTTACGTTGCATAAAACACGAGGATTGTTTTACATCGATTTTGTAAAAATAATAAAACACACAATATATAATATTATGTATCTCACGATTTTTCGAAGATCGCAGAATAAGAATTCATACATTTGCGTTATAGATACATTTATATGTGTTTGTTTATAAGTATGCATTTGTATATTTAGCAAATTATATATTTAGCGATATGAATTGTAATAATTATTTCTATAAGCTGCCTTTTAAAAGTCATTATATATGACGAGATTTATTATCGATTATTATATATTATACATATAATTCTGAATTTTTTATTATTTGATGCTGAAATAATTCAACGCTCTTGCATCGATCGAGAATTGTATAGAAGACTCTTTATTAGAAAGGAAAAAGTGAAGAAAAGATTGATAATAAATCTAGCTTTTGATCTGTAATTTTTTTGTTAAGCAGCTTTTTTATATTAAAATGAATAAGTTAAATAAACGGAAAGAAATACGAAGATGTGCGTCTAAAGAAAATGCTTTTGCATAGAAAAGAGAATGAAAAAGAATTAAAAATAAGCACAGTATCATGTTGGCGCGTTGAGGAACGCCGACGGTGCTTTGATATGATCAGTCGAAATATGCGATATGTAAGCAAGCTTGCTCACAGACTTTAAAATTAGTCTACGTGCTTTGTCTACGCTATATGTGCTTGCCATCTGCGTACTTTTATGTACATTTATCTCACGTCTACTACAAATCGCATAAAAAACAAGTAAAGCATTTCTTTGTTACGTGTACATAAAGAGGATAGATACGGACTGAATCAGTCGACGAATAGATGTTTTAAATAAAATGTAAGAGAAATAATAACAAAATTGTTATTATTAAATACATTTTCTATCAAAATTTCATTTTTCAACCGAAAAAAAGATTTTTATAAAAATCTTAAAATGTTATGCCTCTCAATAATTGTATGTCTTTCGTGTGAAACGTATTGAACCTTCAATATTTTTCAGGAATTTCTCTCGATCCATTTAGTAGTTAATGTTAGAATAATTACTGTTAGCGGAAAATTAAAATTGATCGAGGACATCCTGTACGTTTCGTAGTCTGAAGGGAATCAAACATATTTTCATGGGAATTGTCTGCGGTTATATTGAACGCTCGCGAGAGCGCATAAGAGATCGTGAATAATGCATAGCATGTTCGCGTATGTTCTTCGCACATCAAAATTTTCACCGCGTCGCCCGATGATGACGTTTTCTTCGCGAAAAGTACACGGCACCGTGCGTGGGTAAAGAACTCGCGCGAACTTCCTGGATGCGTCATCGCGAACGCAAGAACGCGCGCGGCTGAATCAGCGCGGAATTAATCGGATCGCCGCGATTGGTTCTTGATGCGACGGTCGATCGGGATTAATCTAACGGGAATGCTGGGAATTGCTGGCGCAACTGAATAATCTCGATACCGAGTGCGCGCGGCGACGCGCTAATTGTATTTATTAGTGAATGGATCCTTTGTGCCCCGTCGACCTCGTGAACGCATCCTTCGCAATCAAGTGCTCGCTGTCGTCATCGAAACGCGAACGTTTTAGCAAATGAGAACGATTGAGAGAAATTTTAACGAAAAATAGCACTAAAGTGGAAGATAATTTTTATTTCGATGTTAAATTGGCTAATAAAAACCGAATAAACAACTTATATGAAAAAGATATGTATTAAATTAATTAATTAATTAATATTTCAAACAAAATGATATTGTGAAATTTTATTGAATTGAATTATTGCATATAATTTTATGTGGAAAGTAGAATTCCATTATTTATAGCATGAATTTAAAGAATTAATACTTTTTTTTTTAATTAAACCATAAATTTAATATAATCTAGAAGAAAATAATATAACGGTGAGATATTTTATATAGATCAGAATGTTTTCATTATTTTCATATAAAAATAATTTCAAACATTCTGTAATTCGATTTTATCTTAATTTTCATTTAATTAAACCTATATATTTATTATATTTATGTATAATTTTATTATATTGAGTTTTATATTTTATCGTATTTCGACGATATGTATGTACGTATAGTAATTGTATGTTTATGTAAATGATATATTTTGATTTTTTAAATATTTTTTTGTATTATTTGGTACACATGAAATTATAAATAAATTTTTATTCTGACTCTTTCTCTTTCTCTTTCTTCGATGAATTATAAATCGTTCGTATAATTTTTCGATGAATTATAAATCGTGAATTATAAATCTAAAGCTCTTTAAAGATAGTATAGTAATTTAATTCTTTTGACGTGCGCTATAGTAACTTTAAAAAAATACATTTAGTTACATTATTTGTCTTATTATTTACAGTTATAATTTCAAAAATTTTAATTTGGAAAAGTACCGATTTTCCAAAAATCTTATTTTTAAAATTGTATTTTTTTGGGATGAAAGTTACTTACCAAGGCTGTAGAAATAGTGACAAAGAATGAGGGGAATAGTTTGCTCGGTTATCTTCGATCAAATAGGAAAACACTTCCCTAATACGTGTACCTTATATGACACGAGATTGCGGAAATCTAAGCGTATCATTGTGAGCATCACGGATAAATTAAGAAGAAACGAATGATCCCACAGGCATAGTTTCGATGACGTCATGAGCCCAGCAGGGATCAATCGGAGAGTCAAGTCGTGATAATTGCGACAATCGCGAGTATGCTTCCCAACGAGACACTCAATTCATCCTCCTTCTCGTAACGTTTCTCTTTCTGTCTTTTCCATCGCTTTCTTTCATTCTTCGTTTTATGAGTTACACATGTTCCGTAAATATTATTACAATGATTAATTATTACAATGATCCAAATAAGAACTGCATAAAATACTTTATAGGCGTATTTTTCTAAAAAAGAGCATTAATTTAATTGTAAGACAAAACAGACATTTTATTTTTGTAATGATATCATTAAAATATACGAATTGTGAACAATTGTAAAATCCATAAAAGAAATGATTAAATTAAAATAAGAATATGCGTATTTATAAAAACATTATTAGATAATTGTAATTAATTGAGAGATATGTAATTAAATTACGTAATATATACTAGAAATCACATGCTGGCTATATCCATATATAGATAATGATAAGAGATAATGCATACTCCATATGTTCGATGTCATCTAATTTGGATGGAGTAAAAGATTCAAGAATTATAATTAAGAACAATCCAGACTAACTATCGAAAATGGATGATCGAATTTAATTATAATTAATAAAGATTTTTTTACCAATAACGATAACATAATGCCATTAGAGTTACAGAACAGGCATATAAAACGAGCTAAAGAAATGGAAAAGTAATGGGGCTTTTCCGAGCATTATCATACTTGATTGTTATGCGATTGACACAAAGTTATTAAAAAACAAGAATATTTCGAATATCGTTAATATTATCGCAACGTTAATGTATTAAATTTTAATTTAATTTATATTTAAGATCATTTTAAGTATTGTCTTAAATATAATGTTTTAAGATATTATAAACCAATCATAATTTTTACAATTACATCTTTTTGTTTAGATTCCGATGGAGAACCAGGGTTATGAGGAGGATCAGTCGCGCGCAGCACAAGAGCAGTCCACCCTTGAGTCTCGCCGCCGCGATCAGCAACTTTGCACGGACACAATCGATGTGATCGATAATCCCGTTGTCGCGAGGGCCACGTCGCATCCTGAAAGCAACCTGTACGAGGACATCGCGATCGGTGCAGAAACCAACACTTCCGAGCTTTCCAAACGGACCTCTTACCCTGACGAGTCTCGAAATTTGTCCGAGACTGGAGGTCTCCTCGCTAGACAGGCTTGGATTAACAGGCCCTCATCTTCCACGATCGACAGACCCTTTCAACAAAACTCGACATTATCCTCCAGAATCAGTACGAATCACGACAGCATAATCACTTTATCCAGGACGAGTGAAGATGATGCTGAGAAAGTCTTTGAGAAATCTCGCGAACTCCCTTCCCTCTCCGAGGACGTTTCAGAGAATGTATCCTTGTCTCTTCAAGCAAACGAAGACTCGCAAGATGCCTCGATGACGCAGTTCGATCGCCGACCGAATCGCAGACGTAGAAAGAAGGACTGTAAACATTGCAGAAGCAAATTAGCTGACGTGAGCTCCTGCGAGAAATTTGACGAGTTGATCGATAGCAAGGACACGATTCTGAAAGAGAACGGAGACAATCATCGAGATAGGCATCCAGACGCGTCCACTCTTCTGTTCCGAGAGTCACTTCTGAGGCCACAGAACATCAAGGTCTATCCGATCGTGAGTAGGACGAGTCTTCGGGATATTGGCGCCAAGAGAAGTTCCTCGGCCGCGTTCCCTGCGTCCGAGTATTGAATATGGAGAACGATAAAATGTTGGGCGAAGTTGTGGAGGGTGCCCAAAACAAGATACTGGGAGTGTCAGGGAATGGGACTGATATGAGGATTAATTCAATATATTCGCAGGATCGTTGGTATAACAAGGAGTCGCAGATATTTTATACCGACGTCAAGGATCAGAATCCCTTTCAAGTAAGTATAAGCATTGACTTGTCTCTTGTTTCCATTTCTTTCTTTCTTTTTTAATTACAAAATTTTATTATAAAATTTATAGATCGATGTTTTTTTTTGACTTCTCGAAAAGTTTTTTCGGACAATATTCTTTAAAAATTAAAGTTAAGAAAAATAAGTAAATATTAATTATTTAATATTTCATCTTTTCGGAAAGGTATCAATTTTCATTCTTTGCATTCTCCACAGAAAAGAGAGATAATAATGAGCATAGTAGATAGAACCATTTTATTTGCACATCGTAAGCATCATAATGATAATTTGTATTTTTTAATTACTTACTTTACTACTTTTTTGGATATGATTATTCTTTGCAGTTTATTTTTGACGCGATTAATATTAGATTAAAAAGACTTTCGATTAAAAATGCAATGAAGTTGCAGAAATTTGAATAAGAGAAGAAAGAAAAAAAAGATGATTTACGATTCCCTATATTTCAAGTATAATAGAAAAATTTATCAAAATAATGAAAGATCTTAATGTTAGACTAGTATTTTTTTAGTATGAATAAACTGGATTTTAGTATGAATAAGAGTGATTAAGGTGTAGAAGAAACGTCCTCCCCATCAATATGAAAGTTGTATATAAAATCAATATCAAAAGTTGTTTATTAAATTTCCTGTAAAAAATATGAGGATATAAATCGGATAAACAAAAAGAAAGTTAAAAATGAGGATTATGGAACATAGAAATCAAATCAACTGGAACACTAATAATGAATCTGTTATTACTAAGCACAGATTGTGTTTTAAACATGACTTTGATTGTCAAAACGTTGAGATTGTAGATAGAGAAAAATACTTAGGAAAAAAAATGATTTCGGAGATATTACATAAAAGATTACAGACAAATTCACTCAATCTGATACGGAGTTCTTGTACTATTATGTGTCTGTTCTTGATAACTTTTAAATTTGTAAGAATTAAAAATAACATATTTTATATGTTACACAATAATTTTAAGTTGTTAAAGAATTCCTTTTTTGAAGAATATATATCAATTTTATTATCGAACTTTGTTTTCTCACCGGGTAATGTTGATTGACATATGATTGACTTTATTATTTATTTGTTACTTGTTTTATATTATTTATTTACCATCGCGTAATAACGTTACTTTGACTCATACATACCTATTATTGGTGCGCGGTCAATCATTAGTGTTTTATATCTTGACGAGGACAGATCATTCGACGGTTATTATTCAAAATTTGATCATTTTTATTTCATAGTAGTATTACTATTTTGCTCTCTTGTTAGTAAGTTGTGTGTGAATGTAAATAGTTTCTTACTTAATCCTGGTGGAATCATCTGTCTTACTGACTTATTAGTAAGAGAACTCAATAATTATACAGCTTATACTATTAGG
The DNA here is from genome assembly GCF_000204515.1 of Acromyrmex echinatior. The sequence goes on along the minus strand of NW_011627469.1, from coordinate 88,293 downwards.
AAGGAAGATTTATAATGATTAAAGTTGTAATCATCTTGTTCGTTAGGTGTGCATTGCTCTTCTATTCTCTGTATAACGTAAATCCTCTGAGGATAACCTGCAGCATGATCAAAACGTTCAAATTTATGGACTATTTAGAGAAAATAAAAGTAAGAATACAAAGAAATGAATATATATAAAATATAGTTTTTTATACACTAATATCATATCCGCGTTATTGCTCTCAGTTGCCTTTGTTACACTATTGTATTATTTAAAATATTGAAAGCTTATATATTATCACTATTTTAAATTTGTTATTTTTGAATCTTATTCGTAGAATGAGATATTGTATGATAATTTAAATATTTGTTTTTAAATTTTTATTATATACATTTATATATAATTTATATATATATATATATATATATATATATATATATATATATATATATACATATATATATATATATATATAATTTAAAGAAATGATAATTATTTAGTTCAGCTGTTCAATTCCTGTTACATTTGTTTGCACGAAATATACGAACGCAGAATGTGATAGATAGGATCATGGTGAAAGGAAAGGCTAATAAATAAATTAAAAATGCAACATTAAATCATAAGCGTCGATATCGGAGTAAATATATGGGCGCGTAATATACATGTACGTCAATTATTATTTTTTTTTTATATATATACATTACTTATATTATTTATAATAATAATAGAATTTTACATTTTAATTAATTAATTGATATATATTGTATAATTATATGTTAGGTATAACATGATACGAGAATACATTTAGAATTATTGTTAAGGGTGTTGTGTGAAGAGAGGGAAGAGAGTTGGGGAGAGTCACCATGTGCGACTAGTTTCGATTTAACGACTGACTGTTAGACGACACGTTTAGTTGAGCACTTTGTCGCAGACGTGAAAAGTTACTCGTGTTTAAAATGCATTCACGATGTGGATAAATTGGAGCCCGTCGTCCACGAAAGCATACTTACCTGGCGCAGAGGTTACCGTGATCATGAAGGCGGTTCCTCCAGGGCGAGGCTCTTCCATTGCACTACGGTCGAGCTGACCCTTGCGAATACCCCTAAAGTGGGTATCTCGGGCGTATAATTTTTGGTAGTCGGGACTGCGTTCGCGCTGTCCCGGAATAAATCGATACAAACAAAACAATTTTTTTCTGCAGCGTTTCTGAACACTAGAGTGACTTATTTACAATTTTTATTCTTGAATTGGACGCGTCGATATTTCTCCCCGTGGAGGGATATTTAAATAAATGAATTAATTTTTGTTGATGACTTTTTTGTGATGTTAGAAAATTATATATTAATTATATATTATATATGTTATATATTAGTAAATATTCTTATATATATATTTATAAATATTAATATATTTTTGAAATAAACTAAAAAAATTCCATTGATCAATTTTAACGTTATAAACTTTGCATAAGCTCGTATTGATTATGAGAAGTCTTAAAAATATTATGTGTATACGTGTAGATTTATATATAGAAAAATCTATTTTTAAAGTTATTATATATAAAATTATAATTGTGTGAGATTGTGCAATTATTTTGCAAGTTCCTTTTAAAAGCCCAGGATTAGTTCGCCGCATCGTTCAATTTTGCGAATTTCGTGGTCTTGTTCATTCATTGAATGAAAATTAAGCGAATGCAAACGCGAAGCGCGACGCCGTCAACGTGTTACGTCACCGCTGCACACGTGCACGTCGCGCGTACACGCATGAGCAGATGTAAAAGAGAGAAAGAGAAGCCCGATTTTTAGAGCTTCGTGACAGGAACAGTCGATCGACGTCTTTGACATTCCGCGGCGAAGTGTACAATTGCGATTGCTCTTATCTCTTCTTCGCACGTTGTTAAATGTGATTGTTTTCAGTGGGGCTCGCGAGAGTCGAACAGTCTTAAATGCAGGTAAAGTTTCATCGTCGGATATGCTCGTGTAGAAAAATTATGTGATACTTAAGAAACGCATTACTAGATCTCGATATAATTCTGTGCGAGTAGTTACGTTCTCTAATATAAAGTATAAATGTTACGTGATTTTCTGTAAATACATCATTTATTATATATATTTATAGAAATATAATTAATAATAGTATAATTAAATAATATTTATACAGAAGTACATTACAAAAATATATATTTATAGGAAATAAATTACATATAAATAAATAAATATTTATTTTCTATGAATATATAGAGAACATAAAATTTATTAAATTGTGTTATTATGTATTTCTTTTGAAAATTTCTAAAATCACATGCGAATTCTAGACATATGCGAATCGAAGTTCTTTTGACGTTGAATAATTGAATCGAATCATTGAAATATAATTTTTAATTAATAATTATTGTTAGATTAAGTTTTAATATATATATTACATAATAAAAAAGATTTTTATGTAAAAATAATAATTATATGCTATAAAATCACTTTAAATATACATGTATATTTAAATATTTAATATAAAATTAATAAAATATATTATATTTATAATTTGATAATAAAATCACAGACATATAAAAAATTGTAAATAAAATTGCGGTTACAAATCAATAGTCAATACGAGTCTATCGATTTGTACTTGACCGATCAAATTGGTGAACATCAAAACCCAAGTAATAATTCGATATCCAA
>NW_011627469.1:68116-85023 GCF_000204515.1 Acromyrmex echinatior | reverse complement strand
TCGCGATCTATATTTGATTCCCACATCGTCCAGAACTTTCAATCAAAATATGCACGGATATCCGGTGAATATTCTAGGAAATCCATTAGTCTATCCAAATATGCCGCGACTTTTTATATTTTTTACGTAATCGCGTAACTTACATCGTGATTTGAAATTATTTATTATGAAAAGTTTTTTGCGTAAAAATATTTCATAGCCATAGATTAGATAACATTAAAATAATGCGCATATATATATTAGGTGTTGGAATTAATTCGTAGCGTTTTACAAGTGATGGGAAGTACTTTCATTAATGTATTTTTTAATGCTCATGTGAAATAAATAACATTCTTTCATTAAAAACGCTACGAATTAATTCCAACACCTAATATATATATGCGCATTATTTTAATGTTATCTAATCTATGGCTATGAAATATTTTTACGCAAAAAACTTTTCATAATAAATAATTTCAAATCACGATGTAAGTTACGCGATTACGTAAAAAATATAAAAAGTCGCGGCATATTTGGATAGACTAATGGATTTCCTAGAATATTCACCGGATATCCGTGCATATTTTGATTGAAAGTTCTGGACGATGTGGGAATCAAATATAGATCGTGAGCGGGTGATTAGAGGTGGACGGTAAATAAAGTACCAGAACATAAGCGGTAAGAAATTGTACCGAGACGCGTTTTGGTACCGCGAGGACGTATTCGCGGCTCACCGGGATGGCTCGTTCGCGATTTCCCGGCTCACACGAGAGTCACGAGAGTTGACAGCCTCGAGAGAAGAAGAAAACGGTCGCCGTCTGGCGCTGTACCGACGTAAAGAAACAAAACGGAGCGGAAGTGGAAGATATCTATCTATAGCCCGGCGTGATCGCGATGGCGACGCTCGTCGTCGTCGTCGTCAGCGAGCGATGTGTCAGCAAAAATTACGAAAGCATATTATTGCAATAGGCCAGCAATTCTTAAATTATAGTGGTTGTTTTTGCAAGCCGATATTCTTTTCGCTTTATATTATAGCTCGTTAAACGCAGAAAATCGTAAAAGCGAAGGTCAAACGCAGGGATATAATTCCTCTGACGTAATCTACTCATTTAAATTTTATCATGCAAAACTCTGTACCTTTCGTCGCAATTTAAGTGACTTTAATACATAATTAAAATGCCAACTACGATTATATTAATGAAACTCTAAGAAGTAGATCGGGGCATTTATTATGGAACTGTTCGTAATGTTTGTGGATTCTTGGAAATTATTTCGTTTTCCCTAGAAAATACAATCGAAATTTAAGGAATAATTAAATAATTCTGACTGGAATCTATTTCGAATAATTCCATAATACTTGTTCTATTTAAGGATCGATCACGCTTAGTAACAAAATTGAAAATGTTATTTTTTTTTAATTCTAAGTATATTCGGACACTGTAAGACTTATATTTTACGACACCTTTTCTTTTCAGATCAATCTTTTTTCTTTTCAATAAATTATTTTTTAATTTTCATTTTTTTTTTACGTATCTATATAGAATTACGCGCTCCTAGAATTAGATATCTTCTGCTATCTCTTGTATAAATTCGCAACCTATTTTAAGATTCGTTACGTTACGTTCTCGTTTCCGTTTTCTTTTTTGTTTTAGAGGGCTTATTCCCTGCCGGCACGGACGCACACCCCTACCTCGCAAAATCGTGCTAATTTACGTCGAAGCGTCAGAAACGAGCCTCCACCACAACCGGCGCGCCTGGATAAGCATCGTCGCGGTTGGACGTTACACCTGGCTCGTCCCCTAAAGGCATCCGGATGCTCAAGCCCGCTCATACCCCTGCTGATCGTCGTGCTGATCCTGCTGGGGGTCGCAGGAGTCGCACTGTACATCGTCTTCGGTAAATAAATCTTTATTTTATTTACTCTTGATGTTATTATTTTATTTCTTTAATTGTTTGTTAAGTGGAAAATCTGAAGTCTTCGAACGTATCTCACGATGTATATTCTTTCGTGAATGTTTTTTATTTTACAATCTGAACTTTTTTTTTGTTAAATGTGTAAATAATGAAGATCTGTTGTTCATTTTTACAGAATTTTCTAAAATGTGAAAATATTTCTTCTAATTATAATATCCACTTATTAAATAAGAATTATTTAAACTATAGAAATCAAAGCTTTAAACAGTCTAGATGGTCTTAAATGTTTGTATGATTGTTGTGTGAATTTATATACTATGTATGTAGTCCCCAGAAACGCGCGCCGAAATGATTTTTTGGTCTTAAGAAAACGCTAACTCTATTAAGTTAGTAATATTACGAGTTAAATTGGCTAGCGATGAAGATGCTTATTTTCATTTTCGAAACGATCTTAATAATGTTGAATAACATATTAAAATCTGTAAATAATTAATTCTTATTGCGAAAAATATTACCTCGGGAGTCGAACCCAGATCTCTTGCATTCTGTGCGAGTGTCCTAAGCCTTTAGACTACAGTGCCTCGGTAGCAAAAGATCCAGGTAATATTTTTCGCAATAAGAATTAATTATTTACAGATTTTAATATGTGATTCAACATTATTAAGATCGTTTTGAAGATGCGAATAAGCACCAAAAATTTGTTAAATTGCTAGCCAATTTAACTTATGATATTACTGCGGTAGTTTCGTAAAGTTAGCGTTTTCTCAAGACTGAAAAATCATTTCGGCGCGCGTTTTTGGGAACTACATACGTAATATATAAATTCACACAAGAATCATACAAGCATTTAAGATCCAGCTAGACGTTTAAGGATTTGATTTCTATAGTTTATGTTATCACACATATGGTCTTATAATACATTACATTAAGAATTATTTAATTTCAGATCATTGAAAAAGACATTTACCGAGATCTTTAGAATATTGTAAAATAGGATAACTGATCGAAATTTAAAAAATGTATCTAGATAGTACATACGTATATTCAAAATCAGAACGTAAGACATTTTTTAAGACGTTTTTAAGCATCTATACGCTTCGACTTCGACATGTGTCTGCCTAGACATTAAAGACTTTGGCCAAAGTTATCTCATTTTGCGGTAGTTTATTCACAAGATCCCAAGCAAGATGCTTATTCCTTACTTGTTTTGTCGTTAATTCATTTAAAAAACTATCAAAAGAGATTAAATAAAACGCATACTGGAATTGCGCGCGCGTTTTATTGCTTATATAAAGTAATAGCAGTAACTCGATGAAGGTTTAATGAAACGAAGAAATAGTTCGCTGGATAGATATATATACGTTTGTCAGAATGAAATATTATTCTCGAGATTAATCGTTCGATCAGAATGTTTATTGATCTATCATATAGAAGCTTAATTCATCTCGCGCTCATGCTGACTGCATATTAATTCACTTCCGTATCGTCGAAGTGCATAATATAGATACTTTAGATCTACTCTGCAATATCTTCGTTTTTCAGAGATTTTTCATTTTTATTATGAAAATCCAATGAAATTCCATTGCCTCTCTCTCCAATTTTTATCTACTTTTTATGATATTACAACAGTTTTACTTTGAACATTGTTATTAATACATACTATCTTTCGTCATTACAATGACATCAATGACATAGAGTTCCTTGATAGTTTACGATAATATAGAGCTTGATGACAAATTTGCAAGTCTTTATTGTTCGAAGGTATTATTCTGCGAAGGGGCTTGCGTGTCGGGACATCATATATTAGCTGGGAATAAACGATACACTCGCCATCGCCGGCGCCGTCGCCTTATCGTTCGGGCAATTAAAAGTATCTGCATCCCGCCAGCTGACGGCCGAGGTTTAATTCGACGCAAAGCGTGGCAATTGCTTCAACGAGATGAATTTAACCGCGGGGTCAACAGAACGTTTCCTCCGACCGTGCCTGCGCGCACGGTCGATCGCGCTGAAGCGCGGCCGCGAGTACTATGTGCGATGAAAAGTGGCGAGAGCCAACGACCGTGTATTTCGCGAACGTTCAGTATTATGTCTGGAGGCTCGAGAGAAAGTTTTCCAGGCTATTCCTTCAACCCCTAACGGCGCAAGATCGAGAACAGAGAAGCTTTCATTCTCTTTTTCTATTTTCCGCTTTCCGCAACTCTTTATTTTTCAAAATTAACGAGAAAAATCGAGGAAATGCTACCTTATATTTGCGAATTTCTTTTTTCTATTTTATCTCTCTCTTTTGTGTAATAATAAATGGGTTCATTAAGTCCGGTTCTTTTGTACAATAAAAAAAAAAAAAATTAAAAAGTCAAAAAAAGAACAAAGGAGAACGTACATAATTTTATTTTCTTCAATTTGTTTTTCTTGTATGTCAAAAATGCACGAATGTTCTTTTAATGAAAATTCAATTAAGCTTTGTTTGCCCCCTGACAAAATTTTTGAAAACAAAACAATGGCTCAAATAATTGGAAAGAAAACACGGTATGATATGTACTTTTGTGTGATTTTTGAGGGCTCTTTTCACGTTACAGTACGATTGTTTATTCTTTTAATACTGATAGTTGCATCTGTTGATGTCTCAATCGCGTTTTTTTTTTTACGATATATTAATTAATTCATCTGCACTTCCGTTGTCGCGGGAATGCGGTAACGAGCTTTTTCAGTCGCGATGATTGATCACGTCATGCCTCCTTTTTTTCAGAGCCCGAGAAGCTCCAGATTATTCAGCAGTACCTGAAGTCGTCGACGAGCAGGTTGACGGGGCAGAACGTTACTTCCGGTGAACCGATCACGCCTACGAACGACGAGTCAAATCTGACGACTGCGATGACCGATACGATGACGTTAACATCGATGACAGACATAGAAGAAACGTTTGCCGGGGGTATGTTTGCCATGAGCGCCCCTATAAGCGGCAATCTGTCATTTCCGGGAAGCACTTCGCCGTCAAACGAAGGCTTGGAAACGGAAGCTGCGAGTCAGAACGTTATTAATGCGACGAGATATTGCGATGATTGCTTCGAGGGCGAGTTGTGCGTTGCCATCTTCGGCGAAATGGTGCCGATATGTAGGAAAATCCGTGACCACAGCGATCCCACCGGATGCGGTGGTTTTTGCATCTTGAATAGGCAGAAATGCCATCGTCTCGACATGGACGCATTCAGGTTTGTCTGTTTTTTTTTTATTGATAGCATCGGGATTCAGTCTAATATTAGATATTGGTAGATAGCAATCGGTGGATTCTTTCTAAGCGTCGATCATTGACAAAGTGTCTTTGTTAGTGATTCAAGAGAAAACAATAATTCTTATTATTATAATTATATACAGTTCTTTCATTATTAATACTTTAATACTATACTAATATTATACTAATATTATATTAATAATTTAATTACCGTAATTCTTATTTTTTAATTTTGTGATTGTTGTAATTATTATATGATTATTATGTGTTCTTATTTTATAATCTTATCTTATAATTTTATAAAATACAAAATGTGCGACATATATATTATTTTTATTATTTGACATTCTTTAAAACATATTTTTATACAAGTTTATTTTATATATAAGTTATATAAGAATAGTTACGTAAATGATAAGTATAATGTTTGTATAGATTTAATTAAATTAATTTCATTCATTCAATTTAATTTATAATCGTTTCTTTATTTTATTAAAGATGCGAAAGGGTCGAACGCTTCTTCTGTTTGGAGAACGAATGGACTTGCTCCAACACGTTGTGCATCCCCTTGGATAAGCGTTGCGACGGGCATATGAATTGCTATGATCATTCGGACGAGTATGATTGCGGTAAATATAAATTAAAAATTATAATTGAAACGATCTATGCATTTGTTTCCCTTTAGAATACGAGAGTTGAAACGACGGGATTTTACAACATTTTATTACAAATGAGTTTTGAGATTGCTTTCCATGTACTATGAGTACTTTCGGAAGCTATACGTTTCGCGGATTAGCTTCGATGTGAATCATAATGTTTGCAAAAAATCGTAATGTTAATAATAAATCTAGATTCAGAGACAACCTACGGGTTTTGAGATTGTTTTGCTGCATTTTATTTAGCCTTTTTCCAAATGACAAAGTTCTAAATCTGGGATTTTCTTTTCTTTTAATGAAAATGATGAGTTTTGTAGTGAGAAATATTAATTAAGTGTTTGGATTATGTTGTAATTCGTAATCGTGATAATTATAAAGAAAAGCGGAGAATTACATGCGCTTAAAAAAAATACTATATAATTATACGAAAAATATAATTAAATAATGTAAATATTGCTCGCGAGTGATCTTGCAAACCGGTCGTGTCCATCCACATGCAATTTGTCTCTTGTTAAAATATACCGCATTGCCCTAGTTTGTAGTGACCTATAACTTTCTGTTATCGGCTTTTCTTCTTTACTATTATTTGCGAGGCTTCGATTTGCCAGTTTTTACTTCGGTATCGCTCCAATCATATTTTCTACGTTAAAGCCAAAGCACAATTCCGAATTAAAATCGATATCGATTGATGGAATTTAATAAAAAGTGATATAAATTACGAATGCCATATAGTCGAGCTAAGATATGCAAGTCGTAATGAAATACAAACATACAAAAGTCTTTTCTAAGAAATTTTATCGCAGTTTTGACATATATATTCGCAGAATTATAAGCATGTAAAATTATTTTTAAAAGTCATTCAATGTTCGTTTTCACGATTGAGACGGACACTTTTATGATAAATTATGTTTATAATTTATTATAAAAGGAGTTCAGCAATTCGCTCATTTGATTTTATATCGAAAACGCCTTGCAATATTTAATATGGGTATGGAGGTATGCAAATATAAAGTACACGAAGCAAATAGAATAGATGTTATCAGTAGTACTACACGTTCTTTTTCAGTTTGCAATCTGGAGACGCATTTTCAGTGTGGTAACAAGACTTCCTGCCTTCCGTTGGAGAGGAGATGCGACAGAAAGATAGATTGCTGGGACGCAACTGACGAGATTAATTGCACGTTAGGTGAGCATTCCAGCGTTTTATTACGATAGTCTGATAATGATAGTCTGAGATGTCATAATATTCAAATGAAATGTACAAACAAAAACGTTACGCTACATGTATATGATAAAAGAGCAATTTTTTTAAGATTGTTTATAGGGACATAAATTGTGATCGCAATCTAAAATTTAAAAAATTCATCAAGCAATACGGTGCCTTATATTTATTAAGTATTCCTTTAGTCGCACTTGTTTAAGTTTTGTTGCAGCAAACTGGTAGATGCCGTGATAAAAATATTATCGTTTTTCTTTTCAAAATATTATTTGCAATAAGGATTTACTTTATATTTTGTTCTTGAGCACTTCTCAAACACTCTTTGGGCATATCTCCAAGACATTTTAATGTTTTTACAAAATACAGACAAAAAGAAGATAGGACAAAAAAGGACAATTTTGTACAAAATTAAAACAGAAAAATTATTCTCTAGTAGTTCTCCTTTTACATCGCTTGATGAAGATCCTTTTTATACCTTTTTTTCTTTGTTTCTTTTATAGGTCATGATCTTGGTTGGTGTGAGTACATATTTATATTTGAAATGCATGTATATTTTGTATAATTTCTGCACGCTGAATTCTTAATAATGCACAATTTCATTAATAGAACGGTGAAATTGTTTATATGGTTTCTCGCATAATATTAACGTTAGATTTTGATATACCTACAAACTAACTCATTTTTTTATTCAAAGAATGTATTTATATTTATTACTTATTATATACATCTGGGATTCGAATATTCTAGAAAAAAAACTCGTAGAATACAGTTGAGTTTCCTGTATAAATATGAAAATAATTAAATATACAAATTTATAATTCATTTGTTAAATATTTAAAAAAGACAGTTGATTTTCTAAAAGAGTAGCTTAAATATTCCAGCAGATTTAAAATTAAAAATCTCTTATTTCGAGTTATTGAACAAAGGCAAATTGCCGAAAAAAAAACTGGTTTAAATAATAATTTTTATTCTCGATTCAGTTTGCTCATTGGAAGCCGAATTTACTTGTATCAATGGGGAATGTATACAGAGAGATCGGTTTTGTGATGGGTTGGCAGACTGTAGCGATGGAACAGATGAACCTCATGGATGCCAAGGGCGATGCAATAAACATGAATTTACATGCCAGTAAGTCAATAATTTAAATTTTCTCTGTGTATAAAAGGTAGAGAGAAAGAGAGATGTAATAATTAAAAAAACATTTTCATTAAAACGATATCTTAGAATAGTTTTTTTCTTTTCGTTAAATTAAATTTCTCTTTTTAAATTCTTTTTTATTTACATTCTTTTTTATTCTTATATATATATATATATATATATATATATATATATATGGAGTATTAAATAATGAATTTTAATTTTTTCTGTGAAATAATAATTGTTGTAACTGTATCATTGAATGTGTTGAATATTTTAATATTTTAATATTTTTAAATATATTTCGATTTTTGTCGAAAGGAATCGAATTTTTTAATTCGGCACATCATATATTTTTAGATCTTGGAAAAAAATAAGAACGTTTTTACAAAGAGAACAGAAAAAATTTGCAAAATTTAATTCAAATATATTGTTGTTTTTTTATACATGTAAAATTTTTCTATTGTACAGAAATAGTAGATGTATTGCGAAAAGAATGAAGTGCAATGGGTTTGACGATTGCGGAGATGGCTCGGATGAGATACACTGCAAAGACCGGTTTATTTAGTATTTACACATGAAGGAAAACATTGCCAATCAGAGAGAGATCAAATGCAGTATTTTATACAAATAAATGTACGTAATGTATATAGCGTGTTGTATAGAGAAATATGAGACAAAAATATATATATTAAATCGGTTTATTTATTGAATCTAGTGCTACATATCCTTTCGCTTTTTGCTCCTTTACCTCAACAATTGTAAAGGAATAATACATTGGCGAATTATTGTGATTTTATTATGTAACTATTAAGACATACATATGTTATAAAAGAACACTATACATATGATTATGTAAATTAATTTTATTCACAAAAAGAAAAATTATTAATTTTATGCAGAATATATTGTATCAACACAAATGATTTAATATTGCATACATTTTGTTATCTAAATCTACTTATTACTTGAAAAACCTTGTAAAATTCTCTTAAGTATATCATGTATTTTATACTAAGATAATGTCAGATGTTACACATAATTCGTGATTCATACGAAAAATAACAGAAATTTGTTGGTCAGCAGAAAGGATTCTCATTACTGTTCATGATTCATGATCTGCTATCTGTATAGTGTAACTCTGTATGCGAATTGATTCACAATTCTCTTAATTATCTCGAAAAATCGTTTCACTGACAAATATTGAGAGACTGAATGACGATTTATGAATAAAAATTTGACAAGACCTAATTATAACTTAAGATTTTCATACGAATATAGTCATGAATCATTTATAAATTCCATATCTAAGTTTGATTTGGATTTACATTCACTCAATTTGATTATTGTTTCGAATTTTATTCTTTTATATATAAACTATGTGTAATACATTTTCTTCTTTCATAAGCCTCTTTTTTAAACAAAATATTGAATATTTATATGTTTGTTTACTATAACTAATTTTATTTCAGAAAGTGATTAATAATTGTAGATATATATATGTACACAGGTATGCAATGTACACACTTGTGAATGGCTTACAGAAAAACATTGTTTTAAGTGATTCTAAGCAGCGTCTATATATTTTTGTATCGGTCAGTACATCTCTTTTAATCATCCTATAGGAATTCGTCTGGTTCCCGTGGAGCATCAAGATCTCGATAATGTATGACTGGTCGAAAATCACCACTGCAATATTAAATATTAGAAAAAAACGATAAAAATCAATATTATTGCATACAACATATATATACAAAACTAACATACAAAATAAATATATATATAATAAAATACATAAATAAAACAATTCTTAAAAAGTATATGTAAATTTGTTTTTAATTCTACTATACTGTATGCGTGTATTTATATGTATGGAAGATGTATGTACATAAAAATTAAAATTTTCTTATATGTGGCAGCTATACAATAAAGTTGATTGAAAAATTGCATATATTATTAAAAATAATAATTAAAAATTCATATTTTTTTCCCTTCTTTATACTACAATGTTATAATAAACTGACATATAACGTCAAAATTTTCCATGACATAAGACCACCCGGACATAGGGTTTAAACGGAAATGGGACAAAATAAAATAACAAATCATTAGAGTAACACACAGATAGGTTTATTTGTTATAAATTTGCAGCATCAATAGATCCTTGCATTAATTTTAGATGGGACTGTATAAAAGTTTATACTTATAATTTTTACTTATAATAAATAATAAGTACTTATAATTTTAAAACTTTAATAAAAAAAATAAAGTAAATTTTTTTCTGTACAGGATGATTTTTTTATTACATATTAATCAAGAAATATTATAAAACCCAAAATGTCATAAGTCGTTTAGGCTTTATTTATTTAATTATAAGTAAAAAAAAAATGCACCAGAGATGCATGTTTTCTGTAATAAATAAAAAAAATAGTTCTTAATCATATATTTTTTTTATTTTGGGTTTTATATTTATTTCTGAAAATGTATGTTTAATTAAAAACGCATCCTATTAAGGTGTATATATTGGATATATTTAGTATATATTGGTTATATAGGCATGCACAATAGATTTCTTTTTCCGTTTGTTTCTAAATATATAATATCGGATCTTGATGCGCATTAAATAAATTTGATATTATAAATAACATTTAAAAAATTGTGCTAATTTTGTAATATAATTTTTTGCATTTTGTTATTTCTTTTTTTTTTAAACGGTGTGTTACCTAATCGAGTACATAGAGATAGTATTAACATTTTTATAATTAGCTTAATCTCGTGATGAAATTATTTGTGAGATAAAACTTAAAACAAGTCCATGTCCGGCTGATCCAAGTCATTATAACTAATAATAGGTCTCGAGGTAGAATCCGGAGCGGGCCTGTAAAACATTGTATTACCATGTTCAATATATCAATTCGAAGGGGCCAAAGTTATATTACCGAATCTTGAATCTTGTTTCAATTCAATATAACTTACACCAAAGAAAATTGAATGTTAATCGTGTAATCTTTCTATAAATCATGCGATTATCTCAAAGTATTTAACTGTAGATTTTATTAATTCCATTGAAACATAAAAAAGTATTTCTTACCGTCCACGATTAAATCCGCCACGATTAGAACGTGGAGCACTAAATCCAAATCCGCCACCATAACCAGAACCAAAATTGCTTCTGTTACCGCCAAATCCACTATTGTAACTTCCGAATCTAGAAATATTTGTGGATGTTTGCGTTGAGTACCTTAATGACGTTATTTCATGTTATTTCAATGTTATCATTGATAGTATTTCACAAAATGTAGATGAAATCGCATTTTTATACTATATACACTACACACGCACGCACACACGCACACACACATCATAATAATAGCATTTATTTCGTAAGTATTTTTAATTACCAGTAACTCTCTTGTACTACTTACGAATTGCAACCATATGGCGCAAAATTGTCCCGTGATCCTTCTCTTAGTGGAGCTTTGTTGCCAGGATGCTCAGGAAGCTGAGGTCTTTTTGGATCTTTTAAATAATTGTTGAAGTACTCAGCTTCCGCTTTCACTTCGGCAACTTTCTCAGAATGCTTGTTGAAGATATGTTTACGGATAAAATCAGGTCCTTTAAATTTTTTTCCGCTAAGAGGGCACAACCATTTGTCTTTCGATAATTCTTGGGTGTTAGCTTGAACAAACTTTTCGACTTCACTGTTTATATATTAAAGAAATATTATTTAATACGACGAAAAGTATAAATCTGAGAAAATGATGATTAATTTAAATCAGTGTTCAAGATTGTAATTCTGAATATTGGCTTAATAATGCGTCAGCATTTACCCCTATATCTTTCTTTTTCTTAAGAGATGAAAAAATGATATATGTATCAATGTCGATATATGTAAAGTTAACACTTAGAATTTTGAAAGTCATTTTTCAAATTCATGCTTTCTATATTGTTTCTATATTGTTTAAATATGTTCAAATATAATAATAATAATTAAAAGCACATAGAAGAAAAGGATACGCTTCAGCATTTTTTGCGCCTAGTTTCTCGAAATCTTCGTTGGATAAAGTAACAATTGGTTGTAGAAAAGCAGACATTTTGCTTTCAAAGTTGCGACAATATTCCGATAATTCTGAACTTGAGACTTTAGCGGTGGGTGGACATCCTCTCACATGCATTATTCCGCATCTATTTGGCATCTCATCCTCGTTTGGATATTCGCAATGATTGTAATAATCAACGGAATGAACAATCCGCAAGTATAGAACTAATTTGTCTAATACCTATGAAAATGAATATAATATATAATATTTTATTGATAAATATAAAATATGATATATTACTTTATCAAATTATTATTTATGCTTGATCTTCCACTATATTATTTAAGTTTATTTAATTTACCTTGATTAAAACTGGATCTCTTTCGATTGAACTATCTCCATCGCCACCTAACTGACCTTCTTCTTGTTCACCTGACATACCTAATAATTCTTCTTCTTCAGCTGAAGCTTCTTCTATCAAGTAGTCTGTTATGTTTTTCAGTACTGGATTTTTAGATGACAATCCGAAAGCCTAAAATGCCATGCAAAATTTCATATAATTGTGAGTCAAGATTTCGTTTATCGTTATATCATTATATTCGTTTATCATTATAAGATTTCGTTATATATTATATTTATTATATATAATATATATAAATGCAAATTTCACTTACAGCTTGCTCAACCTCGTTGCTACTTTGAGTGGTCTTATTTTCTTTGTCGTCTTCCTGTTTTGTGTTTTCATCTTTCTTTTCTTCCCTCCATAGTCCCACTTTATTATCCAAATTGTGAACAATTTTGGCACTAAGTTTAATATCATGTCTAACTATTTGCTTGTGAGATGTTAAACCATTCACTGATCGAATACGTCGTGATAGATCTCTGTTTACTATTGCACCAAGCTCACAATCACGAAGCTATGTGAGAGATGTAGCAATTAAAAATATTCATTTCTTTTTTTTTTTTAATAACAAATGCACGTACGAATCAACTTACTCGAATGTTATTTAAACTCCAGCAGATTTCTTTGATGTTCACTTGACGTTCGAACGAAACCCAACCACGACGGAACCATCGTCTTTCCGGCTGTGGATCTGCTATAGCCACACGTAAGAATCCAGGAAATCGCTTGCACATCTATTCGTTAAACATAATTATGTAATTATATTATGTTATAAATGTCAGTAATCATCATTAATGCAAAAAAATAGCTCAAAATAAAAATGTAAATTATTTAAACAAAATCTTTTACAAGATTTTCTTTAAATAATTTACATTTTTACAATTATTTGACAAAATCTTTTACAAGATTTATTATCTAAGAAGATTTTAACTAACAGCTTCGACTTCTGCCTTAGTAATAGTCGGTGCCAAGTTCCGAAGAAAGATGCTACTAGTTTTGTGCAAAGCTCTAGGTTCCTTCTCTTTATCTTCACTAGCCAAATCGATTACTGTTTCTGGTTCAATTGTAGATTTTTTATTATTTTTTGCTTCTACTTCTGTTTTAACTTCCTGTTTCTCTATTTTAATGTCTTTTTCATCGGCATCTTCATTACTAGCTTCTGTTTTCTCATTGGCAGCTGAAATAACAATTGATTTACAAAAACAAATATGAATATTATTCTAATGACTGATCACTGAAGAGGACCGACATTAAAAATCGAAACATTTGTTTGATTATTTGAATTACATGATTGTTTAAATTAGCGCACATTAACTAGCCAAACTCTGATAATCCCTCACGATATATATTTGAATTGTTATTCATTATAGCTTATTTTAATATATTATTAAATTACAAATACGAATATTATTCTGATGACAATTCAACATTCTCACAAAGCATACAGATTTATTAGGTGTTGGAATTAATTCGTAATGAAAGAATGTTATTTATTTCACATGAGCATTAAAAAATACATTAATGAAAGTACTTCCCCATCACTTGTAAAACGCTACGAATTAATTCCAACACCTAATAATTATACTTACGCATTTCTACTTTCGGTGTATCCAGTTTATTACTGTCACTACCAGAGGAACTACTGCTGTTGCTGCTACTGCTGCTACTATTACTGTCGGTACGTTTACGTTTTCTTGATTTCTCCAATTTTTCCGCTGTAATAAAATAGCTTATAACGTATGTGAATGAAAAATCTCTGTATAAGATAAATATTTTACATACGAGACTTATCATTATCAGCAGTTTCTTCTAAATTTTTACTTTCTTCGTCTTTATTTTCCTTGATTTTATTAGAGTCAGATATTGCATTTTCATTTTTTACTGTGTCTTCAACTTCCATATTAACATTTTGATCATTCTTTGGATCTTTCTCGTCGTGTTGTGAATCGTCTACCTTATTTTCCTCGCTAAAAATAAAGTTAATAGCGTAATTAATGTTATCAATAGTATTAATACATTATTTCTTCATATTTCACATATCTTTTTTTCAAAATATCTAATTTTATAAAATACCTATTTTCAGATTTTTTCTCTGTAGAAGATTTTCTCTTGTGATCTTCTTTTTCTTTCAGAATGTCTTTACTTATAAGCTTAAATGGTTTCACATTTAAAATTTGTAAATCTTCCTCTGTTCCTCCCTCTAATTTAATAACCACTGCATCTAAAAGGTGTAGCAATGAATCTGCTTGATCGGCATCAACAGACACCTTTTCTATGTCTCCTGACTTTAGCATTTCCAGAAAAATTTCCACGCGTTTCTAAAGTAGAAATATAATTTAAGATTTCTGTCAGCCGGGCAAATATGTTAATAATAGAATGAGAAAATAAGTTATACATATATACATTTTATTTTGATGTGTAGTTACCTTAAGCGCTGATACTTGCTCTTCTTTCCTTTTCACTGATTCCTCAGGATGGTATTTTATTTTGAACCTGGCGATCAATAGAAAAAAATGCGATAAATGGATGTTCACGAAATAATTTATATACGTATAATAATATTAAACAAGTCCAGAATAGAAACATACGTATTAGAGATGCAGCTAGTTCTGTAATTTAAGAAAGGCAACGCGGATAAAAACATAGATCTTTTTATGATACACGCAGATATGAGGTATGTAAAACATTATAAAGTAATTTTTTAATGCGACACGGAAAATTAAAAAAAGTAAATATAATGTTTCACTTCCTCATATTATGCATGCGCATGCATATATCCATAAAGTAAAATTTTAGAGTATTATATCATATGTGAATCATAATCCTTCCCTCATGTTTTTCCTGTAGTAACTTAAACGATATGTAAAATTTATATAAAGCAAAGCGCGTATAAAACAAAATATCCATGAAAAATGAAACATTAGTAAGTCTTAAAATTATAATTCTATATCAATTAGATCGTCATAAATATAAAATTTCTTGAGTTGTATGAATTTTAATTAACTGTGAATCATCATTTT
Source organism: Acromyrmex echinatior (assembly GCF_000204515.1). The sequence goes on along the minus strand of NW_011627469.1, from coordinate 69,426 downwards.
GTGACTTACAAATCCACATTCATAATGCTTGAAAATATATCTCAAATATTTCGAGTGCCATGTAGCGCGGTCGCGCTGTTCACTTTTCATGTCAAAAAGTGCTAATAAAAGCCACAGTAAGTTTGATAATGTGTTCAGCTTGGGTATCATAATTTTTAGAAATTGATTACGCTTTACAATCGAAATGTTTTCTTTCAATTTATTAAAATTAGTTAAAGAACTGTACAAATTTTATTTTTATTTATTATGACGTTTATTATGGTACTTTTTAATATGTAACAGAAGACGCGCGAACGTGCTCCTTGGCATTTTTCGCACAAGTTTTTACGAATACCTTTGACACTCAAATGGTTAAATATGGTCGGAAATATCAACTCAGAGTGGAGCCTCACCTGTAGTCATATTTCTACTCGCATTCAGTTTTCTCGTCGACACAGTCTTATCGACAAAGACAGTATATTCTCGAATATAAAAATAAATAACGGGTTTAGAACGCGGCCTACGCGAGCAATATTTGGGCTTTGCGCGCCCAGCTCGCAATCTATTTAGCTACCTAACAGGCACCTTGTGTCTTCAGCGATGCGCGGGACGCGAAATTCATAAAATATCGTACGAGAAAATAAACGAGTGAGATGACCCTTGCAAGGTATAAGACGATGGCGGCGGTTTGCTGTAGGGATAGACAAAGCTCATATTGTTTAAAATTAGCTACAATATATCATATCTGCAATTTATCAGATTATAAATCATTTTCCATTTCTTCCAGGCATGTAACTTATTCTATATATGTACATGCATGGACAGAGTTCCACGCGACTGATTTCCTACAGTGACATTACTCAAAAGTATTCATTGCTTACATAAATTTAATAATTTAATAATGTTGCTCAATAATTTTTAAAATAGAAAAGTAGTCACTGTAAAAATAAATTCGTTTGTTATTTATTAAAAACGCCATGATAAAATCGTTTAATCCTAAACAATGTAATGATGTAACCCTAAAAATATACATGTGTAAAAACAAAGAATATAAGAATTAATATACCATTCTTCGTCTTTATGGGCGACAAAGAATTCATTGAGCTGTTGTCTTCTAAATTCCAATTTGTACTCGTTGTAGCGTTTAATCGCCTCTTCGTCAGTAATAGTATCTTCTTGAGTACCAAGGAATGCTTTGAATGACATCATAGGTGGCTGGGTTTCAATATTTGAATTGCTGAAATTGCCAGCAACTTCTCGACTGAAAATAATTACATTAAAAATATATTATGTATGTTCTTCAATCACAATATAAATATTATAAGGATTAA
>NW_011627469.1:35912-68095 GCF_000204515.1 Acromyrmex echinatior | reverse complement strand
TATATGGCTATTATATAGTTAGTTTCAATGCAAATATTAGCTTGTGCATTAATATCTTTGAATGCAAATATATATTTCTTATTTTCTTTAAATAAAAACAGATTTCTAAAGAGTAATAATTGTATAGTTTTTTTTAATTTAGTGAAAGTTTTGCATCTTATAAATGTAAATACCTTAATTTAGCTAATAATTTTGGAGTCAAACGACTCCGTTTTGGCGGAATTCTCATAAATCCTGCTCTCTTCATCATTATTTATTTGTCATAAGTTCAGAAAATTCACAAAATTCAGAAAAAGACTTAGTTATAACAAAACAAACGAACCTGCTACTATTATTATGGTTGCCATAGTGATGGTTGCCATGGTGAGGAGAAGCATAATTATCTGGACTCCAAGAATTTCCACCTCCACCACCACCACCACCGCCACCGCTTCCACCATAATAATCATGTCCATATCTCGGTCTGTCATCCCATTCAAATCGCATTCTCTTCATAGGTGGTCCCATATCTTGAGATCTCGCAGGGCTGTAACGATCACGACCTCCACTTCCACCACCTCGATATTCTCGATAATCTGGACGTTGTCTAGGACGACTGGACCATTCTCTATAAGAATCACTATCAGTATAACTAGAATAATAACAGCAAAAAGCATAACAACAAAAAATTATATAACCTTATATTACAATTCCTTTTCATATAATCTGAGAAGATACATCAAATTTTTAATAGATTACAGAAAGCCAGATAAAAATTTTATATTTGTCGACTATACAATAGTTATAATAACGTAATAACATTAGATATATAATGCATTATATACCTATCGACCCAGTCATCACGCCTACGATCGTCTCTGCGCTCTCGTGAATATGACTCAGTCCTCTCACCTCTAAATTTATCACGCCTTTTTCTATCGTATTCATCGTCGGAGTCAGCCATTTTCGCAAGGTACTAAACCTTTATATCAGAAATAACATGTAAGAAGCTTAATTAAGATATATCAATTAAGCACATATATTCCCATTCAACGCGCTTGAGAATGAGGTTAGGTGCAAATATTATAATTAATGCGAACTAATGTGAATGGCCTTTTCCTATGAAGTCGTGACAAGAAAATTGGCGACGATTAAAGCTTCCTTTAGTGCGAACGAGTATCTAAATTATCAACACTATTAAAATGTTAAAATCGAAGAATTCTCTATCCGGAAAAGAACATGATAAAAAGCCAAGTCGCAATCCAACGCGTTTTATCGCTACGTTTTGTTCGGGAAAGCAATCGTCACGAATAATAAAGATAAATATTGGATGATACGATTAAGTTTTTTGACTTACGTGTACGTACCACTCTACGTCGCTAAGATAAAGACAGATGAATTATGAAAGAAGTAAAAAGTTTCCTTTAAAATAACGTAAAAAGAAACGTACCGGGAACTCTGTCACTAGTGGTCTCCACTTACGTGAACTTTGACGCTACAGTTTGCTATCGATCGATTCTTGCGTCTCGAATCGACGCCTTTGTACGAACGCGGGAAATTAAAATGTAAATTGGCACGAAGAACCACATAGGTATTTGAGGCAAATCGCTTTTTTATCATTATAGAAGTGTTTAAGGAAAAGTTTATATATATAAACTTTTATTATATATATATATATATATATTATATGTATATATATTATACATACATATATTGTTTATTTTATATATACGTATATATTAGATATAATTTTAAACATAAATATATTTAAAATTATATCTTATTACAATATTGGCGTACGATATACAAGTCAATAAAATTATCAAAATGACTTTATTTTGGTTATCAATAATCACTCAAATTTTGTAATAAAAAAATCATCGATTTGACTTTCATGACATCAAAATAAAGTCATTTTGATTTTTTCTTGATTTAATGTTTTTCTTGGGATGTGGAACGTTGTCACAATAGTTCAAATAGAACACAGAGTCATAATGATATCATAGGACACGTCGTCATGATGTTCATTTGTCATTTATAAGTGAATTTATAAGTGACAAATAAGATCACATGATGATATCATTACGACTTCTGTATTCTATTTGATAATGTATATTTTTATCTGTTTTTATTTATTATTACAGTTCACAGAAGAATTATTACAGTACAGAAGTTCGAGTTTGTTTAATTTCTTTCCTTATATAAAAACACTTTCATATTAAAAAAATTTAATTATATATAAAAGAAAAAAATAAAACTATACTACTATAGCTGATTATAAGAACGAGACTGTTTTTCTTTTTGAATTAGAGATGTCTGTACACCGTTTTTTTTTCGAAAATTATATTTTTTTATACATAAATTAGAGATTAAACTAATATTTATATATTTCTATATATAAATGTTGTACGTATATATTAAAAATAATTACTATATCTTCATTTGAAGTTTTTAAATTATATTAATATAAAGGATATGAAACTCTTGAAGTTTGATATGTGTCATTTTGTCAAAACTATTTATAAAGCGGATTTTCGAAAAAAAAAGGAAGAATATCATAAGTGTAACGTGATAATTAAACCTTTTTTTAAGAGAATGGTATAACAATTTTCTTAATTTGACAAATTATTACGTGCGTCGGTATCCTCAAAAGTCTAATTGTAAGATTACTCTGTATCCGGTATTGTGTGAATTTTCATTAATGTACGATTAATCTGTTAAAACACGGATGTAACATGCCATAATAAGGAAATTGAAATCTTCGTTTCTCTCGATAACATCTAGACGTGCTTCTGCATCATGCGATACTATTTGTGGCCACGTATTTTTATGCCCTGTGTTTTCCCCAATTATGATTGTACTTTATCATTCAGGATATCGGCATGTAGAAGAGAGACATTATAACACATATACAATCTAAAAGTACTTACACACGATTGCGGATATTGTCATTATTATTATTCTTATTATCACACAATGAATTGTAATTTCATCTTTTACGTGCGCGCATACTGATCGCATACTTCTGCGACATTTATATAAAGTTTGTACGCGCATACACATGGGAGAAGAATTCCGATGTATTTCAATGTAAATGATTTACCGAAAAGTCAGCGAAGTCCTCTTTGTTATATTGAAATGTATTCTATATATAATTTGCGATATACTCTAATCTAATCGTGGGAGTTGTTGCATTAATAGAAAATAGGGGCGTGTATGCATTAATGAAATGGATATGACATAAATTTTTTATTGGATTCTTCTAAGAATAGAAATGATTCGAGACAAACATCAGCGAAATGAAAATAATTGCGTTTGGAAAAAAATGAATTTAATGGTAATAATTATTTAAAAGAAATTGTTGAAGTCGATCAATTAGTTTCAAGAATTCATATTTTTTAACGTTATATTATTTGCATGAGACTTGCAATTGCAATTAACATATAAATACGATACTGTAATCAGCAATAATTGCAGCATACTTTTGAAGTAATAATTTAAGTAGGTAATAATTTCAGTATATCTAATTGTAAGCTGCAACGTACACGTAATGAAAACAATTTGTTATTTATGATTATGTTAGATTTATATATGACATTTCATAAGTTGCGTTTCACACGGAAAATTAGTAAATCAGTAAATCATCAATGATCATTTTTTTTAACGAGAAGCATTAATTAATAAATGCAAAGCTATTTAGTGATAAAAATTTGGGATTTTAAAGACAAAGTCTATTCTCTATAGATTTTAAATGGAAATTAATTATCAGTTTTTTAAAATATCTAATTTAAACGTCAAAAGCTTTGAATAAATATCTTTGTTTTTAAAAGGAAAAAATAAATTCTATTATTTTATATTATACCACAACAAGTAGTATATAAGTCATTTAAAGAACTCGGATTCACTTTTTTTTTTAACAAAAAATAATACATTTAATGGATATGTTGTATATTAAATTAACATTGATATCTTGAAGATACAATATCTAGAAGATACAATAAGTGAAAAAGACTTCGAGAACTCCTTGTATGAGATTAATACAAAACGTGTATGAATTCGCAGCATTCGCTCATAGCATGCCATACAGGATGCGTAAACGTGACAAGCATTGAAGTCTCTCTCGGGAAACTCCTAAAGAAAGATGACGTAGTCATCTCCGGCTATAATGGACCATCTCAAACCAGTTCTACCGTTTTACTACATCGTATCTACTGTTTCTATTAGTATCTGATCGTTTGTTTGGTAGTAGTAAATAATAGAAACAATAATTACTCATTGCTTGACAATGTACGAATGTCTTTGGCTGCGCTGCGCTGCTGAGGATGCCACCTTCGCGAATCGCTCGCGGCTGCGTTCGGGATCCGCGGCGTCCCTTTCACTGTTGGGGATATCCTCATTATATATACGAGCTTTCGATCAGGATACTCTTGGCAATGGATCGGCACTCGGTGCCGCAGTATAAACGAAGCAATCGGTAAAGCAACATTCGCGAGCCGGCCTCCGCCGAGATCGCTGAGATGTGGATCCGCAGCTTGCAATGTTCTCTGGCGGTGTTTTTCGCATGCGCGTTTCTCGCCGGGTCAGGTAGCCTTCCACATTGTAAAATCTATTATAGTTTTACATAAATATTTGTCATGTGCGCGCCCAATCAGACGATTTTTAAATCAAAATATGATTGTACACGCATTTGTAAGAAAAAAATTAATCTTTTAAGTGCTCACCTATTTATTAAGTAAATTTTTTTTTATTGATTTTATCTATCTCTTTTTTTTGCTTTCTGTGAGATAGATATAAATAGAAAAATTATTAATTTTTTTTATACAAACGGTAAATTAAGAGATAAAACAGTTCTAAAAATAAGTAATTTACTTTTGAGCAAATATATTATTAATTAATTAAAAAAAAAACAGTTATATTATTTTAGAAATATTAATTAATAATTATTAATACAGTTACAAAAATATATATAATTTATAATAAGAGACTATAATATAATTTATAATCAGAACTGCTTAGGAAAGCATTTTTTATATTTGATTAAATTTTTAATGATTTTAGTTCATTGTAGTCTGTCAAAATTATAATTATAAACTTATATTGTTTTAAATTTCAAGTACACGTGCATGAATAGACAATGAAAGCAATAGCGATGTCTTTAGTGTGTATATTTATTCCTCCTTTGTGTATAACTCAATGAAATCATCTTTATAAATAATATTGGAGGCCACATCTCTTTGGTGCCATAGCGTCATAATTACATATATGGTTGTTGGCTTATCTGCAGAGGAGTGCAATTGTTTTCACGCGTATTGTGTAATATTTTCTGTTACGAATTATTGATAAAAATTTACAACCTTCATTCAGAAAGTGTCGAGATTATTGCAGACAAGTGTTCAGTTTTGTTTCTGTGAGAATAAAGTCATATACATATATTCTATTGCGCGCTGTACAAATTTCAACATTTCATGCCCGGACCTTTATTCATTATTACTATATATTACTATGTATACTACTATATATACTATATATTACTATAATATTCGATTATTCTACGTGAGAATGTTTCAGCGACGTTAATTATAGACTACTTACGTAGAATGAATATTAAGTGCATGAAATTTATAACTTGACGATTGTAATTTTCAAAACTTTGTATAAATAAAAAAAAGCGAAGAAACAAAAAGGTATATGCTCACATATATCAGTTTAAATATTATTAAAAATGACTTATGTATTTTTTTTTTAGATAGCGTATCAGCTGGTGCATACGCAGGTGTATACGCCGGAGCCGGTGTATGTAAAAATTTTTCTTATAATTTCTCATAATTTTTCAGACAGCATGTCATATTTACTCACAGAACGATCGCCTTTCTCACAAATAATCATCAAACTATGATTCATCAAAATATGAGAAATGAAATACTTTATATGAGAAAATATGATTTTTTTCTATATATTTTGCTATCATTTGTATGATTTTCTTCTTCCAAATATTCGTCGTATTTTTTCATATTTTCTCGTATAAAGTATTTCATTTCTCATATTTTCTCATACACATGATAACAATTTTTTTTCATAATTTCGAAATTTTTTCAAAATGTCTCATAATTTTACATATTTATTTTCAAATTGTTAATATAAAAAATTATAAAAAATTGTATGAGAAAAATTTTTACCAGGCATCTGCATTAAGCAGCACCAGTGTGCTTGAAGACACAGAAAATATTTCTGGTGCTCACGATAGACATAAGGGAATTCGTAGCTATGACAGCACCGGTTTTTCCCACGACAACAATGCTAACCGTGGTGTAAAATCTTATGGCACGCCTTCAGGACACGGCGCCAGCTATGATCATGGAATAAAAGGCGGAGGTCATGGCTATAATAAGAATGATGATTGCTCTAAATGCAAATGGGAGAATGACGATTACTGGGAACGAGATGAGCCGGAGGAGGAGGGAGATGAAAACGATGGGGATGAATGCGATGATGGTCAATATAGACCACATAAAGTACATCATCATGGTCGTGATAGAGGACACAAACCAGAATCGCATCCATCTGGTGTACATAAGACTGGACCTACGGGCGTCTACGTTGATGGGGAGGACCTACGGGCGTCTACGTTGATGGGTTAGGCGGTAGCCCTGGCGGTCCTTTAGGCGGTAGCCCTGGAGGTCCTTTAAGCAGTAGCCCTGGCGGTCCTTTAGGCAGTATCAACTATCCGAGCACAGGATATTCGAGGCCAATCAGTGGTTATGAAAGTACTCCAAAACCTGGATCCAGTTGGAATACTCCATCCGCTGATGCGTCAAAACCCGAATACGGTAGCATAACCGCGGGTGCTTTTGGAACAACACCGAGTGGCTCTTGGCCAGACTGGAACCGAGGGACACCTAGTAGTTTTGGGTCTTCACCGAAACCCACTTGGACCCCCAGTGGACACGACGGCAGATTTCCTTCCTCACAGAGACCTGGTGCATCTCAACTTATCCCAAACTTTGTCGCAACGACAAAATCCGGACAAAGATGGCCTACCAATCAATTCCCGAGCAGTTCTTCCGCGACACCACATGCAGGAAGTGGCATATCTTCTCCAAGTTATGGAAATCCGCAGAAAGGTCAGAATAGACCTTACGGACAACCTGGAACACAAAGTGCGTGTTTGTAATATTTTCATTATGTAATAGTTTCATGTCAATATTTTTATTGTTCATTAATATTAGTGTAACTATTATGCAGTAAAGTGAATAAGAAAAATGATGCAAAATATAATTTATTATATTGAACGAATACATTAGAAACGGTGAAATATCTGTCAACATAAATTTTTTAAAAATGTTAATATAAATAATACTTTTACTTGTATAGGCACATATACTGGCGCTTACGCTGGAGCAAGCGTAACATCTGGTGTTGGAAGTCCTTATGGAGCAACCCCTAGCTTTGGAAGAAAAGATCATCCATTTGATCTTCATAAATCAACAAATACCCAGGCATCACAAGGACCGTATGGTGGAACAGATCAAGCACCCTCTAGCACTGATAGTAACTATTATGGCTTAGGAGGTTATAACAAACCCAGACCTAGTTCTTATAGTACGCCCACAACTATAATAAATACTATCGGAACTACTAAAAGACCATATGAAGGAATCGATTCACCTAAAACTGTTCCTGGATCCCAAACTAATCCATTTGCTCCTAGAAAATCACCAGGATCACCAAGTAGTGCTTATGAACATCCGGGTGTCACAAAACCGAGTTATGGAAGTACTACCTCCTGGTTAGGTCAGACTGGAAGTAGTCCTTGGCATGATACAGGAACTACTCCTCATACTGGATTTCCAACGTTAAATACTGGATTTGGAACAACTAAAACTCCATTTAGTCACGTTAGTACCCCAAGTTCTACGTTATCTGCTCCATACGACAGAACAGGACCGAAACAACCTAACTTTAATATTGCGAGTAGTAGCGCAATTGCAAGCGCTGGTGCAAATGCGTTTGGAACATCTCCTGGTACATACAATATTCCCAGCATAACTGGGACTACTTCATTGTATGGTACAACACCAGCGTACAGAGGAAGTTCAAGTTATACTCCCGGGATCAAAGGTTCTGTCGGAAGTACTAAACCTGCTTATGGAACTGTTCCCTATGGTACATATCCTAATATCGGAAGTGGTACCTGGCCTGGAGAACAGCCCGGTAGTGGCACTGGACCTTGGTCTAGTAGAAAACCTGGAGATGGAAGTGGATTTACTCCTGGTAGATATTCTCCAGGTATTTTGCCTGCCAAGCAACCTCAAGGAACATGGCCTTCCGGACAACCAGCAAGTGGAAGTGGAGCTTGGCCTAGCAGTAAGCAACCTGGAGATGGAAGCGGAGCATGGCCAGGCCAGGTACAATCTGGACCTGGAAGTGGACCTGGATGCGGGCCAGGTGGAAATTGTGGAGGTACCACTGGTTTGCAAGGAGGTAGTAATTGTGGAGGATGTTGTGGGAATTATAATTGTAACAGTAATTGCAGTGGAAGAGATAATGTACCAGCACAGGGATTGTGTGGTGAAGTAATAGGTCCTAGTGGTGTTAATAAAACATATTATCCCGCTGGAACTGGCGATGGAAATGTTCCAAATATTGGAGCAGCATATGGACCGGATTCATTTCATAATATTGGAGCTGGTACTAGGCCAGTTTATCCTGGAACGCAAGGTAAGAAAAATGAGAGAAAAATAATATTGATAAATTAATTAAATATTTAATTGTTTACAGCTAACGTTATTTTACGCATTATTTAAATAATACAAGAAATATCACACGCTAGCTGTTTGATAGTTATAAATATGATTAAAGCTAAATTTTAATTTTAATTTTCATTAAAGGTACAAGTATAACACCGGAAAGTGCTGTGCCATGGAATTCAGCAAATCCATTCTTACATAGAGCTGGAAGTACGTGCATTAATAACTGAAAATTTTAATTGAATCTTTATCATTTTTATAAATTACATTTTTCACTTGCAATTCATTACATAAAGTAATATATTTAGAGTTCATTACATGTAAATTATATGATATATCTATAATATATATTTTATATAATAAATGTATGTATATACATACACTTATTATATGAAATATATATTATGTAATTAAAAATATTTTCAAATTACGATATTAATTTCTTAAAATTTCAATAATAAATTAAATTTTTTTGATTTCTAAAAACATATTAACAGTCTGTGAAAATATATATAAACGTTAGTTGTATTTTAATCCACTGTTTAGGCAGTACTCCAAGCAGTATTTCAGATCCTTGGATTGAAAATACAAATAAACCAATTGGTCCAGGAAATCCTTTTCTTGATTCAAGTTGGAATCGTCCTAAACCTGGATATAGCAACTCATATAATGATAGAAATGTGATTCCTCATGAAGAAAATACAAAGCCTGTTAGTCAAAGAAATCTTTTCCTGAATAATGACAATAGAAGAGGAGATAACAGTGCTAATCCTAACGAAAATGTAAATCCGCTTGAAGAAAAGATACCAAAAGGAAATAATCCTTTCCTTACACCTTTGATAGGTGGAAGTGGCGATTCAGATAGACCGTCATACGATAAATATCCAGATAGATCAGGAACATCAGGAAATTATCCTGGATCGGGAACACCAGGAAATTATCCTGGCTCAGGAGCACAAGGAAATTATCCTGGCTCAGGAACACAAGGAAATTATCCTGGCTCAGGAACACAAGGCAATTATCCTGGCTCAGGGACACCAGGAAATTATCCTGGCTCAGGAACACAAGGAAATTATCCTGGCTCAGGAACACAAGGCAATTATCCTGGCTCAGGAATACAAAGCAATTATCCTGGCTCAGGGACATCAGGAAATTATCCTGGATCGGGAACACCAGGAAATTATCCTGGAGCGGGAACATCAGAAAATTATCCCGAATCAAGAACACCAGGAAATTATCCTGGATCAGGAACACCAGGAAGTTATCCTGGATCGGGAAGCAATCCTCAAGGTCCTGATCCAGCACAATGTAAGTTGGGTCTGTTTGGTTGTGGGACACCAGGTAGTGGAAGCTATGCAGGTGGCAAACAACCAGGAGGAGTATTCGGCGGAAATGTTGGTACTGGAAATCCAGGAAGCGTTGGCAATGTTCCTGGTGGGAATCCTAGAATTGGGGGATTCGCTGTTGGCGCAGATCATTCAGGATCAGGAGGGAATAATTTAGCGTCATCCATTAGTGGTGCTCAAGCGCGAACTTACGCTGGATCTTTCAGTTCTGCTCAAGCTTCCAGCTCCAGTTTTGCCGGCTCTTTTCCTGGCGCGCCAGGTTTGTTACTTGCAAAAATGTGTTTTAATAATGGATATTCGCAAAATATAATTCTGTGAAAAAAATTTGAAAGTGCGATTTATTTTCAATAGCTGGGAGGAGGGGGGGAAATATCATGTTTTAAAAGTATTATAGAAAATATATAAACAATACTACTTAAAATGATCATGAAAATTATAATTTAGAACACAATATTTGCAATTATTTTAAAATTAAAGTCTTTTCGATTATAAGATATATTATTGCAAACATTGGATCGCAAAATATGATAATTACACTATGGACATGAACAGTAAAACTTATTGACAAAATGATAAAATGATATCGATTAAATGTACTAGAAACTGCGCTTCTTTATTTATATTCAAATTAAGATTATGATCCGAAAATGAACAGGCAAACGAACGACTGTTTAAAATTAGATAACCAGCGTTATGTTAACAAGCCACCCGATCATTAAGATTAGAACGGGAGTGTGTGCCGATTGTAAATCAAGTCAACGATGCGTTCATAATTTCACGGCATTTATATTCCCGCGATGTCAAGTAGATCATACCGATGGAAGTTTTCTCACGGCTAATATCACGCCTTAGCGAGACATTGTAGCGGTATTTTTTGAAACGAAACGAATATATGCGAGATAAGAACGTAATCTTTCTCACAATGAGAAAAATGGCCTCAAGGTCAGCCAGGTTTGCATTACGAGGGATTGGAAATACGCGTGTGATTGATGCGTTCCTTCATACAATGATGCATAAATCAAAGATAGCAGTATCTTAATTAATAGTAAGCGCCGGTTCCAGGTATCCGTTTCCGTTCTTTGACTACAAAAGCTGTTATACACATATACATACAATTCGTATTGGTCATAATTAATTTATCATATCAGTAATATCTAGCAATCATGTTTTTTAATGCATTTCTATCTATTATAAGATAATAGCAAATGTCGGCAGTTTGTAATAATTCAGCTATTTAACAAGATTTGTATGATATTTTATAATATTTGAATATTTATAAACAAAAGTTAAATTTCATTTAAATTATATTACGACGAATTTCATCAAAGATAAAATGTTGATTTTATCAGATAATTTTTTAAACAAGTTCTTACTTATTTTATTTGAGAATATGTGGTTTATAAAAGTTCTTAGCACACTAGTATACAAATAAAATGCGAAGATGACAATTGATCTAAAAAATCGATTAAACTTTGTGTTCGCAGGATCCGCCAATAATTTTGGTGGAAATTTGTCTCCTAATGGAGCACAAAATCAAGGCGGACTTAATTCCTGGGCTTCCAGTGGTGCATCTGTTTTTGCCAGTAGTAGTGCCGGAAGTAAGTTTCCAATAGGATTATTTAAACACGTATTCAGAGAGATATAATTATTTAATGTAAAAATTGTAGAAAAGAATGTTAAAATATTAAAATATTATTGCAGGTTGGTCAGGAAATCATCCTATCGATGTAAAGGGTTAACCAGTTTAATCGAAAGACGAATATTAAAATATAATAAATACAGACGATGACATAATTCTGAAATATATTGTAATATATATTTGACGTCTCGTCACTTAATCATAAAATGCTTAACGTCTGTCATGTAAAGCTTTATGTATAAAGAGATTTTATATTTATTTGATGTATCGTTTATTTATTGTAATCGATACGAGTAGATAAAATTTTCCCTTTGTACATATCTTATTGTTAGTTAACTGATGAAAAAGTAAATAGATTTCTCAGAATAACGTGTATAATAATAGTTTATGTCACATGTCCTTATTATCAGTTATTTCGATAATTGCCAATGTAATATTCCATTCCATGTTTTTAACGAACTATAGAGTTATGTCGTTAAAAAACATTAATTTTCAATATTTTTGTAAACTTTATTGTTTATCTTTGTCTTATTGTTATTTTAAGCAAGATAGATTCCATAATTAAGTTAATGTTTTCTTTTTAAACTAAATTAAGTTAAAGTTAATGGTTTATAAAATTAATAAAATTAAGCTAAAAGTTGAAAGAATAAAAAATTAACTTAATAAAAGTTAAGATTGAATTAACTTACGTTAAAAAAAGTTAATTTTGAAAAAAATTATTTTACTTTAAATAACACAGTTACAATATAGATTATTAGAATTGTAAAATAAGGCTTTATGAATAAAACAATTTTAATACTAAAGAGCATGAAAAGCCAACACTGGATATTTTTATGAAATTATTATATAATCTTTCGGAATTAAACCAAATTATTTATTAACGTTTCGACACTGAAGATAACACGATAAATGTATCGAGCGTTTGTAAATAATTTGGTTCAATTCCGAAAGATTATATAATAATTTCACAAAAATATCTAGTGTTAGTTTTTCATATTCTTTAGTATTAAAATAGATTATTAGGTAAATTAAATTTTTTTATTCACATGTAAGTTACTTATATAATTAGAGTCACACACACCATAAAGCGATTTTATCAAAATTTTGCGAGAAAGAAGAGTATATACATATTTGCATTATCTCTTTTTCTTTAACATTTATCTAACTTCTGAAATGACTGCTCACGCATGTTTACGACTAGATATTTGTTACAAAAAATAAACATAAAAATTTAGAAAATGAGTAGATGTGCATTACTGTTTTACAATAATTTTTCATTTAAGGCTCATATTTTATATTTATATTGCTAAAATATAACGTACATTTATGATACTTAAAATTAGATTCAAATAGAAGCGGGAATTGACAGAACCTAGCGACCCAATAAAAATTGGCTATCGTATGGTGTGACTCTTATTATAGAGTCTCTAATCTCTAAATAAAATCGTTGAATTTTTTCTAAATTATTCTCTAATGTTTAAGAGAAGTTAAAAAGTTATGTATGATGTTTAAGAAGTTTTATAGAAAAAAATATTAGCCTTAAAAAATATAGAAAAATTTTTAATTTAAAAAAGTTAATAAATTAAATTTTAAAAATAACTAAATTAAGTTAAAAATTAATGCATTTAAGATTAACTAACATTAAGTTAAAAGTTATTAATTTTTTAACTTTTTTTTTTAACTTTTAACTAGTTACCAAGTCCTAATCCCTCAGATCTATATCTGGGATAGATGTGTATTGAAATCCAAAAAAGACGAATCGATGATCTAAGACTATAAGATACTCCATCAGATATGTGTCTCCACAATAATTCGTATTAAATTATTTTTTATATATATAAATAATATATATGTATATTAGACTGCCAAGGAAAAAAAATTGTTTTTTAATTGACTATATTTAGCTCAAAAGCTTCCATTCATGCCAAATCGAAACTTTAATTTAAAAATTGTTTACTAGCGACTTCTAAATCTTAATATTTTTTGATAAAAATTTAGGGGTGTTCTTTTGGTATGAAATGGAAGCTTTTGAACTAAGTGGCCGATTAAAAAAAAAAATTTTTTTTTCTTGGTAGTTTAATGTATTATATATATAAAGTTTCATTCATGTGTAATAGATTGATTTAGATACAGTTTGATATTGTTAATATATACTAAAAAAATTTTATTTTGGTTCGTGAATTAATAAAAAACTGTAAATTTTGACTATGAAGTTTTTATTTTGTATGAATATTTTATTATGAATACATGCAAATTAATTTTACTAATATATAAATGTAAAACAAGAAATTTTTGAGATATTTTACTATCTATACTGTTAAATGCTTCCAAAAAAATTGTTTATTTTACATAGTGCAAGCAAAAAATCACGATCTCTCATTTTTAATTTATGTGGCTGCAAAAATAATTTTAATTAACAGCAACAAAAATAGCTTCATATATCATATTTCGTTTCTAACTTTCATTTCAATGTAAATAGTATACTTTTTATAGAAAATAATAAATTTTTAAAAATTAATTTTTGTGAAATTTTTTGCCAATGTTTATCCAGAAACTTGGTTATTTATCTAATGCGGTATATTTGCAAATATTGTTCGTTTATAAATTGTATTATTAAAGGTAATGAAAATATAGCATGCGAATGTAGTTTATGAAGTAATAAATTTCCGAAAATATATTGAATGTTGTAAATTACAATTAGTTAGCTATACAGGGTGTTTCTTAAATAGTAAACACTAATCATATGTGTTATTCCTGATTAAAAATTGAGTTGAAAAGTCCTCTAGCATTTTGCAATTTTTCGCAATGATTGAAATATTAATTTCTAAAGATTGCCGAATCACATAATACTATTCCTGATCAAAAATTGAATTGAAAAGTTCCTTACCATTTTGCAATTTTCATAATAATTAATGATTCATCAGCCGGATTGATACGCGCTTATTCAGCAATCTTTAGAAATTAATATTTCGTCATTGTGAAAATTGCATGATTGTAAAGGACTTTTCGATCAAATTTTTAATCAAGAATGGGGCTATATAATTAGTGTCTGTTATTTAAGAAACATCCTACATAAATACGTGATAATTTTAATGTAATTAAAAAATTTTTAATTATTTTCATAATATTGTTTCAGATGTGTCCTTCTAATTCTCAACTACCCGGAAACCCAAAATTTATTTAATATAACATGTTTTCTCTTGTGGATTAAATAAATATCTATATTTCTCTACGTGAAATATTTTTGTATTCTCATCTGACAAAAATAATTGTTTTTCTATTATATATATATATGTTAAAATAATTATCCTACAATTTAATTAAATTATTATTACTTTCAACTAATATCTAATTATAATAGTTTTATTATAATTTCTTATTGTTATATTTTGTCTTTTTCAAATTAAAAAAACTTCAGTAACAGTCACTCTAATATCTTTGTAGCATTTACGTTTGTTTTGAGTTTCTGATTTTCATTTGCCTGTCTTATTTGTTTTTTTATTTTTTTCTTTTAAAATATTTCGTATCTCTTGAATGTTAAATTTGATAGTTTGTAGATAATATAATGCTTGCATAATATATTAATTCTTAGATAGTATATATTAAATACGATGGATTTTAAACATCTTAGTGATTTTACTCATCTTTCAGGTAGGAGCATTAAGTGACTTATTGTTGTCAATTTACTTAGAAATTAATTTATTATTTGTCCATACACAGGAAAAAATACGACTTTATCAGACCTATTGGCATATAAAACAGATATAGGTGTAATCATGGAAATATGCTATACAACTACAAACATACGGTGCTCAATGTAAAGAAACAGAAAGCCGTAATAGACTAGATCCGTGTAGTTAGGATATGTGATTTGAGGACAGGTGACTATTTAATGCTGTTTTATGGGCGAATTTTTTCATACAAATAAGACATTCGTGAGTTTTTTCGTTAACGTGTACCAATAAGTGCTTTTTCAATGCTGCTTTATCTTTGCATATTTTTTGACAAGTACTACATTCAAATGGTCTCTCACCGGCGTGAATCAGGATGTGGCTGTTTAACGTGGTCTTCTGCGTGAAAGCTTTGTGACACACATAACATTCGTATGGTCTGTCGCCGGTATGACTTAACATATGTTTTCTCAACGATGACTTTTCCTTGAATGTCTTCTGGCAGATGTGACACGCGTGTCTCTTATCGCCTGTATGTATGATCATGTGCGAGTTTAATCGCGTCTTCTCCCTGAACGCCATGTCGCACATATTGCACGCAAACGGTTTCTCACCGGTGTGTATTAGAGTATGCCGATTCAGATCCGATTTTCTGGTGAAGATTTTGTCGCAAACCTTGCAATCGTATTGACCACCAGTGTGTAATAACATGTGACTGTTCAAATCCGATTTTCTTGCGCATGCCTTGTGACAGATGTGACACTCGTGAGGTTTCTCGCCCGTGTGGACCAACATATGGGAATTCAATTTGGCCTTTTCTCGAAAAGTCATTAAGCACTCTTTACACTCGTATGGTCTCTCACCAGTGTGAACCATAGTATGCCTAATTAATTCTGATTTTCTCTTGTACGTTTTTTCACAAATATTACACGCGTGTGGTTTTTCACCGCTATGCGCCAACATGTGATTGTTAAGCGCGGTTTTTTGGGCGAACGATCTATGACACAACGTACACTTGAAATGTTTGTTTCCCGTATGGAGTGGCAAATGCATGTTCAATTTTGCCTTCTCCTTAAATGCCTCGAAACAAATCGTGCATTTATAGGGTTTGTCCGCATTTGTGTGATTGGTCATGTGTCGATTCAAATTAATTTTCTCCTTAAATGTCATGTGACACACATCACATTCAAAGGGCCTGTCTTCCATTGGCATTATCTGTTCATTCATACCAGCTCGCTTCATAAAAGCCTGCTGCAATGCATCACAATCGTAAGGTTTATCTAATACATGTAATTGCATGTGGCTTCTTAAACTCCATTTATAAGCGAATCTTTTTTGACAGATGTTGCACTCTAATGGACTCATCCCAACGTGAGTTAACATGTGGGCATGCAGGCTAGAGTTGTCAGTAAAATTTTGTTGACAGACCTCACATTGATTTCCACTACAGTGCGTCTTTAGATGCGTCACCATGGAATCATTATTCAGAAACCATTTTTTGCACATTGAGCATTGAATCTTGTAGAATTTTGGTTGTTGCCCATTTTGACAGAATCCATGATGCTTCTCGGAGTCTTGTGTTTGTATAAAATTTGTATTAGTCAAGCATCGTTGCATCACATCCTCTTTGTCACATAAATTAGTATTTGTTATTTGTGACCAGTTCTGGTGACTGGTAGATTCTCCTTCCAACTCTAACTTCACCTGTAAAAATTCACAAAGCTCCTAGAAAAAGATATTGTAACATAACATATGACTGCATTCAGCAGAAAAAGCAGCTTTACAACTGTTGTAAGATTCTTTAATATAATTTACTCATTCAGATCTAGTAGGAACTAAGGGCCAATTAAAGATATGTTAAAGAATTTTAAAATTGCTGCTTTTTTTGTTGAATGCAGCCAATATCATAAAAACAAGTTGTACTTTTATTAAGCAGTTGATGTTATTCAAAATTTAGAATCTACAGCAGATATAAAACTATACAAAAAAATTATGACTAGTTATAATGGTTATATTACCATTTCGTTGGAGAAATCCACCTCATTATTTTCGATAGGCAAAAACAGAGTGCCCTTCTCGAAAGTGCCTGAGCAAATATCCTCCATGTAGTCTGGATCAAATGTTCTGTCACCTGGTCTCACAATGTTCTCATCCTTAAAGTAATCGTTACGTTAGACTCTGGACAGCGCCAGCAGTATGCCATATACCTGCTGCTGTTTCATACAAAAAGTTTACCATAACCTGACTGTCTATGGCTAATGCATCCATCGGTTCATCTTTCACCTTAAAACCTTCCATTTGCTACACTTCATTCTGAAAGTGAAATTAATTTATTCGCTTACATTTTACAATGCGATCAACACACAATGTCTAAAGAAAGCAAGAAAAAAAAAACAAATCCAGATAAAGAGAGACAAGGAAAAAGCTTTGTACACGATGGGTGCAGCCAGAAATTACATTAGGGAATGTCTTCCCAAGTCCTAACCTCCCGGAACGCGGCTTCCGCGAGTCTGTGTCGAGGCTTCGCCTGTCGCGTCGGTCGCGAACCTGTTGCCGCGTTCTGGGAGGTTCAGTCGAAGGCGCGAATCGTAATTACCTAAGTCGATACTCACAGCATAGGTTACATGGCCCTTCCATGGAGTACAAAAATACAGGTTCAGCACGGGGTTGGACGACGCCGGCGCTGCTGAGATAATTGCACCGCAGTTCGAAGCAGCCGATTCGCCGCAGGCGGATCGTTCAGATCGTTCTCTCCTTAGATTTTACCGACACCGATCCGATCGTGAGCAGGTCGTGAGATGCAGGTGACGCGCGAACGCGACGACGAACTTTCTCTCTCTCTCTCTCTCTCTCTCCCTCTCTGCCGACGAGGAAATCGACAAGGCAGGCGATGCGCTACGCGTTGGCTGGAGTAGATAACGTAACGTTGCACAAAACGCACGCGCGCTCGCGCGCGTCATATACACACGCGCATGTATGACGTGTGCGCGTGCGTATGCGACACACAACACGTATATAGGACGGACAGGACTCGATCGCTTGACGTCGCGTCGCGAGTGCACGTATGTGGTATGCACATATACGATACGTGCTGCGTACTACGTCACGCGGCGGCGATTACGTAGCGCTCATGCGTGTGCGCGCGCAAGCACATCACACGCATCGCGCAGCGCTGCGCACCTTGCTGTTTATGCGCGCGCTTGACAATTGATGTGCACAAGTTGGGCAAACGTGCTCGTGTGAAGAATGTACACTCCGCGGAATATCAAGGATCAGTTCCGAGGATCTAGTTGAGTTCTTGTCAAATAAAGTGCACATCTTTACGCAACAGAGGAACACATAGGGCTACAACAGCGGCATTATATCGAAACGTGTACGAAAAGGAGCAGATGGGTAAATTTATAATCGAGACTTTTTATGTAATTGTATTGAGAAATAGATAACATAAGATTAATAAGCATTATTTCTTTTTTAATATATATAATGTTTAGTATATAAAATTTAGTTTTTTAATTTAAAATATATATGTTAATTAATATGCGTGTCAATATTGAAAAACATATTTAAAACATATATTTTAAACATATTATGTATAATAAAAATATAATATATAATATTCAAAATGTAATATGTACAATTATAAATTAATAAAAAGAAGAGCATAAAACCACAGTACAAGATATTCTTTGTGATATTTAATATATAATTATGTTTATAAATAATTAGATGTTTCGGCCACAATATGGCTATCTTCAGTAAAATTACAAATATCCATAAAATACAGAATTTACATAAATCTAACATTAAATTCAGCGGTCATAAATATAAATATACATCAACGCATTCTTTTCTCTTGTACATCGTAAAAAGTGATTGCCAATTATTATATTGAAAATTATGTAAAACAAGAATTATCAGATTCTACTTTAAAAAATTATAATATCGTTAATATCTTCTAGTCAATTTGATAAGGATTAACAATTCGTTATCTGTTTTACAGAAAATGATGAATCTTAAGCACTTTCTTCACGCAGATGGAAATTTGTCGTGACATTGTGTATTATGATTTGTCCATACCTTTATATGTGTCCGCTATTTATATGTGCGTCAAAAGTTTAAAAACATTCTCTCACACTTAAAAATAATTCTAGAATAATCTAAACTTTTGACGCACATATAAATAGCGGACACATATAAAGGTATGGACAAATCATAATACACAATGTCACGACAAATTTCCATCTGCGTGAAGAAAGTGCTTAAGATTCATCATTTTGTCTGTAAAACAGGTAACGAATTGTTAATCTTTATCAAATTGACTAGAAGATATTAATGATATTATAATTTTTTAAATTAGAATCTGGCAATTCTTGTTCTATAATTTGTAATATGATAATTGGCGCTGCAACCATTTTTTACGATGTACTCTTACAAGAGGAAAGAATGCGTTGATGTATATTTATATTTATGACTGCTGAATTTAATGTACATTTATGTAAATTCTATGTTTTATGAATATTTGTAATTGTTATATGAATGTGTTGTATGAATATTTTACTGAAGATGGTCAGATTGTGGCCGGAACGTCTAAATTATTTATAAACGTAATTATATATTAAATGTCACAAAGAATACCTTCTGCTGTGATTTTATGCTCTTCTTTTTGTTAATTTTTGATTTATAAACCATGTTTGTTATAATTATATATTTTGTACAATTATGTTTGAAATGCGTTTTAAATATTTGTGTCAAATACTTAAATATTTAATTAATAATAATTCTGGAAATTGAAAAAAATTTCAGCGGTATTGATATTAGTTGATATTGAATTTATTGTTTATTTTTAATGCAATAGATAACAAAATAGAATTATTTTCATATTGAGATAATATTAATTCCATTAAATAATATTAATTGTTATTTATTACCTTATCATATCTTTCTTCTTTTTTCCTTTTTTTCTCTTTTTCTCATTTTTTTTATTGTGTTCTCTTTCTAATTGATAATTAATTATATCATGAGTATGAAATTCTTTGTCCGTCTTGTTATAACAACGATAAAATAACAAAGTATTATTAATGTGATAATTGTGGTAAATATGAGTCATACGTTTATAGTGGTTGTAGTAGCTATGTGAATTACATATAAAAATCTACGCGCTGTGTATATAATGAAGGTCATATTAGTACAAGAATAGAGACAGGAATTTAATTTTTATTCAATACGTGTATTACTGTAAACAACCAAGAGATTTAATTTACATAATATAATTATGTATATTATAATTAATTATTTATTATTATTAATTAATATTGACAAATAATATGTATGTATTGTATATTTGTTTTGTATTTTCTTTGAAATTACAATATACTTTCATTATGCAATATTATATAATGTTTTTACAAGTATGTTACACTACATTGTTATTACATCGTGATCTTTTCGAGAGAAAATATTTTATTGCATTGATAGATCTGTTTTTTTATCGCACTTTCTGAACTGATATATTCAGTGCAATAAAAAACAGACTTCTTATTGTAATAATATTGCCATTATGATAGAATATTCCTGTAATATAATTTTTGTTACATATCTTGTAACCATTCTGTTGGATAATTGTATGTTGATAAGTAAAAAGTGAAATACAGAATATTAATTTTTATTATGAATTTATTTAATTAAAGTCGTTATTATAAAAATTATTATAATTAATGTTATAATCTAATCATTGATAATAATAAATAAAAATTATTAAGTGAGTCTAAAATATTAAAAATCTAATTTTACGAAAACATTTCTGTATTTTCTAATAAATATTTACCACGTGATATTGGCTTTCTGTTAAAGATTAAGTTATTAAATAAATTTAATAACATATTTTATTGCACATTTAATAATTGTCCACTAATTGCTGAAATTTTGCTCTAAAATATCTAAACTATCCAAAATAATCTATTGTATTTTTGGACATATTTATTTATATATGACATCACATATATGAGATTACATAGACGATTTTAATTTTAGAGTTTTAATATTATATTTATTTATCTTATCACATTTTTTATTCTATAAAATAAATATTTTAAATTTGGACAAAATAAATGACTAATATGCATATGTTCACAAATCTTTCTTTTTACAATGATTCACACAGAATGTAATTACAGATCTTTGTATTAGATTACCAGCGTGAGTAAGCATGTTACAGTTACGTATGATGAAACACGCAAGATTTGAAAATGATGATAGGAAATGATGAAAATTTGTAATGATGATAAGTATAATGAGAATAATCTAGAAATTTGTAATCATTCATTAAAAAAAAAAGAAGATTTTAAAACACAGTATACGTTCTTATTTAATGTTTTATAATAATTACATAATTATTAGTCACTAATGAAAGCCGACACTGGAAAAAACGTGCATGTATTATCAATAATAATTGACAATTACACACATTTTGATTATTAATATATTAATTTAGATTATTTTTAATAATAAATAAGTAGTAATAAATAAAAATTGAACAATACATTAAATTCGATATAATAAAAAAAGAATATAAAGTCTTAAAATAAAATTTAATAATAATAAAATTTTAGATAAAATTTTCAATCATCTATTGTACTTGAAATTGCGGAATACATATTTCGATATTCCGATATTAAAAATTATAATCTGAAATCTTATGAGTTGTTAAGTAG
Source organism: Acromyrmex echinatior (assembly GCF_000204515.1). The sequence goes on along the minus strand of NW_011627469.1, from coordinate 46,003 downwards.
ATCGCATATCTGGTAAAACTTATTTCGAAGATTTGTAAACTTATTAGTTAAGGACGTTTCGTAAATATTTCAAAATGATAACACAATTATGAAAAAATTATAAATTATTCTAAATTGCATTAAAAGTAATACAACAAAATTTTTTTATTGATAATTTATTCAATAAAATCAAGTTATTTAAAACTATAAGAATTGTAAGAAATATATATGAATACTTATATAAATTCATGCAAAGATGTTTTTTTAGCAAATTATTTATTTTATTTGTTTACAGTATTTAGCTCTAAACAATGACGATGAATCTCACCCTATATTTGGTAACTATTTTAATATTGGATGTTAATTATGGTAAGTGAAAACATGTATCAACGAATTCTTTTGTTTCCATTTACGAAGAAAAAATCATATAGATGCGAATTCAATTTAACGTAACAATAAAAGAAAAAACAAAAGGAAAAGAAAAAAAATAGGAGAAAAAAATAAATTATTGATCGATGCTGTTTATTTAAGATTATGAGATATATTAGGCATATATTTATTATTTATATAGGTATATTTAAAATAGCAAATAAATCTTATTAGAAATGTTAGAAAATACAATTTATAAGTTACTGTAAATTTACTTAAAAAAAAATGTTTTCTTAAATTATGGATTTTATGAGAGAAATTTGTCATCTATGATCTGAAATCTGAAGGATCTTACAATTTATTGATTAAACATTTTTTTTAAATAAAATGTGTCGTGACAAATATCGTGCATGTTATTTTTGGAAAAGGAATCCAGGCACTTCGTATACGACGTTTAATTGGTGGACAGCCCGCCATCGAATCTGAGTTTCCTTATCAAGTGTCTGTACGATATTACAACTTGCATATCTGCAGTGGTGCGCTTATCAGCGATAGGCATGTCTTGAGTGCAGCGCATTGTATATGTGGCTTGATAGATGAACCCTCTGAAGAACTCAGTGTGCACACTGGGAGCATTAGTTTAAAAGAGGGCGAAAAACACGCTGTCAAAGATGTCATATGTCATCCTGATTATGTATATGGTTCTGAGAAGTCTTGGACAGCCGATTTAGTTGTAATCATGGTGAGGCATGCTTTCCTTTTGTCTTTTGATAATTGAAGTAGGAAATAAACTTCGATAAATTCAATTTTTAATAAATTGAAGATATTTTTTTTATTAATTTAATTTTCAAAAATTACAACTATAAAGATACAGATAATTTCTTATGATAAAAAGTTTTAATATTAAATTTGCGCACGCAGAGCAAATTTAATTTGATGAAGAATATGCAACTGTTTAGTAAATTTAAGATTATTAATAGATGGTATAAATGGCTGAAATAGTCTAATTAATAGTCTAATAAATAATAGTCTAATAGTTTTTGTCAGAACCAAATTATTGCTGTAAAATATTCATGATGCATTAAAATTTAAAAATAATACTTTTTATTTTTATGTTGAATAAAATGTATTTGGTGTAAAATATAACTTGTTGTTTATTGAAAAATTTTCTTTAGTAAAATTAAAAATCTTTAGTCAAATTTTATACGTATTTGTGAAATATCTATATTTTCAGCTTGCTAAAGAAATTTGCATATCATCCTCTCAATCGCCAATTGCTTTAGCAATGCACGACGATGTATCCATTGGACAACAAGCTATTATCAGTGGATGGGGTCGTGTTCATCCATTTAGTTGGTTGTCTCGAGACTTACAAAAACTTTCGGTGCCAATTATCGACAATAACGTATGTCAGACCTATTACAAAAACACTACTATTCTTAACTCCCAAATTTGTACATTCGAAAGGAAAGGTATCGGCGCTTGCAAGGTAAAATATATTATTTTTTACAAAAATATATTACTGTTGTTACATTTTGAAACATACGCGAAACTCAATTGGGAGCCTTTACAAGATCTTGTAAACTCCTTATAAGTTCCAAATTATAATTAATTATTATTTAAAATTATTTATCTTATAATTTATATAATTTATATATAATAAAAATAAATATATTATAATTATAATATACTTGGACGGAATTAGGTCTATTACCGAAAATATGATTTGAAAAACAGTCATTTTTGAGAAATCTTGCAGACGGACAATTGGACGGACGGACTGATAGATGGATGCACAGCTGGACAGTCGAATCAACACAGTCAGAAATTATAAAATACAAGCTGCTGCATTAAATTAATATTTTGTGTGTGATTATTAATAATTTCTAAATATGTGTATTTTAAAATTTTTTGAAATATTTAAGTTTTTTATTTTTAATTTTATCGTGTAAGAGATCGAGGATTCAAATAATAATGAAAGAAGTAATATATTTTTCACTTAGAATGTCTTAGAAACATTACAAGAAAATGATATTTATGACATCTTATTAAATAAAACATCGCAATTTTTTAGATTAAATTTATTTTAAAAGAAAAGAGTGATTTTATAGTATTAATTTATTCCTATTAAATTTATAATTTTTTAGTGTTAATTTATTTCTATTAAATCCAACACAATTAAATTAAATTTTTTAAAGTGAAACATGATTTTTTTCATTATATAAATATACTATAAATTTAATTTGAAGTATATGTACATTGTGTAAATATATAGTATATACATAGTAAAGAATAAATAATTATATTTTATTAAAATGTCAATTGAAAGAGAATATTATTCGCAGGGCGATAGTGGCAGTCCTTTGGTACATAATTGTATATTAATAGGTATATTTTCATGGACAAAACCTTGTGCACTTGGTTTTCCTGATGTTTTTACCAGAGTAAGCTACTTTATGGATTTTATCAAACAAGTAATGCAGGATAATTAGAAGTAATTAATAATATCGATTGATCTAATGTAAATAATATAATTTATAAACTTTTATATATATATGTATATAATCTTATATATACGTATAATAATTTATGAACTAACTTGATCCATTTTTAAGATCTGAGATAAGATAATCATATTACTCAGTTCAATTAAACAATTTCCGTACAAATATTTGCGCTGTTTATTTTATAGTTGCCACGCGTATATTTGTTGCGAGATACGACCATGTCTTTTGGTAAGATGTAATAGATTGAATAAATATTTTTGAAAAAGAATGTTTCTTTTTTCGACATTTTTTATTGTATGTGTGTGTGTGTGTGTGTGTGTTATATTATTAAATATGTACATATCCCATCGATTACAAATAAATCTGCTTTAAAAAAAAAATCTCCATGTCGACAGCGTTTTGATTTGAAAAGATCGATTGCGAATATTATGAAATTTTGATTAAATAAATTTTTTCATAAAATAAACTTTATTATATAGACAAAACTTTAATTTAAAAATAAATTGAAAAAAACTGAATCGATTACTTTCCGATAAAATCTAAGGCCCATATACGTATTTTTATTAATTCGAATGATTCATTGCTGAATCTCATCTCAAAAGTATGCGGAGAGAGATGAGAAATTCAGATGAATGAGATAAGATTCGAAAAATAATAAATTTTTCTTATATTAATAAAAATGTATCTTGGAATCATTTTTTGATAATGTATTGTTCTAAAATTAAGTATTTTGAAAGACACAAAACTGAACGAGATTACAAAAATAATTATAATTAGATAAAATTCTATTTTATGACAAAATAGATACAAGATCTTACTTCATATTAACTGGTACAAAATTCAGTTATTAATTTTTGTATGGATAAGTTACAAACTAATAATCATTTATTGTAACACAATTGAAACATCTAAGATATTCATGAACTGAGTGCGTATGTATTTAAGGAATGTAAGAAGTAAAGCAATAAAGCCTCTTCATCGGAGAATATAAAGAATGTAACGAATAAATTATTTTACTTATTTTGTAATATGCGTTAATATTTCGATAGATAGGTTGTGGTACGACCTTGGGTTTGTTTGATGCGGAAGGGCGGGTGAGCGGCGTGTTACGTTTACGCATCCTGTAATCGGCAGTCATTCAATTGCCAAGGCTCGTGTAGGTAAGTAGCCATGCCGATCTTTTTCATATTTCCTTTTGAAATGTAATTGCAATAAATGCTGGATAATATGAAGCGTCATATTTTAGAAAAACTTATTTAAAATATGAAATAAGAAATCAGAACAAGTTTAAATACTAAATAACTGCTTAATTTTTTTATTTAAAATACATATTTTAAATAAAATTGTTTTAAATATGACTGACCCCTGACTGATGCGACTCTTATTTAAAATAAAAAATATAAAATAAGGTCCGAAAACTTAACAACTCTTTTATCTTTTTTATTAAAAATATATATTTTAAATAATTTTATTTTAAATACGATCGAGCCGTGTATATTAATATATTGATAACTTGACTTTATATTACATGAGACAAAATAAAATCCAATTAGTATTTCGTCGCGGAATTAATGAAAAACTTCTTATATCGATTTTCTCAGAACTTAGTAACTTAGTTTTAATGACGCTAGTCATTTAATGTGATATCGTAATTCGTGGCACACCGAAGAACATATTTGACATTTAATTTATAATTTCAAATATTTCGTATCATCTAGTGTACTCACAAAAGGCAAGAGGTAAAAAGTGATTTTTACTAGCATGGTTTTTTTTATATAATTGCTCACGTAAAGTGTTTTTAACATTCCGACATTATATCTCAATTTTTATTACTCTTTGATGATTTACAATTAAATAAATACAATTAAATAAATTAAATAAATAAATAATAAGTTATTCATCCTTTAAATAAAGATAAATACAAAAAAATATTTTTTAAATTATGAAACAATTTGGATTAAATGGAATAATAATGTATAAATACATTCATATACATTCATATACATTTAGAAATACTTAATTAATACTTAAAATATAATCTTAATTTACCTATTACTTTTACGAATTAAAAATACGGAATAAGACGTAAATGACAGCATTAAACGAATCGAAAGTAACAAAAAGCCACAATATGTCAATCTTTTGTTAAAAATATTGCGTACGTTGCGCGGATTTCGTGTAACAAAAAGTTATTATAATAACTAATAATCGCTTATTGTAATACAATTTGAAATATCTAATATGAGTTGTAAGAGTAACGAATTTAAGAAATAAAGTAAAAATTACGTCCAATAAAGTCTATTCATTGAAGAATATTAAAAATGTAACGAATAGAGATTATTTTACTTATTTTGTAATATGCGTTAATATTTCGACAGCTAGATAATCGGTGTGCGACCTTGAGTTTGCTTTGATGGGGACGGCGCGGCGCGACACGTCACGTTATGCGTAGTCACGTATTCCATTATCGAGACTCGTACAGAAAGGTAGTGTGCCGCTCTTTTTCACATTTCTTTTTGAAATGTAATCGCAACAAATGCTAGATAATTCAAAATGTTGTACCTTATAAATACTCACAGAGTATACGATTATTAGCTCGTACGATTAATTATTCATAAAAGGATCGAGATGACAATTATGTATCACGGAACAGATATTTCATACGGATCATTCATTCGAAATCAAAACGCGATGGAAAAGAATTTATTACTATTTTGCGATAATTACGGTCGACAATTATTATAGTATTTAACGTGAAATTTTTCTCTCACTAAAATATAATTCTCGATTATGTTTCGAACGCTATCACACGAGTCATAAAGAGCAACGCTAATACGATAAATACGTTCTCATGCAATTTATGCTATTCCTACTTCAGTTAATATAGTTTGTGTAATTAATAGTTTAATTATTTTTTCGTTTTTGTACATTTCGTAATATAATTACGTAATATAATTCGTATAAAAAATTGATCATAACTTTGGAACTATTTGTCAGTAATAAAAGAAATATCTCTCTTTTTTATTAATCTCTAGCTCATCCCAATGACTCTAATCATACCTTTCAAACACCGTAATAAGAGATTCAGTTCTTTTATCTGCTCTGAATTTATTTCGCAATGATGACGAATTGATGTGTGTGTGTGTGTGTGTGTGTGTGTGTGTGATATTTATTTTTAAAAGTTAACCGATTTTTGCATAGTAATATAGATAATAACGCATTACGTTTTTTAGACATTTTCCTTCTCACGGGTACGATCTTAACGTAGTGAGAGGGCTCAGAACTCGCAGAATATACACGAAAAGAACGGTTTTTCTCAAGTATCTAAAAATTTTCGGAATTATCCGAATGATATGTCTAGGTAAATTTTTAGATATTTAAGTAAAATCATCCTATTCGTGTAAAAATCCAATGACGGAGAAGCTAACGTATCGGCCTTCGTCGCCGATTTAATTGAAAGTGAATGGAACGCAGTCGGGCGTTTGTTTCGGGAGTGCCGTTGAAGTTATCGGACTAATAGACATTTGTCAAAACCCATTTGATGAAATTTTATAATTATAATTAATTATAATTAGTTCGCGCGCGATTATAGTGTATTATTCGTGAGTGTTTTTCGCGAGTGTTCTGTGTGAGGATGTACTCAATTCTGAGAAGAGGAGGAGAGGCATCGGGCATCGGTGGAGCAATATTATGGTAAATATTATTTTTTAATTGTTAATGTTAATTTGATTAAATTAATATTTTTTTGTTTGTTCTTAAATCATTTTATTTGACATTTATAAATAATAATTAAAAAAAATGAGAGTTACTTAAAAATTACTTTAAAATGCTTTTATATAAATTTATTCTTTTAAGATCTCCTTTAGCAAATATGTAATTATTTTATATCTAATTAAATAATAACGGTACAAAATTCGATGTTCATAAAAATTATGTTTTCAAAATTGTATGATTATTTTTCACAAAATTTTGCATACGTTTATATAGTAATTATTTTTTAAAATTACGATTATTTCTTTACCCTATTTTAATATGGATTTTAATTTTTTTTGTTATAGAATCATCGTAACGACGTTGCAGATGTAATTCCACTGATGCGCATTGGATCGGTGAGTGATGAATTAATTATTCTTTTATTAAGGTAATGACTGTGTGGTAATTTTATTAGTACACTATATAACTAGATGCATATTTAATATGCATAAATTTAATAACAATATACGGATAAATACATGTACATAGCATTCTATACATCCATTGCATTGAAATGGATCAGTTAAAACAAGTTAAATAAACTTAATCCTTCTGATACTTCTTATTGAATTTATTGTGCGAGTTTGTATACAAAATATACAAACGCATTGATGCAGTATGTATACAAAGCGCATAGAATTTTTAGAAGAACTTGAAATATTATAATAGAATATATGTTATTAATAATTATATTATTTAATCACTAGTATTGTGTATAATCAATATTAAAATTGAATATATTAAAGAGGTTTATTGAATTTTTATGCTTTTTATTATTTAGAAATATATAGTATATATATACAGTATAAATTCTCGAAAATATAAAAATAAAGAAAATATAAGAGATTAAATAAAAATTAAACACATTAAATTTAAGTGAATTTCAATAATAATAAAATTAAGAACGATAAGAACAAATATTTGATATCTTTTATCTTAAAGTTGTGATAATAAAAATATACTTTTCAACAACTAAATTACTATATAAAATCTGTTATATATCTGTGTGAAAATATCTTAATTAAGTTATGGACCGCTTGGCGGCTACTAATTTAACCTGTATATTATTGTACATTAACACTATACATTAGAAGTCAGTTAAAAGTATATAAAAAGTTATATAAATTTTGTATTGAGATTTCTATTTCTATTTATAATTTTTTCTTGAGAATTAAATTATAAAAGATTTATTTTACTTTATTACTGCACCGATTTTCGGAAAATGAAATTAAGGATCTGAGTGTGTCGCTTCTCGATAGTGTTTATGTTCGTTACATTTTCGTTATAAGGACGTGCCACCGATTGTTATTTCGGATCCCTTGTGGAAAGAGATCTGATAGTCTGATACCGATCAGGGAAACTGTTATTTGGAGTTTGCATTTTCATAAGATCTTGCTGTTCTAACAATTATAAAAGATCTTTGTTTGTTTCTTTAATTGATCTCAAAAACAATTGTGAGGTCATAATTTATAATTAGACCGATTTTATTCGTAAGGTTCGACGCCCGTACTTGGACGTTCATTCTGTGCCAATATTCATATAATCAAAAATAAAAGATAACATTCCAATAATAAGTACTTAATAGATATAATTTGAAATGAAACAAAGGATATGTGGCTCCAGTTTAACGGTTTGAAGCAAATATGCTCACTGAATCGGTAACGCATTGACTATCTTTTTGCAAGAATTATAAAATAAGACTAGACAAATAATTTAGTTTTTTTAATATTGGTTATAATAATTTGACAAAATTTTAAATGCAAAAAATTTTATTATAATTTAATCATATTAATTTACATTTTTTGGAATTAAATCTCCGTTCTGATCAGATTTTGATTAGACTATTTTTAGATTTCACCTAAAACGCAAATATGTATATAATACGCAAATATGTAATATAATATATTACACTTAGATCTTTCTATGTAATAAATATAACCTATGCAACACGATTCTTCAACGGATGTTGCAAAAGTATCATGTTGGAAGAATACGATTAATTTTATGACACTTTTTTATTTATATTGGGAGATAACATATATAACTTATTGTTAATAAATTGCTAATTAAATGTTTAGTTTGCAAACTAGGCTGCTTTAATAAAAGTCTTCCCTATATATGAATACTTTTTACATTCATAGTATAATTATCAGATGCTCTGTTTTTATCGAAAATAGATAAGCTGACTAAAACGATTAATAAGCTACATAGTAAAACCATAACTAAACATGAATGTTGCTCACATTAGTAAACAACATTACTGTTTATAAATCTAATAATAACATTATAGAAGACAGGTATAAATTTATCAATTATGTGACGCATGTAAATTGATTAACTGTTACAAACTTACTGATTAACCCAATTACAGTAAAGTAAGTTCAGAAATATAGTACTTTCCCCTTAACTTTATACCATCCCTTCTTTTTGTCCTACCAACGATGAGGCATGCGTACTTTGCACGTGGGGGTGTGTCATTATCCACCACCATGAGATCCCTTCGATCTCCGATTATTCATACGCGAGGTATTTACATCAGTTTCTCATGGTAATGCAACGGTGATACTTGCTTTGTGGTTTTGCGTTGTCGCGCTCGGATGTGACCGAACAGTTATCCATTTTTTATATCGTTCATCAATTATCTTTGTAGTTAGAATTATGTGAATATCATCTCTACGCATTAAAAGATATCTTTTAACATTAATTAACATTATTATACAAGTAAATAATTTTGTATTAATAATGTTAAGAATGCTGTTCTGCTCGTAACATGAAATTATTCAGGCGAATATAATATCACAGTTCTAGTCAGGGTAAGTGAATATGATTATGTATCTCTGAACGAGCGAAATGAAGATCGAAACTCGTGAATTTTGATGCGTAGTGTCAGTGGAATAAATAGGAATAATACTTAATGGTTATTGTCGTATATGCCTGTAATATGTCATATATGCCTTTAATGTATAACTAGGGCAAGAAGTAAATACGTCCTGTCCTATACTTGTAAGTCGTTGTCACCAATCTGATATAAACAAGTGATTAAATTTAATAATTAATATACCGAAGCTTTTTACCTTTCTATCTCTTTGTCACAATCTTGGCTGTGATTAAATTCAATTGTCTATCAATTATCGGATACAGCGAGGTTTAGTTTTAATTATTAATTGGAATTCTGTTTAATAAGTTTAATTTTAGCTATTATTATATAGCGTGTTACATTTTCTATTTGTGTTATCTTTTTAACAATTTAGTTTGAATAATTTATTAAATCTTCATTTATTTTTGTAGGAATATATTTAAAAAATTTTAAAAAGTATTGAAAAAAATTCTTTATGTAAAAATATTTAAATATTAACAACATATATTCTTATGATTTTTCTTGATATTATGTAAAAATTTCTAAATTAAATTTTATTATTATTAATCTATTAATTCTATCTATTATTAATCTATTAATTTATTAATCAAAATAATTGACATTAA
>NW_011627469.1:3072-35752 GCF_000204515.1 Acromyrmex echinatior | reverse complement strand
ATAATATATAATATAAATAATTTACATTAATAATAATACATAATAAAGGACATTTGCTCAATAATTTTTATTGTGTATTAAAAACATGTATAACAATTATACATATCAAAGTGCCATTTTTTGTTCAAGAAACATATGAATAGACATTAGTATATATATCTGGATAACACTCGGCGCATGATATTCCATCAGGTACCAGACCAACAATTGTATTGTCGCTATTTCGAATCAATCCGCTACCACTATCACCCTGAAACAGAAAAATGGATTATTTATTATTATAGAGATTACTATCTCTTCCGCATACGTTGAATCTGAAATTGATATTATTTAAGGGATGCAATATCGTGACACAACTGATATTCACAGCGCCGTGAGCCGTAACAAGAATAATTAATAAAATGTAGTGACTGAAAAAATTAAATTAAAAAAAAGATAAGCAACAATGAAATTAGACATACATTCAGACATTCTGTTAGATATAATATAATATTACATACGTTGCACAGTCCAGTTCCATAAGTGATGAAAGTACAGAATTCGATTTTATCAATGAACATGATAAGATTGGCATTTTTCCGGAAGCATGGCTTTCGTGTACAATTTCTGCAAATTTTCATGTAGCGGTTTTCTATATCCCGTAGAAAGCAATTGTAACAATATCATTCTCTGCAATATCCTTCGTTGAAAGCTTAATTGCTCATTGACCAAATTGAATGGATGTAGCCAGCTAAAACATTTTATACTAACGATCTAAACTGAAGAAGTGATTAAAGAATGTTTTATTATTTAAAACCTCTATATTATTTTTTATGATTAATATAGCAAAAAGGATATCGGGCGATTCCCTTTCACAAATGTATCACAAAACTAAACACTATATTAAATTAACTAAATTAACTATATTAAATTAATACTATATTATTACTATATTATTACTATATTAAATTAATTAATAAAATATAATATTTATAAAAAAATGTATGTTGATATGTGAAAATAATTTAATTAATGACGAATAATAAGAATAAAACTTTACATATATCTTACATTTTATATATGCGTATAAATCACATAAAAAATAAAATAAAAATATTATATACATAAAAGTTGTTTTTATCTTATTTTTTATATGATTTATATTAAGAATTGATAAAGGTAAGAGTAAAAGTGATATGAACAATTTCTATTAGCTAGCTTACGTTACAAAATATGAACATCGTCATAGGGTACAGTTTTCTTGCTATAAGGTACAATGATTTCTTGACTCGAATCATTATCATCGTTAAGTTCTTTGCTTTCTTTGGCAAGTTACACTACTGATACTTGCATGCAGCTTCAAAAACTCCTTCGCACTTGATATATATAGCCATAATGATATATACGCGATAAATTTATAGGTATATTTATGTTGTTATTTAGATCAGATAAGTATTTTAATTAGTTTATTGTATAATTTATATTTTGTTCGTATTAAGTTAACTAAGAAGATAACTAAGAAAATACTTGTGTAACCAAAATTTCTCCTAAGAAAAATAGAGACATGTGTGTCCGAACATATTGACAAATACTGTCATAATGAAAGTTAAACGTGATACCGACAGATCGCGGCCTTGAGTCACCATCTAAACGAATGAATTAAATATGGAATTAAGAATTAAATTTTTGAATGTTTAAGAATAGTAATTAGTGTTAAATAAATAAGTTAAAATGTTTAATAAAATGTTAAATATGTTAATTATTATTTATAATGTTTTATTATTTATATTACATAATTATATATAATAGATTTTGTACGTATATAATTATTTTTTATTTATAACAACTTTAACATTTATTTTAAAATGCATTGATATAGTATTTAAAAATGAGATGGCTTCTTTTGTCTATAAATCGATTGTCTACAGTATTGTTTGCCTATATTACTTTTGCCGACAGTTCGTTTGCGCACAAAAATTATTGCCTAGAGCTCAATTGCTTACATACATTTTTGTACACAAATAAAAATTTCGGAAACGAAGTCCCATTTGTCTACATGTATTATTCTCTGCTTTAAAAACACAAATTCTATTTTAAAACACAAATTCTGTTTTAAAATACAAATTTTATGCTTTAATAACACGATTTTTCTGTTTTATTCCGATAATAATTTTTCGGCGTGTGAAAAATATAATATGAGGATTGCCTAACGTTTACGTACATTATGTGATCGAGATATTTTCAGTTCTTCTAAGCTCAGTGCACTAGCTCCTTGCGTAGAATTATGTCATATAATATCGATGCCATATAATATGGAATTTTGATTCTCGCATTTGGGTGAGACTATCAATCACTCATAATTTTTTTATAAGATTCATATTTTCGTAATTTTTTTATAAGATTTATATTTTAGTCCAATTTTTGCAGTGCGATGTTCAAAATCTCAATTTTCTAAAAAATTTCTGTTATTAAGAATAACAAAAAATAAAAAACGAAGACTTTTAGATGTTTAATGAATAACTGTTACTTTCGCGGATATATACTGCAAACTACAGTTTGATCAGAATACATTTCTTCAAAAAATGTTAAGAGCTGCTTAATTATCTTTATTGTCTATTGTATCTTTAAGGATTTAATCTGTATACATCATCTAAAAAGTAATTTAAAATAATTCGAAATAAGTATACAATACGGATTATTACATACATTTAAAAATTATTATAGAATTAATTAAAGAAGTAAATTATTTACATGGCTGTTCAGGACAGAAGTATGTCACAAGGATATTACAGATATAAAATTTGTGTGAGATATTCTTGTGTATAGAATTTCATCATTAAATCATTCAGTATAAGGAGTACTCCATACCAACCATAGTGGTTCGTTACCCATGGAAATGAGCAATCTTGAGAAAATGAGGATTATCTCTTATCTTTTGTAACTTTTTTATTTGTGGTTGCACATTATGTTTAAAAAAAAGGAAAATAAAAAGAACATAAGTTAATTAACGAATGAATTAATTTACTCCGCAGCTGCGAATAAATCTTAATTTTTCATTTCATTTTTTTGTTGTATAGTCATATGAATTTCAATAATGATAAAATTAAGAACGATAAGAACAAATATTTGATATCTTTTACCTTAAAGTTGTGATAATAAAAATATACTTTTCAACAACTAAATTACTATAAAATCTGTTATATATCTGTGTGAAAATATCTTAATTAAGTTATCGACCGCTTGGCGGCTACTAATTTAACCTGTATATTATTGTACATTAACACTATACATTAGAAGTCAGTTAAAAGTATATAAAAAGTTATATAAATTTTGTATTGAGATTTCTATTTCTATTTATAATTTTTTCTTGAGAATTAAATTATAAAAGATTTATTTTACTTTATTACTGCACCGATTTTCGGAAAATGAAATTAAGGATCTGAGTGTGTCGCTTCTCGATAGTGTTTATGTTCGTTACATTTTCGTTATAAGGACGTGCCACCGATTGTTATTTCGGATCCCTTGTGGAAAGAGATCTGATAGTCTGATACCGATCAGGGAAACTGTTATTTGGAGTTTGCATTTTCATAAGATCTTGCTGTTCTAACAATTATAAAAGATCTTTGTTTGTTTCTTTAATTGATCTCAAAAACAATTGTGAGGTCATAATTTATAATTAGACCGATTTTATTCGTAAGGTTCGACGCCCGTACTTGGACGTTCATTCTGTGCCAATATTCATATAATCAAAAATAAAAGATAACATTCCAATAATAAGTACTTAATAGATATAATTTGAAATGAAACAAAGGATATGTGGCTCCAGTTTAACGGTTTGAAGCAAATATGCTCACTGAATCGGTAACGCATTGACTATCTTTTTGCAAGAATTATAAAATAAGATTAGACAAATAATTTAGTTTTTTTAATATTGGTTATAATAATTTGACAAAATTTTAAATGCAAAAAATTTTATTATAATTTAATCATATTAATTTACATTTTTTGGAATTAAATCTCCGTTCTGATCAGATTTTGATTAGACTATTTTTAGATTTCACCTAAAACGCAAATATGTATATAATACGCAAATATGTAATATAATATATTACACTTAGATCTTTCTATGTAATAAATATAACCTATGCAACACGATTCTTCAACGGATGTTGCAAAAGTATCATGTTGGAAGAATACGATTAATTTTATGACACTTTTTTATTTATATTGGGAGATAACATATATAACTTATTGTTAATAAATTGCTAATTAAATGTTTAGTTTGCAAACTAGGCTGCTTTAATAAAAGTCTTCCCTATATATGAATACTTTTTACATTCATAGTATAATTATCAGATGCTCTGTTTTTATCGAAAATAGATAAGCTGACTAAAACGATTAATAAGCTACATAGTAAAACCATAACTAAACATGAATGTTGCTCACATTAGTAAACAACATTACTGTTTATAAATCTAATAATAACATTATAGAAGACAGGTATAAATTTATCAATTATGTGACGCATGTAAATTGATTAACTGTTACAAACCCAATTACAGTAAAGTAAGTTCAGAAACATAATACTTTCCCCTTATCTTTATATCATCCCTTCTTTTTATCCTACTAACAATGAAGCATGCGTGCTTTGCATGTGGGGGTGCGTCATTATCCATCACCATGGGAACCCTTCGACCTCCGACTATTCATGCGCGAAGTATTTACATCAGTATGTCATGGTAACGCGACGATAATCGTAAAAAGCCTTGCTATGTGGCTTTGCAATGTCGCGTTCGGGTGTAAGCAGTTATTTATTTTTTGTATCGTTCTTCGAGTATCTTTGTAGTTAGAATCACGTGTATGCTTTCTCTGCTGATTGAAAGACATCTTTTAACATTAATCAACATTATTAAACAATTAAATAATTTTGTAACATAAAACTCATAATTTTGTGGATTAATAATATTAAGAATGTCGTTCTGTTCGCGGGATGAAAATAATATCACAATTCTAGTAAGTGAATATGATTATATATATCTTTGTGAATGAACGAAATGAAACACTCGTGAATTTTGATGCCAGTATTAATGAAATTAATAAAAATAATACTTATAATGGTTTTTGTCACATATGTTTGTAATATGTATAACTAGTTCAAGAAGCAAATACGTCCTGTCTTATACTTGTAAGTCACTATCGCTAATTTGATGTAAACAAATAACTAGATTAATAATTTGATATCGAAAATTTTTACCTTTTTATCTCTCTATCACAATCTGCAATTAAACCTAATTGTCTATCAATTATCGAATATAGTGCAGCTTGATTTTAATTATCAATTGGAATTCTGTTGGTAAGTTTAATTTTAGCTCTTGCTAGTGCGTTACATTTTGTATTTGTGCGATTATCTTTTTAATAGTTTAGTTTGAATAATTTATCAAATCTTCATTTAATATTCTGTAGAAATATATTTTTACAATTTAAAAAAATATTTAAAAAAATTCTTTACGTAAAAATATTTAAATATTATTATTAAAAAATATATATAGGTATACTTTTAATTTTTCTTGATATTACGTTAAAATTTCTAAATGAAATTTTTTATTATCCATAAATCAAAATAATATAATTAACATTAAATAATTAATAAAGATAAATAATGTGCCAAATAAATAATTTATTATTTTATTGAAACGGACATGTAAAAGGAAACTTGACTAAATTTTGGCTTTTATTAATAATACGCATAATAAAGGATATACGTTTGCTGAATAATTTTTATTAAGTATTAAAAATATGCAATATATAACGATGGATATCAAAGTGATATTGTTTGTTTAATCCAAGTTCGGTAGATAGTGATATTAGTGAATATATTTGGATTATCCATGGCGTATCCACCACGTTTTCCATCAGATACCAGATCGACAAGTATTATTGTTATTTTGAATCAATCCGCTGTCACCTTAAACAGACATGGTTTATTTAAATATTATTATAGAGATTTTTTTTTTACTGTCTCTTCCGCATACATTGAATCTAAAATTAATTTTATTTAAAAGAAATTGATATTATTTAAGGGATGCAATATCTAGAGTCCGACCGAAACCAACCGAAACTTTTAATCTTCGGTCGAAATAGAAAATGATTCGATTTTCAATTTTGATCGAAAACGAAATTGAAACCGAAATTTATGTAAGTTTTACTAGAGAGAGAGAGGAGGGGAAGAGGGGCGAGGAGAGAGAGAGAGAGAGAGAGAGAGAGAGAGAAACTAGCGGAGTTATATTTTTTCGGCCAAAGTTGAAATCATCATTTTTAGATTAATTTTACATAGACCATATGATTTTTAGGAATCATTAAAAATTTATGTACTCTTTAAAAAACAAGATTTTATTAAAAGTATTAAAATATCTAACTATAATTATAAATAATATAATGATATTATATTTTCAACTTTTAAAAAGAAATCAAATTACTGTTATTATTAGGATCACATCAAAGTTTGTATTCAAATTGTCTTAAGCTTAATCAACAAAGTTAATAAAATCGGACCATTGTTTTTTTAAGTATTCACTGGCGTGTTGTAACTTGTACAATTTCGGTTTATCTATCGAAATTTTCTTGCCAAAACCGAAATCAAACTGAAACCCTGATTTTTGATCGAAATAAACCGAAACTGAAATCGAAATTTCGGTTGGACTTTAGCAATATCGTAACGCGAATGATGTTCATATGTAGCATCGTAAGCCAACAAGAATAATTAATAAAATATATTAACAGAAAACATTAAATAAAAAAAAATAAGCAACAATGAAATTAGATATGTATTTGGATATTTTATTATAGATACATAATATAATATTACATACATGGCACAGTCCAGTTCTGTAAATAATGAGAGTACAGAATTCGATTTTATTAATCTTTTTATTATTTTAGAAATATTTCTAAATATAATATATTTATTATATTATATATAAAATATATAAACACAGTATCGCATATTAGTCAATTTTATAGTTTTTACAGTTTATTCCAGTGGATAAACTTCGCTAAAATTCGGAATTTACCCTGGTTTTTTCCACTCACTGAATTTTTCCTGCTAATTCTGCTTTGAATAGATATCTGCATATTTTGATAACATAACTTTTTTACAACGCTTAACGGATAATTATTATAATATAAAATTTTTGTATTTAGCAGAACTTGTGTCAATTTGAAGTCAAATCATCATTGAACATGAAATAATATAAAATATAAAGTCGTTTTAAATTTTAATACAGTATCGTCGCAATTACTCCACCCTCGCACTTGCCTATAGTTGACTCTATTTTAAAGTTTATTCCATTCTTATATTTCTTGTGACATAAGGAAAGATGTAATAGAATTTGTTTTTAATTTTAAACAAAATTTATAAAATTGACGAGATAAAATCAATAAAATTAGTAAGAATAATAAAATTATATAATCAAAATAATAGAACAAATAAATATAATAGGAACATAATGATTGACGAGGTTAAACACTTTATACAATACACAATTAAATAATTTATATGCATTATTTTTATATATGCAATATAAAAAAATAAAATATAATATGTAACGCTATTATAAAATAAACAAATTAATAAAAAATATGTTTTAATTATATTATATATAAAACTTGTGAAATTGTGAAAAGAAAAAACGTTATTAGGTATCTGAAATTTAACTTACCTTATACGACCGCCAATGCGATCAGAATACACGCTACAGCTTTATTGCATAGATCTTTTGTATGTGGCAAACTTCGAAAAGTACAGTGTAATAGTCATGATAGAAAGACGTAAGTCGTTATTCTCGTGGATGCATAGTAGCCTAAAAGTAATGGAGAGCTGACAGCCAATCACCCTTAAGCCATATTATAAAAATCCAATATAGCAAATGATTTGTTCATTGTTAGCGTGTAAATTAGAATGCGTTGAATGAAATTCGCGCGCTTAATATGGCGTTCATATTTCATTTGGTATATACATATTGAAATATGTACCTAGCTAATTGTGAATAACATTAACATATTCCACTTTTATCCTAACAAGATTATCACACAAATTATCTGTCGTCAAATTAAGAATGATATTTAGATAATGTTTACCTTATTTAATTCATGAGCAAACGTGTATTGTGAGCAAAATTTGTAATATTAAATCAATAAAATGTTATATATTTTTATAAAAATGATTTGAGTTATAAATCTAATAATAACATTTCGAGAATGATAGGTTATTGATTGTATTTTGACGAGATTTTATTACATTAGAATATGAATAATTTAATCTTAAATATATAATTTACGTGAGAGATTTATGTGTCCAATTTAATATAAATTTAATTAAACTGAAATAATTTGGAAACTTTTTTATTATTTTAGAGCAATTTATAAAATTTATAAAATAGTTCGTATTTTGTCAAAATATTAACTATTTTGAAATATTCTATTCAATAAATTTCAAAGAATGTTTTTCAAAATGTTGATGCAAAAATACAATAAAATTTTCGAAATTATCTACACAAAATACAATTCTTTCCAAGAGATGTCCTATGAAGAACATCCAAGGAGATGTTTCTAAGAGAAATGCATGTTCAAATTAAGATAATGTAATAATATTGTAATTGTAATGTATTTGACAAGTATATAAATAAGTATGCATTTTTATTAAACGAAGTAAATTTTATTATATTTAAATTCAAATTGTGATTACATAAATCCATTGATTGTTACTTCCTGTTATAAATTTTATAAAATTAGATTTTTATCCGACTTTTGCAGATTTTTATTTTTATTCTTGATGTGCTAGTAAAACCGATATATAACCACCCGATGTCTTTAACAACTAAAAATATAATCATTATAAGAAGAACGATCATGTATGAATAAATTGAATAAAATAAAAAACGCCGAACGATCTAACGAAAGTTAGATGTTATGAATATATTTAATCAATTTTTTGTTTCAAATATGATTGCGCGCCGATAATTATCGGATTTTCAACACAATCATTATGAAACATTTTAATAATCCTCTTTAAATAGGTCCCAGGTTCGAACCCCGGCTGAGGTAATATTTTTCGCAATAAGTTTCTTTCCGTTTTTTAGGGGTTTTATTTAGAGGGTGGGTTATTGGAACAAAAAATTGATTAAATATATTCGTAACATCTAACTTTGACCGTTTGGCGTTCTTTACTTTATTTGAAAATATAATATTTATAAAAAATGTATGTTGATGTGTAAAAATAACCTACTTAATGATGAGATAATAAGAATAAAATTTTACAGATATTTTATATTTTGTACATATATGTATAAATGACATAACAAATAAAGTAAAAAAAATGTTATATACACAAAAGTTGTTTTTATTTTATTTTTTATGTTAAGAACCGGTAAAGGTAAGAATAAAGGTAAATACGAACAATTTCTATTATAGCCAACTTACGTTACAAAATGTAGACATCGTCATAGGGAACAGCTTTCCTGCGGTAAGATACATTGATTTGTTGGCTCGAATCATTATCATCATTAAGTTCTTTGCTTCCTTTGGCTTCAAGTTATACCACTTGTACTTGCATGCAGCTTCATAAACTCCTTCGCACTTGACATACATAGCCATACGCAATAAATTATATGTTATATAGATTGTGTGTAAAATCAGACAAGTATTTTAATTAATATATTGCATAATTTATATTTTGTTCGTAATAAGTTAATCAAAAAGATAACATACTTGTGCAACCAAAATTTCTCCTACCGCGCAATAGAGACATGTGTGTCCGAACGTATTGACAAATACCGTCATAATGAAAGTTAAACGTGGTACCGACAAATCGCGACCCTGAGTCACCATCTAAACAAACGAATGGATTAATTTTATTTAATTTTATTTAATAAAATTAAGTATTTAATTTTTGAATGTTTGAGAATAGTAATTAGTGTTAAATAAATAAGTTGAAATGTTTAATATAAAGTTTATTACATTAATTATAATTTATAATATGTTTTTATTATTTATATTACATTATTATATAACAGATATTATACGTACTTATATATGTTTAACTTATTAAATTGTTAGAAAATATTCTAATAAAGATGACATTTATAAAACATTACATTATTGCAAAAATAATTAAGGAAGGTTACTTACAGTACCCAATAAAAAACCGTAAAATGCAAATAATATGCCAAAGTAAAACAGCGTACCAAGTAGCATTAATGTAAATATTTCGTCAACGATGGTAATAAATCTGAGAGTTAAAAGAGAAAGTTATTAAAATAGTCATATTTATAAATTAATTTTTTCATTATTTATTTATATTATACACATTGAAAAAAATTCCGGTTGAAAATGAACGAATCAGAATGTTCTGGTTAAATCTATTAGAATTCTAGTTGAGATAATCAGAATTCTGATTAATACAATATTTCTAGTAAAATTTAAAAGAATTCTCATTTTTATTAGAATAATTATATCATTCAGAGTTCTAGCTTAACTAGAATTCTAGCATATTTAAGAATTTAGAAAATTCTGATTCGTGAATTTTCTACCAGAATTACTATTTAATCCAACCAGACCATTTTTCTCAATGTAATATTTAAAGAATCTTTTCATTTTATGTTATTCTTTAGAATAATTTAAGTAAATGTGTTAGTGGAAAATGTGCATTATTTTTTTATATCCACTAAAAAAATTATTAAAAATCTATAATATGCATAACCTGATGAGACGTATATGATCCTGTATGCTATGTGATAAAGCATTATCGAAATTTTGGAACTTATCTAGATGGATGATACGTATTTTGAGATTTTCCAACTGACCACATATGTGAAAAACTAATAAACTTAAAAAACTATCTACACTAGTGTACATAATAGCTGCCGCCGATAAGCCGAGACACTGCATGATATAAGTTATTTCGTAAAATGGACTTTTATCTCGATCGTATATATAATATGTTTGTAGCGGCACTAATTTTCCTGGATCCGTTTTATTTGTTAAATATCTCATTGAAATACCGAAGACAGGAAGAACTACACACAAATTAAGAGATACCAACATCACGAAATATCCGAATATCGTAAATATACGTGCTATTCGCGCTCGTTTTATCATAACATCTCTCTCTTTTATCATTTTTGGTTTTAACCAATCATCTTTAATCATGTTTAAAAGGGGTAGAACATCTATAATCAACAAAGATAACAGTTACATATGTTATAATTAAGCTTAGAATAGGATATTATTTTTTTGAATTAAAATAGCAAGATATTGAAAAGAAACTGTTTCTTTTTTACTAATGTATTTACAGAAATATATGTATAAGTATGTATAAAGGAGAACGGAGCTAGTTGTTACAATCTTTTACTAGAATTTTTTAACTCATGTGTATATTTAAATTTTAAATTAAAGAATACTTATACATTGATTGAAATATATATTCAACTAGTTTAATTGGAGTTAACTAAACTAAGTAGATAATCAATTTTTTCTGAATATCAATGTTTTTAAATGCTGAAAATTAAAATTTTTTGTCAGCAGATAAACTGAAAAGAATAAATTCTAGATTAATAATCAAATTCTATAAATAATCATTCTAGATAAAAAATCAAACACAAAATACTTTATACTAAATGTTTATTTTAGGATACAAAATTAAATGTAAAAAAATATGTTACTTCAGATGTTTTTTTGAATTAATTATTAAATATATAGCAATCAATTATAAGGAAGAAAGCGCTTAAATTATTAGTTTATCAATTCTAAGTACGAGGTAAGTTATTAGTGTTATTACAATGCTACAACCTGCATCGATTAAAGTGTAATAACTCGCCATTTTTTATTCGAGATAATATATGTATATACATTTCGAGTGAAATAAAATGTGTTATTATAACTATAAATGTATATAAAATAATAAAATAACTATACAAAAGAATGCTAACATACCTCTCGCTTACATATCTAATAAACAAACAATTCACATAATATTTATCTCCACATAATATAATATAATCATATAAATATACGTAGCATCTTTTACAGTTCAATTATGGCTGTCACTAATTGTTAGTAAAATATCATAAATATTATATTATTTATGAAAATGTGTTGTCTTCTTTGGTTAAAAGAAATAATTGTAACAACTAGCTTCTATTTCGTCTACGTATTACCTTTCTTTCTCAGCCACATAATGGATAATTTTATTATTGCTACCGACATCGGTAAAGTATATTGTAGATTATCAATTATAGACATTATATCACCCCAAACTTTGAACAAAGAATGTATACTCGGAATGTAGCAGCCACAAATTGCAGTGTTTAATATAAGAATTGTACAAATGTTTGATATTAATTTTTTCTGTTTAGTTTCGTTGTTTTTTGGCCAAATGCCTAACAGTGCCAAGCCAGTCCGATTTAATCCAATAGCCCATTCATAATCTATTTTATAGAAAGAAAAATACGAGTAAAAATTTTAATAAAATTAAATTTCTTTGTTGTCCATGAATATTATGTATTTGTTATGTATTTTCTTTTCCTTTTTTCATGTATTTATTTTCATGTAATTTTACATATAAAAGAACCCATATATATATATATATATATATGGGTTCCTTTTTAAATAAGTATAATTATCCCATATTTTAGCTAATATTTTT
The DNA here is from genome assembly GCF_000204515.1 of Acromyrmex echinatior. The sequence continues at coordinate 23,073 of NW_011627469.1, read as the reverse complement.
GTAACAATACTTTGTACATACAGTATTTTGTAGAAAATATTTCGAAACATTTATTCATGAATATTATGCATTTCATGAACATTGCTATTTTTCTGTTTAATGTATCTATCTAAATTAATCGAAGAAAAGGATGCACACCTATATACGCTGAATACTTTGAAACATCCATCCTGGTGTCTGTAAGGAAACTAAGCTTCTCTTTTTCTCGTTTCATTATCGGTTGAAGCGGTAGATCGTTATGTATGATGAGAGTTCCTAAGTTTAACGCCATCCTACAGCTAGTATGTACTCTACGTATTAATAATGCAACATTTGTAACGAGAATATTATGGTGGGTGATGTTTATAGCCGTTCGATTCACTCTACAGATGAAAAACTGTTTAGTGGCTTGATAGCGAATAAAAAAGTGATATTGATGCAGGGTCGCATATGTTTTTAAAAATGTTTCAGTATATAACTGGGCATGTATTATGGAAGTAAATTCCGAAATTATTCCATTTTTCTCCAGAAAATACAATAGAAATCTCTAAGGAATATTATATATGTAATTGACAATTCCGATCGGAATTTATTCCGAACATTCCCATTCCGAATAATTTTGTAATACGTGGTCTAAACGAATTGAAAAATTTACACATACACATATGTTCAAATGTAATTAATACATTTATATGCACATTTTTGTAGTAAGGAATAAAACAATATATTTATCGAAAAAAACAATTAAATTATGAAAATACAGTTACAAAAAGAAAATAAGTTTAAAGAACATATATTTTAATATACGTTCAATTATTTTATCTGCTTAAAATTTATTTGTTCTTTATACAGAATCAACTAAGAGAATATGAGTCTTTTTTCATTTATTTATTATGTGTTGGTAACTTTTAAAGCCGATCCTGTTGTGCTGCAATTATTGATTGATCACTTCACTGAAACTATCATTATTCATATATGAAACTTGAAAGCCAAAGTTTGAAATTTCTAAACTTTACTTAAAAAACAGTCTCTGTTTCCTTTTGTTTTAATAAAGTCAGTCAATTTGAAATACCAAACGTTTTTACTGTATAGTACGACTATAGCCATGTGTTACATATCAAACTGAATGTCAGTTCGTATTTATTATTAGGAGTGATCGTAATTATATTATTACATATTATATGTATATATACATATTATATAGCATACGATACTGCAATTTTTTTAAATATTTTAATAATGTTAATAATGTGTTCTAATATAGTTGAGTGAATGATACAATCAAGGATAAGAATCGTTTATTGTTACTTTTTACAATAATGATTTGGCAATGAGTTGCAGTTTTTTTATAATGATAATGACAACTATCTAAATATATCTAAAAACTAAGTAAAATTGGAGAAGTCATTTTTAGTGGAGAAGTAACCAATCGCTATTAAGCATAATTTCTTGAAAAAAGTAACTCATTTGTAGTACGTCGATTTGTTATTTTTACTTGTTATTTTAAATTGTTACAAGTAATGAGTTATTTTTTTACAATAAATAACGTATGATTGTGACACGATACTTTTGAAAAATGATTTTTTCTTAACTTTTACTTTCAGTTAGTTACTGTTACCATCATTAAAAAATTGCAACATCATTATTAAATCGTTATAAAAGGTAACGACAAAAGTAACAGCGTTATTTATTTCCCATCTCTAAACCAATACTGATTAATTTAATATAAAATTACAAAAATCGTATGTAATTTATTAAAGCGTTATTACATTACAATCAATATAAATTATTTACATGTTTATGACATATTACTTATGCAAGAAAGAATTTTTGCTAATTTTATAGAATCAACCGGGGTAATTGACGAAAAAACGCAAAGTTGGAATTCAATAACGTCATATTCTTAATTTTTTATTATTTGTACTTAAATAAATTTAATTAAACTGAAATAATTTGGAAACTTTTTTATTATTTTAGAATAATTTATATAAAATAGTTCGTCTTTTATCAAAATATTAACTATTTTGAAATATTCTTGTTCAATAAATTTCAAAGAACGAAAAGTTTTTCAAAATGACGAACACAATATACAATTCTCTCCAAGGGATGTTCTATAAAGAACGTCCAAACAAGACATTCCCAAGAGAAATGGATATTTAAATCAAGATACTGTAATAACGTTATTGTATTAGGTGTTGGAATTAATTCGTAGCGTTTTACAAGTGATGGGAAGTACTTTCATTAATGTATTTTTTAATGCTCATGTGAAATAAATAACATTCTTTCATTAAAAACGCTACGAATTAATTCCAACACCTAATAATACATAATGTATTTCACAAGTATGTATTATAAATAAGCATGCATTCTTATAAACGAAGTAAACTTTATTATATTTAAATTCAAATTACATGTGTGATTACATAAACACATTAATTGTTACTTCCCGGCATGAGTTTTAAAATCAGATTTTTATCAATTTTACTGACTTTCGTAGATTTTTACTTTTATTCTCGATGTGCCAACAAAACTGATACATAACCGCCCGATGTTTTTAATAACTAAAATTTTATAATATTTATAATATTTATAAAAAATGTATGTTGACGTGTAAAAATAACTTAATTAATGACGAGATGATAAGAATAAACTCTTACAGATATGTTACATATTGTATATATGCGTATAAATCACATAACAAATGAAATAAAAAAATGTTATATACATAAAAATTGTTTTTATTTTATTTTTTATGTGATTTATATTAAGAATTGGTAAAGGTAAGAGTAAGGTGATGTGAACAATTTCTATTAGCTAGCTTACGTTACAAAAAGTAGACATCGTCATAGGGAATAGTTTTCCTGCGGTAAGGTACAACGATTTGTTGGCTCGAATCATTATCATCATTAAGTTCTTTGCTTTCTTTGGCTCCAAGTTATACCACTTGTATTTATATGCAGCTTGATAAACTCCTTCGCACTTGACATACATAACCATACGCAATAAATTTATATGTTATTATATAGATCATGTGCGTGTTAAATTGGACAAGTTTGTATTTTAATTAGTATATTGTATAATTTATATTCTGTTCGTAATAAGTTAATCGAGAAGATAACATACTTGTGAAACCAAAATTTCTCCTACAGCACAATAGAGACATGTGTGTCCGAACGTATTGACAAATACCGTCATAATGAAAGTTAAACGTGGTACCGACAAATCGCGACCCTGAGTCACCATCTAAACAAACGAATGGATTAATTCTATTCAATTCTATTTAATAGAATTAAGTATTTAATTTTTGAATATTTAGTAATTGGTGTTAAATAAATAATTTAAAATGTTTAATATAATGTTAATTACATTAACTATAATTGATAATATGTTTTTGTTGTTTATATTACATTATTATTAGGTGTTGGAATTAATTCGTAGCGTTTTTTTAATGAAAGAATGTTATTTATTTCACATGAGCATTAAAAAATACATTAATGAAAGTACTTCCCATCACTTTCTACTACTTTTGACCATCTTTCGGGCAGTGAATGAATACCGCGTCGGAAGAACTGTTCATCTTTAGATGAAATCCAGGAATCGAACCATTTTGTACAATCTTCGTAAGATGTGAACTTCTGCTCGCACAAGCTATGAGCTAATGATCGAAACAAGTGGTAGTCGCTAGGTGCAATATCAGGAGAATACGGCGGGTGCGGTAGCACTTCCCATTTAAGTGTTTCCAGGTATGTTTTTACCGGTTTTGCAACGTGTGGGCGAGCATTGTCGTGCAGCAAGATGACTTTATCGTGTCTTTCGAAGTATTTCGACCGTTTTTGCTTCAATGCACGGCTCAAGCAGTTTTAGCAGTTCGTAGTATATGACACCCTTCTGATCCCACCAAATACAGAGCAGGAGCTTTGAGCCATGGATATTGGGCTTTGCCACTGATGTTGATGGTTCGCCGGGCTTAACCCATGACTTTCTGCGCTTTGGATTGTCATAATGGATCCACTTTTCGTCACCGGTAACAATCCGATGCAAAAAACCTTTTCTTTTCTGCCGTTGAAGCAGCAGTTCGCACGTGAGAAAACGTCTCTCAATATCCCTTGGTTTCAATTCATATGGGACCCAATGTCCTTCCTTCTGGATCATGCCCAAACTTTTAAGACGTTTTCCTATTGTTGAGAAGTCAACTTCCAATGACGTAGATAATTCTTTAAGTGTTTGACATGAGTTTTCATTGAGCAGTGCCTGCAAATCGTTATCTTCAAATTTTTTCGGCTGACCAGGTCGCTCCTTGTCATCCAAGTCGAAATCACCAGCTTTAAAATGTGCAAACCACTTCCTACACGTTTGCTCAGCCAGAGCATGTTCACTATACACATCCACTAAAATACGATGAGCTTCAGCTGCACTTTTGTTCATATTAAAGTAATGAAGCAAAACTCCCCGCAAAAACACTTTATCTGGCACAAATTTTGACATATTCAATGAATTATACAGTATTGTTATTTATGATTTCAAGAAAGGTTATGTACGGCAAATGACGTCCTATGATAGATGTTTACAATGTATACAGAACTATAGGTAACAACGAAATAGTGTACTGCTTGTGCCATCTCTTGTAAAACGCTACGAATTAATTCCAACACCTAATATATGTAACAGATTTGATACGTATATGGTTATTCTTTATTTATATTATACAACTTTAATTATTTATATTATGTAAAATGCATTAATACAGCACTTAAAAATGTGGTGACTCTTTTTGCCTATCATATATCACATTTGCCGACAAGCTTAGTTTGTTTGCGCACAAAAATTATTGTACAGCTTGATTGCCTACATGCATTTTTGCACATGAATACAAATTTTAGAAACGAAGTTACATTTGCCTACATGGCTAAATGTATTATTGCCTGTATTATTGCTTGACTATCTCTTATTATTTTCGATACATGTACTATTTTCTGCTTTAAAAACAAATTCTTTGTTTTAAAACAAATACTCTGCTTTAGCAACTCTGTTTCTAAAATTTTTATTTATGTGCAAAAGTGCATGTAGACAATCGGGCTGTAAGCAGTAATATATGTAGGCAATCTTAGAGACAATAATATATGCAGGTAAATGTGATTTCGTCTCTGCTATTTGTGCGCAAAAGATAATGCTTGTAGACAGTCGAGCTGTAGGCAATAATTTTTGTGCGCAAATAAACTGTTGACAAAAGTGATGTAGGTAAACGATACTATAGGCAATCAATTTATAAGCAAATGAGATCTCTCCTTTAAAAATTTAGAAATATGAAAAGAATTTTTTACAACATTTCTCGGAATGTATGGAACAGTCAAACAAGCATGTGTATTTGTTTACGCCTATGTAGAGTGTATATGTTTAATTTGTTAAATTTTTAGAAAATATTCTAATAAAGATGACATTTATAAAACATCATATTATTGATAGGTTAATTAAGAAAGGTTACTTACAGTACACAATAAAAAACCATGAAGTGCAAATAATATGCTAAGGTAAAACAGCGTACCAAGTAGCATTAATGTAAATATTTCGTCAATGATATTAATAAATCTGAAAATTATTAAAAAGAGAAAGTTATTAAAAAAGTCATATTTACAAATTAATTTTTTAATTATGGTGTTATTTGTTTATATCATAATATTTAAAGTATCTTTTCATTTTATGTTATCATTTAGAATAAGTAAATATGTTAGTGAAAAATGTGCTTTATTTTTTATATTTGTTAAAAAATTATTAAAAATTAATAGTAATATGCGTAACCTGATAAGACGTATATGATCCTGTACGCTTTGTGATAAAGCATTTTCGAAATTTTGGAACTTGTCCAGGTGGATGATACGTATTTTGAGATTTTCCAACTGACCACATACGTGAAAAACTAATAAACTTAAAAAACTATCTACACCAGTATACATAATAGCTATCGCCAACAAGCCGAGACCCTGCATGATATAAGTTATTTCGTAAAATGGGCTTTTATCTCGATCATATATATAATACGTTTGCAGTGGCAATAATTTGCTGTCTGGATCTGTTTTATTTGTCAAGTATCTTATTGAAATACCGAAAACAGGAAGAACTACACACAAATTAAAAGATGCCAACATCATGAAATATCCGAATATCGTAAATATACGTGCCATTCGCGCTCGTTTTACCATAACATCTTTCTCTTTTATCATTTTTGGTTTTAACCAATCATCTTTAATCATGTTTAAAAGGGGTAGAACATCTGTAATTAACAAAAACAGTTACATATGTTATAATAAAGTTTAGAATAGGATATTACTTTTTTGAATTAAGATAGCAAGATATATTGAAAAGAAATTGTTTTTTTTACGAATGTATAATTTACAGAAATATGTATATAAAGGAGATCCGAGCTAGTTGTTACAATCTTTTACTAGAATTTTTTTAACTCATGCATACATTTAAATTATTTTAATGAATACTTATGCATTGATTGAAATATATTTTTAACTAGAGTTAACTAGTCTATGTAGATAATAAACAATTTTTTCTAATTTATATAAATGTTTTTAAATATTGAAAGTTGAAATTTTTCATTGATAAGTAAACTGTAAAGAACAAATTCAAGATTATATTAATAAAAAATTAAATACAAAATATTTTATAATAAATGTTTATTTTAGGATATAAAATTAAATGTAAAAAAATATTTTCAGATAAAAATATGTAATTCAGATTTTTTTTGAATTAATTATTAAATATATAGCAATATTAACTATAAGAAAAAAAGAGCTTAAATTATTAATTTATCAATTTTAAGTACGAGGTAAGTTATTAATAAAATATTACATTATTATAACTTGTCTTGATCAAAATGTAAGAACTAATCCTAGCTCGCCATTTTTTATTCGAGAAAATATAGATAAAAAACTAATATATGTACCTTTTGAATCAAATAAAATGTGTTATTATAACTAAACGTATATAAAATAATAAAATAAATACAAAAGTATGATAATATAATATATGTCTTATGTATCCAATAAAGAAACAATTCACATAAATCAAATATTTACCTTCACATAATATAATCACATAAATATACAGTTAGCATCTTCATGTAGCATACATGTAGCATCTTCTACAGTTAATTATGGCTGCCACTAATTGTTAGTGGAATATCGTAAGTATTATAAAATTTATAAAAATGTGTTGTCTTCTTTGGCTAAAAAGATTAATTGTAACAACTAGCTTCTGTCTCGTCTATGTATTACCTTTCTTTTTCAGCCACATAATAGATAATTTTATTATTGCTACCGACATCGGTAAAGTATATTGTAGATTATCAATCATAGACATTATATCACCCCAAACTTTAAACAAAGAATGTATACTTGGAATGTAGCAGCCACAGATTGCAGTGTTTAACATAAGAATTGTACAAATGTTTGAAATTAATTTTTTCTGTTTAGTTTCGTTGTTTTTTGGCCAAACGCCCAACAATGCCAAGTTAGTCCGATTTAATCCAATAGCCCATTCATAATCTATTTTATAGAGAGGTAAATGCGAGTAAAATTTTAATAAAATCAAATTTCTCTGTTGCCCATGAATTTTATGTAATTATTATGTATTTTCTTTCCTCTTTTTTATGTATATTCTCTCTTTTTCTCCTTATTTTTTCTCTTGTTTCTAGTAAACATCACATTCTTTTTATTTTTTTTTGTAAAAAAATAAAGATATCTATTTATTCTTGTGACACATATTTATAATTGTAAATATTAAATTTCCGATTAAGTTTATTATTAGTTAGATTAAAAAAATATCAAAGAGCAAATATTTTTATATTATAAAAAAGTGATATATTGTATTATGTATTGTATGCGTGTATATGTATGTATATATGTTTATATAAATATGTAATAGAAGAATGTAAAAGTAAGAAAATAGTTGAGTGATACAAATCTTCTTAATGATTACAATTTTTATTTGCATCAATAATTTTATATATATATATATAGAGGAAAACTCTCTATTACGAGATAGACGTCTAACATGAGATAACAGCGTTTCTATTAAATTAATGAACGCTATCTATTGGTTTCACTATGAATTTATTGCTTTTGGATTGAAAACTATTTAGTAAAAAATTCACTAATAGATCATGTCTATAGTCATTGTAAAAAAAGATTTTAGAATTTGAATATCTTCAAGTTTCAATGAGATGAACCTTTCAATCTTGTTTATCTTTTAATAAAATAAATATTTGGCAATAAATTCTTCATATAGTGATAGAGCAAGGTCGTACTAATAGAAAAATATGGGATATGTTGAATTGTTTAATTACAGAAGTTAGATTTGATGATCGCAAAACCATAAGATTGTATGACATAATATGAGATACCCATATTTCTAATATAAAGTAACCCATGCTCTCCTATGTAGTGAAAATCGTTGCTGAAGAATAAATTGTACAATAATAAAAAGGACAGTCGGAATGAACGTCGAGTGCCTATTTCTGCGATGCTTGATTCCAACTACCTGAAGACGAATTCTGGGTTATAATCTATTGCATGCTAATTTTTCACGCACGCTGGCTGTGTTTGTTTGCATTTTAGAAACATGAAATAAAGTTTTTTAATTGCAATACTGATATACTTGTTTTTACTATCAATTTCTCAGGATATCTCATATTAGAAGCACAATTTTTTTACTTTATGATTTGCTCACTTTTCACATTCCTTTAATTTAAAAAAAAAATGGAATTTGAAAAATGGAATTAAATTTTATATAATATTATCTTAAAACTTATTAAATTCTCTTTAAAATGATCTATTGTTTTTTTAAATTCTGCTCTTAGATTTCTAGCATTTATCTAAAATGAACTCGATATCTCATAATAGGGACCTTTTTTCTATATAGAGTTTTTTTTTTAAATAAATATTATTATCCCATTATTTTAGCTAGTATTTTTATAAGAGACTATTTTGTAGAAAATAATTCGAAATGTTTATTCGTGAATATTATGCGCTTGATAAACATTACTATCTTTCTGTTTAACGTATTTATCTAAATTAATCGAAGAAAAGAATGCACACCTATATACGCTGAATATTTTGAAACATCCATCCTGGTGTCTGCGAAGAAACTAAGCTTCTCTTTTTTTCGTTTCATTATCGGTTGGAGCGGTAGATGGTTATGTATGACGAGACTTTCTAAGTTTAATGCCATCCTACAGCAAGTGTATACATTGCGTATTAATAATGCAACCTGTAACGAGAATATTATGATGGGTGTTTAGCCGTTTCTTCTCACTCTACTGATGGAAAACTGTTTAGTGGCTTGATAGAGAATAAAAAAGTGATATTGATGCAGGGTTGCACGTGTTTTTAAAAATGTTTCAGTATATATAACCGGGCATGTATTATGGAAGTAAATTCCGATCGGAATTATTCCATTTTTCCCCAGAAAATACAATAGAAATCTAAGGAATATATACATGTAATTGACAATTCCGATCGAAATTTATTTCGAACATTTCCATTTCGAATAATTCCGTAATATGCGCTCTGAATGGTTGAAAAATTTACACATATATGTTTAATGTATATATATATATATATAATTATAATACATTTATATGCACATTTTTGTAGTAAGGAATGAAACAATGTATTTATCAAAAAATATAATTGAATTATGGAAATTCACAAAAAGAAAATAAATTTAAAGAACATATATTTTAATATACGTTCAACTATTTCATCTTAAAATTTATTCTTTATACAGAATCAACTAAAAGAATATGAGTCTTCTTTTATTCATTTATGTATTGGAAATTTTTAAAACCGATCCTGTTGTGTCGCAATTATTGATTGATCACTTCACTGAAACTATCATTATCCATATAAGAAACTTGAAAGTTTTTTTAAGCTAAAGTTTGAAATTTCTAAACTTTAGCTTAAAAAATAGTCTCCGTTTCCCTTTGTTTCCTTAAAGCCAGTCAATTTTAAAAATAAAACTTGAAATACCAAACGGTTGGACTGTATAGTACAACTATAGCCATGTGTTACATATCGGTAGAATGCCAATTCGTATTTATTTATTATTACTAGGAATGATCGTAATCATATTATTACATAAAATGTACATATTATATGTATATATACATACTATATAGCATACCAGCATACTATACTGCAATTTTTTCAAATATATTTCTTCTTTTTTTTCTTAAAAGGTAAAATACTCTCTTTTCAAGTTTACTAACAATTATTAAGGACAAATTTGATAATTATGTACCGCAAATTGGTTTATTGTTACAAATTGAATAATAAATACAATAATATAATTAATAAATATCAGAAATATTATCTTAGCTATAATATTCCCAGAATTTTTAATAATTCTTTTAGTTATTTGATTAATTAATTAAATTAATTATTTAATTAACTAAATTTTTGGTTTTTGGATGTAATATTCTTATCGTATTTTTCTTATGTATTTGCATATTTTTCCATATCTTTTCTTTTTTTGAAAAGGTTTATTAGTGGTATACATTTGCCCAATGATTGATTAAGTATTAAGAATATACAATACAAAGGAATATAAAAAATATTATAGCAATATTTTTACTTTGATCCAATTAACGTAGCGACAAACATTGATATATATATCAGGATAACCCCTGGCGCATGGTATTCCACCAGACACTAAACCAACAATTTTTTTGTCACTCTTTCTGATAACTCCACTACCGCTGTCACCCTGCAACCAAAAGATGGAAATTATTGTACTCTTTTTGTTCCTTATAAGATTGAAATTAATAATATTTTATTTGTTACCTACTGAACTTAAAATTAACATCATTTAAAATCGTAAAATTTCAAAAATATAACATTTATGCTATTGCTATAAGCAGTGAAGGTAATAAAGAGAGAAATGTAATATATAAGAGTTCTACTTTAAGACTCAATATTACACTTGCAAACATGAATTAATTATAATATTATAATATTAATTAAAATATTATCTTGGAACGAATGATAGGAGTGTAATATATATAATATATTGTAATATATATATTGTAATAGAAGTGATGTTAAAGCATCGTCATGACTGAGTAAAACTACAAAATGTAGTGTGCATATTTAGACAGAAGATATAAAAAGATGTGCGATAATACAATAAAATGATTTATGCAATATTTGAACATTTTATCATATATAATATAACATCACATACATTGCACAGTCCAATTCCGTTCTTAATGTAGGTACAAAAATCATTCTTGTGAATTCGCATAGTACTATTGAATTTGTTATAACGAGCCTGACATGTAGTTGGAAGCATGACTTTCATGTCCAATTTTTGCAAATTGTTATGTACTGGTTTTTGGAAGCCCTTTCGACCCCAAGCAGCGATCATAATGTTCTCATTAACTGCAATATCGTTTTTTGGGAGCATAATTCGTTGTTGTGTTGGACCAAACTTAATAGTCTTAAGCAGCTAAAACATATTTTATATTAATGGGTCAAACTGTAGCAGTGTACATTTGTGTTAAAGATTTCATCATTTATAACCTGTACATTATTTTTTATAATTAATATGGCAGAAAATATACTGAATGTGCATACCATATGTCACAAGCTTATATAATACATATGAATATATATATATATATATATGTATATAATTTATTTTAAAATTATACCTTTATTAAACCAATGTCATTTACAGCCAAACTGTGAGGATCATAACGTTCATGGAAATACACCTTTTTCACTTTATGAGTCACTCCACCTTTATTAAAGTATGTTGTGCCAGTAACAACAGTCATAGATTTCAGTAAGTTCTTGTCATAATATAAATCATATACGCAATGCGCGGCAGTTAGAATATGTTGTTTACTGATTATGCTTCCGCCGCACCTGTATTCTCCATGCATTTTTATGGAGGCACAATGTGGATTTTCCTTTATAGAAGTAGATTTTCCACGTACTAATCTAGCCGTTTCATCGCCATAACTATCTGCAAACATATAGTAAAAATAACTTTTAAATGTTATCCAATAAAGGTGTTAATAATTTAAAAAAAAATTATTTTAAGATACGACATAATATTAATTTATAAATATAAAATTGCGGGTACTTTATGACATATTAAAATATTATTACTTCATTATATCAATCTGAATTATTTCCATTATCATTTTTTTCATGAAAATTTCTTTCTATAACTTTATGTTTTAAAATTGATTCTATTTCATATATTTTGTGACATAAGAAAAATATATATGATAAAATTTATCTCTGTTTTTATACACAATTTAAAAGCTAATAAGATATAAAATTAATTAATCCAATAAGAATAATGAAATAATATTATAGAAATAATAAAATAAATTAATACACTATAAATGTAGTGTAGTTAATAAAATTATCAATAAAAGTCAATACATGGTCAAATATTAAAACGAGAAAATCTCTTAACGGCATATACTACAACGGAAGATATTCGTAGCGAAAATTTTTTTATATTTTAATTATGTAACAATTGGAAAAATAAACGTTTCGATCTTAAATTAAGTCATCTTCAGTATTACGAAATTACAAATTCTGAATAACGCATATAAGAGATTTTCTCGTTTTAATAAAATTATCTACTCAAGCAAGTAGCTAAGGTGATTTTTACAGCCTACTAGTGACAAGAAATAAGGCTCAATAGCAATAATTCTTTTTACTAAGAATCTGTATTTATTTATTATTTATTCTTAATTTTTTAAAAATGTTGAGAAAATCGATATACTTAATGATTTTAGGTATTAAATTATAAAACTATTAACATATAATGTTATATAAATCAATAATAGTGATTTTTAATCAAGGTATTAAAAATATTGTGTCGTTTATACTAAAAAAATCTAGAAGACTTTCTGAATGAAGCATGTACAGTAAAATTATGCAATTTATAAGCATAGTTTTTATGTATGTATGCAATATAAAAATCAGAATATAATGTGACACATTTATAAAATAAAGAAATCAATAAAAAACACAATTTAATTATCTAGTTCTTAATATTTAACTTACCTACGACCGCTAAGAATGCAATTAATTGTAAAATTGCTAACGCTAGCTGTTTCATTGCGTTGATTTGCTTTCACACTGTGCTTAGCAAACTATGATAAGAACAATAATAAGTATTGGTACAATTTTTATTGTATTAAAATAAGAGAAAGAGGGAGAGAGAGAGAAAGAGAGAGAGAAAGAGGAGGAGGCAATAATATTAATAGAAATTATTTGTTTTTATCGTGTTATGATGAGATTATCGTAAAAATATAAAATATCATATTATGTTTATGGATGAAATAAGTCCTGTCGTAGATAGTTTGATCTTCACTTTAAAATAAAAGTACAACTTTGTTGAAAAATCATCCATTTAATATAGAAAAATTAATATTAATATAGCCAATAATAAGTAATTGAGTTTACAAAAGATTAAATAAACAAGAAAATATGTAAAGCAGATATAAACAAAAAAATACTTATACAATACTTATTGATGGTCAATAATGAAATTCAGTCTGATTGTAATATTATATATATATGAATCACTTTTTTTGCATGATGCATGAACATATCAGAACTTTTAAACCCCAGGCACAATACGAGGGAATAGCAATAGCGATAGAAATAACTAATTTCAACCTATCAGAATGAATATGTCGTATCTGCTGGGTTGAAATCATGTTATTTCCATCGCTATTATTATTCCATCGTTTTGTGCCTAGGGTTTATAGATGCTTTTTATTTAATAACACAAATTAGCACAAGTATTTTATCTTTATCGTATTCAGTGAGTAACAAAGATAGAATGACACTTTGTATCGATTTATGTATGTCATCAAATGAAGCATCCAATGAAGTTCAACTACGTACAATTCTATGAATCTTACTAATAAAATGTCAATACCTACATGTTAGAAATGTTTAAGACACAATAACATATTTATAAACAAAATAAATTATTTAGTTTCAATAATTTTCGCTGGCTGAAAAATAACTTATTATCCATATATGTTTTCTTTTGAAAAAAGTTTTTGATACTTTTGTCTTAATGAGAATGTTTTAAGGGCATTCACATTACAGTTGAAATAAGAGTAAACTGCAATTATATTATCATAACTGATATAAGTATGCGCTCTAATTACATATTACAAGGCCATCGATGAAACAATAGTATCAGAAAATTATTAATAATTTCTATACATATATATATATATATATATATGTAAATATATAAGATTTTTGAAAATAAAATACTGAATTGTGCAAAACTGTCACTATTATTTATAAAAAATTATCATGAAAGGAAATCAATTATTCGATGCTTTGAGTGGATGTAATTAAAACAACAACTCACTGAGCGCTTAGTGAGTTCTTTCATCTGATTGGTCTATATTTTAGGATCTAAGAAAATATATTAATCAGATGAAAAAGCTCACTGAACGTGATTGTTGTTCTGAATGCACCCATTAATGTTTGATATTATCCAATATACCTTATTCGCTATTTGTGGATAATTACACGGTGAATTTAACGGATTGCATTAGTAAGTTGTATAGGCTGTCCATCTGTGTGTGTGTGTGTGTGTGTGTGTGTGTGTGTGTGATTCGATTATAACTTAATTTATTCATTTTGTTATTATCAGTAAAGCAAAATGCAGAATGTCGTAGTCATGACATAATATGTAGGTAAGCTCGTAGATATAATTTCTTTCTACACTAAGAGATGGCTATTAATTTTCACGATTCATATTATTATAAATAGCTCTGTATTTACATTTTACAACATCATATTTAATTTATCTTTATCACAAAGTATCAAATGTAAAAATGTTGATCATGTTGGTATTCATAGAGAGACGACATAGTCAAACTTAACATTTTAGCTGTGTACGATTGTGTCGACTTGTGTAGAATTGGAAAGTATATTGTGTTACGCAATATCACTTGCTGGAAAGCACATATTAATTAAAATATCTAGTTACTTTTCAACCTTGGATTATCTATTGTAATAATGTAATTACAGTTATTTTACTTTTCAACAAATAGAATGCTTAATGTGATTCTTAAAATTTAAATAATAAGTGAATATTCATAAGAGCAAGTGAGAGTAAAAGAGCTGTGCGATAATTTATATGTCATAATTTTAGCAATGTAAATTATATTTAATTCTTTTTTACATTCTTTACGTGACGATCGAATTTTTGGTTTCAATTCAAGCTATTAGTAATATTTAAAAATCCAATAATTCGTAATAATATAACTCTGTGTCTGCAAAAGATGCAATCTCGGTATGCAGCGAGTAAAGTCTCCATTAATTCCATGTTTGAAAAGAAATAGTTAAGTAGTTCTTAGATTAAATGAACTCTAAAGTGTGAGAAAGTTCATAGAAATTTCTAATATGAAAAAAAAATTAAATAATTCACTCACCTGCTGCAACTATGATTAAATACAGAACCTCAAAATGTATAAAAACAGGATATTACAATTATAAAATATAAACTGTTACAATAACTTGACTAAATTCGACAAAGTTTAAGCAAGCAATAACGTTACAAAAAAACGAATGATGTTAAAGTAATGCATCAAGTGATAAAAACGTAAATAATATATAATTGTTGAGCATGAACGGTACAGTCAATTCCTTATCGTACTTTGAAACATTACTTAAAATGTTGACGTAACCATGATGTAAAAACTCAATATCAGATAGTAAATTCATACTATTTACTTGAATTTTAATGTTTAACATTTCGGAAATTAATCTTCTATCTAAATATCTTCCGCTATCTAAATTTTTGATGTTCTCTTTATGATCTATGGATGTTCTTATAAGAATATTTCTCAAATAAAGTTATACTGTAACAGTAACAATGAAAATTCAGTAAGAGTTCAACAAATAAAGTATATTAATAATTATAATATATAATAAGGAATATAAAGATTTACTCAGTGATCTTTATTATTTATTTATTATTATAATTTATTATTATTTATTTATTAAGTTTTAAGAACATATGACATATGACATATACAAAAGAAATGATATCATTCCGTCATTTTTTCTTTGATCCAAGAAAGGTAGGGATAAATGTTGGTATATACGTTTGGATAACCCTTGACGCACGGTCTCCCGCCAGATACCAAACCAATAATTGTTCCGTCTTGAATCAATCCGCTACCACTATCACCCTGCAACGAAAAAATAGAAAGTATTATTGCATTATCTATCCCTTATGTGGCTGAGATTATTAATATTTTTTATGCATTATACTGAATCCAAAATTGGCATTATTTAAGAATTTCAATAATTTTGCGTTATCATGGCTATAAACAATTAAGTAAAGAGAGATATGCAATATAAAAGAAATTCTACTTTGGAATCAATTTTATTATACATACAAACATGAATTAACTATGATGTAAAATATGAATCTTGGAGAATATAGGGGATGTAATATTGTAACGTGAATGTATTACAGTGTCATTATTAATAAAAAATAATTACAAAATATATTGTGTATTTAGAAAATCGTTAATTATAAAAAGATATGGAAGAGTAAAATTAAATGTGTATTCGGGCATTAAATGTAATATTATATACCTTGCACAATTCAATTCCTTTCTTGATAAGGATACAGAACTCATTCTTATAAATCTTCATAATAAAATTATGATAAATCTGACATGTGTCTGGAAGCATGACATCCGCGGTCAATTTTTGTAAATTGTTATGTACGGGTTTATTAAAATCTGTAGAACCCCAGGCAGCAATTGTAACACCATCACTCTTTGTCACATTCTTTGTTGGGAATTTAATTGGTTTTTGTGTTGGACCAAACTCAATCGGCGATGTAAGCTAAAAATACTATATACTATGAACTACGAGAATGATTAAAATACATTTCATCATTTGACATCTGTATATTATTGCTATATCGGAAAGTATACTATATGTCCATGTCATACATGTCACAAATTGATACTTGTAATATATTATTTATTCCAAGATGTTATATAATACCTTTATTAAGCCCATGTCATGAGGACTTCTACCCAATGCGCGAGGATTATAATTATCGTGATACCACAATTTTTTCACATTATAAACCTGTCCACCTTTATCGAGGTAGGTCGTGCCAGTAACAACGGTCATAGATTTCCTTAGGGAGTCGTCAAAAAGTAGAGGGGCCACGCAATGTCCGGCAGTTAGGATATATTGTGAATCGATTATGCTACCGCCGCAAAAATGACTATTGTTGATTCTTAGGGAGACACAATGAGGATTTTTTTCTATAGTGGTAGGTATTCCATTTACTAACTTGTTTGGTTCATCTCCATAAACACCTGCGAATGTATTGTAAAAGTAGTTTTACAATGTGTTAATAATATATGATATTTCTACAAAATAAATGAATTAAATAATACAAATAAAATAAATATAAATACAAAGTAAGTTAATAAAAAAACGTAATTTAATTATGAAATTTGTTAGTCACAGAAATTGTTTTAATATTAAATTTTGTTGTTATAATATCAAGTTTTTAATATTTAATTTACCTACGACCGCCAATGCGATTAGGAAACATGTTAGTTGTTCCATTACGTAGATCTGTTTTTACACCGCGCCTGGCAAACTTTGGGAAGTACATAATGAGTATGGTGCAATTTATATACGTATCAAAGTATGTACACAGCTGTATTTTCGTACGTAATAAATATGAATATTATAATGAGATTATTGCGAAGTAACGCACAATAACTGTCTTGTGACTTAAGATGTATACATAAAGTGTGCATTACTAAAGACAAAAGATTTAGGTCATAAGATTGTCTTAAGATTATAAGTTAGCTTCTGATAAGACCATAAATCAATTTATGAACAATTTTGTATTATGTCTAATATTTGTAACGTTCAGCAAAGAAAATATTGTAAAGTAAAAATATTGTAAAGTTTTATAAAAATAATTTAAATTATTATAAATCTAATAGACAGTAATAATAATAAAAGATTATTAATAAATTACAAAAATATTAACTTGGTTATAATTTTTGATTACTTTTTTGAATTTTTTCATACTAATTCCATTCTAATTTCATTTTTTTTTTATATAAAGCTGCGCGTATAAATTATGAGAATTTTTTTTCACTTGTCTTTACTAAATCGAGAAAATCATGAAGAATTATGATATTATTTTTTCTAAGCACTTACGTAATGAGTAAGTTTTCAATGAGAAATATATATATAATGATAGTAAGTTATTTTAAAAAAGATTGTTATTAATCTTGACATTATTGTTATCGCCAATCGAAAAATAGTAATGTTATTATCAAATGTTTATAAAAAAGCAATAATAACGGTGTTACAAGTAACGTGTTACTTGTCATGTCTCATAATATATCATGAAATATTGTTTTCATTTTTTCTTTTATGTAATAATATGCATTTGTTTATCTAGAAGAATTATTTCGGTTATTGGCTATCACAGTTTATTTGCCATATGATTTAGAAAACAATTGTTACTTAAAAATTGTTGCATTACTTGAAAACAATTAATATGCAATATAAAATTGCAGCGATAAATTTAAATTGAATTTATTTATTTAATTTATTAATAGAAAAGGATATAATTATATGCATAGAAAAATTAGAATATAGAATTGATTTATATTAAAATATATTGTTACAATAAGAAATGTATAATAATTAAAATTTTACTGTAATTTATTTCTATCAATAATAAAATTGCGATGTTATGCAATTGTTTCTTAATATTTGATAAATGTTTTTGTTAATTACGATGTGCTAATAAAACTGATATGTAACCACCAGATGTTTTTAACAGCTGAAATATAATAAAATTATGTAGATAATCAAATGTAAGTGTAAAAATTACATTAACATAAATTACATTAAATTTTTTCGCTATTCGTATCAATTAGTAATTGAAATAATTAAGAACTTTAGTTCATTTTTTATAATTTGTAATAATACAAATTTAATTTACATTATTCCAGTATTTATATTATTTTATTATTATAATTTAATGTTATGCACAAGATATTAAAATTAATAAATAAAATATTGAAAAAATATTTAACAATACATTATTTTAATATCTTATTAAAGAATTAAATTATAAGTTCAAAACACTTTTTTATAGTTTACAATACAAAGATATATTTTTAAAATTTTTTAATTTCTAATTATAAAATTAGTAAGAAAAAATAATTAAAATATTTTATTTAATAAGAAATTCTTGTACGATGCTAAGAGAAAGAATTTTTGTATATTTTTATTTTTTATTTTTTAATAGTTTTATTGTATATAGAATGAATAAATTAATTATAATAAATATTACATTGCAAAATGTAGCCATAGTCATAGGAAAAAATTTTCCTGCAGTAAGGTACAGTGGCCTATTGACTAACATCATTATAATCAACAGATTTTTGGCTTGTTTCGGCTTTAAATTGTACCACTTGTAATGATAAATAGCTTCAAATACCTCTTCACACTTGGCAAATAGGTATCCCAAAAACGATTATAATAAGGCATGATTTAATATTATGTTTATTAAATATTTTAATAAATAATGTTTAATATTCTGCATGCAATGAAAAAAAATAATAAATAAAATAATATTAATACTTACTTGAATGACTAAAAATTCACCTACCACACAATAAAGGCACATATGTGTAAAGGTATTAATGACAGCTATTAGGATGTAAATAAGTCGAAGAATCGAGAGATTGCTACCTTGTGTTATTATCTAAATAATAAAAATAATAAAAATAACTAAATGTAATTCAAAAATTCTAAGAAATTTTATACTTATAATAATAAATAATTAATTTAAATATTAGGTGTTGGAATTAATTCGTAGCGTTTTACAAAGTATTTATAAGTTTTAAAAGTACTTTCATTAATGTATTTTTTAATGCTCATG
>NW_011627467.1:120195-134022 GCF_000204515.1 Acromyrmex echinatior | reverse complement strand
GCCGGGGCGCCGCCCCCCGGCGCGGTGGGGGGGTGCGCCGCGAGACTTCCTCTCGCGGCGCCGAAGAATGAGGGGCGCCAAACACACGTCTGGCACCCCTAGGGGAGCTGGTGATCGCGGCGGGGGCCGTGATCCCCAACTCCCACCCCCCAACACCAACCGGGGAGGCGAGCGCAGGGGGTGGTGTCCCCCCAACGCCCGAAAAAAGTCGAAGGTGCCAAGCACCGCCCGGGGTCACGTCGTCTTTCAGACGACGCCATAAAAATCCCCGGGCGGGAATAGAAGTCGGCAATAAGCCGACTGGCCTGAGGGACTCCCAGAAGTATGCTGCACGCGTTCCTGGGAGTCCCTCATGCAAGGCCAGGTAAGGACACTCGGAGGGGTTTTAGTGGGTGCAAGCCCCACATAACTCTGGGCTCTCCCCCGAGACCCGGGGTATGCGTTAGGCATTTCCCCTCCGTTATCGAAAAAAAAAAAAAAAAGGTACGCGCGAGTGCCAAGATGGTCTATCCCCATTCGACCGCGCACAAAACTTTCCCCACTCCGCCCGGTGCGCTACCTCGCTCGTTCTTCAATTTTTCAATAGTTTTAAATAAACTTTTTTGGCAGCAAAAAATTCGCGAATTTTTTAACAGCACATTCAAATCTTTCTTAATAAATTGGTGCTAGGCAGAACTCCCAATCTTAAAAATTAGAGTCACAGTGATTTTTTGAAGAAAAATCGTTATCTCGGTTTCTAATAATCGAAGAACTTTTTTTTTAAATAATAAAAAAATGTCAGCTGTTGAATGTTTCACACTATATGATGTGATGTATATTAACGAAATTATTCCATTTTTTTACGAAAAAAAAGACCCATTTTTTTAAATAGTTTAATTGCAAAAAATCGTTTTGTTACTAAGTGTATGTGATAGTGCAATTATTGAAGAAGAAAAATCATCCCTGTAAATTATCATGCGACTGCTCAAAGATGAAGAAATTAAGTTTTTCGCAAATATATTTTTGGTGAACAAATAGTTTTTTGCAAAAACTAATGAACATTTCAGACTCGTTCAGGGCTAGATTTTTTTCATCACGTGACCTACATTTTATGAGAATTTGAAAGTTTTGCGTTTCAAACTTAATAACAGAGAGCGAGTGAAAAAAAAGACCTGTTTCGATGGTTTTTATTATTTCTCTCTTTAATTAATATATCGATCTTAATGTTCCACATCTACTTTCGTAGATATTTCGAATACTTGCATTTTTCCTATTGAACTTTTTTTCATATGATCAATATCTTTCGTTTTATAAGCGAAAAAAACCACGTTTTGCAACTATTCGATTTTTTTCCGCATATTTCCATTGATAGGTTTGAGTCTCAAACATATGCATTTCCTTTCTGACGGCCTTCTGAAGATTTTCATCGAGAGACATGATGGTTTACAATTTTTTTCCGGTCAAATTCTAATTCTTCTGGCCTACATAACGAGATTGAGCATGCAATTACGCATTTCTGTCACGCAACCTTAGCAAGGAGTAGTCTATCGATTCTGGATCGCAAGAGTGATACCCAACGATCAGTCAGTATTTTGGTCACAACCTCGCACCAAAGTGATACTACTTCGGTAAGTCATAAGATTCTGTCTATTATCGTTTTAACATCATCGTTCTTAGTGAAATTTAAAGTCACTTAATTAGCAATTAACAATTCAACCCGGTATAATAATTTATTTCACGAGAACAACTGGCATCAAGCGACATTGTTATTTTGTGTAAATTTGTCATCAAGAAATGAGCTTGTACATCATATCTCATATCTTGTATCTCGTATATTTATTCCGTTCGCGCAAGCGACCTTCTTTCGTGTGCTGCCGTATCGATTTTGGATCTTCTCATGAACTTCCGAAATATTCGCATCTCTTTGGTTGGTTCCGTGATTATAATCGTGATTTTATGTATAGTTTCACAATAGATATATTTCGGATGTAATTTAATGTTACTTATTTTTGCCCAGCCGCGAGTGCGCTCACGCGTTTCGCGCGTGCATAGCTGCTTTTCGTCTTTTCACATATTTATTCTATTTTTCCTTATATTTTATATATATATATACCATATGTAATGTTCTTTTTTCTTTAATATTAAAACTAATATTCTTTATTTATATTTTCAGAAAAATATTTTCGCCGCTGCCGGCCCCACCACCACCAGCTCCGCCTCCACCGACCCCACTACCACCGGCCTCGTCGCCGTCGACCCTGCCGCCGCCAGTCCTGCCATTGCCGACTATCGTCGAGGTAACATATTTCAATTTACTCTATAATTGATTTACCAACGCCTATTACTTAATTGGCCGTGGAACTGACTAATTATGTTTGCTGTTTAGTAGAATTGACCACTTATAACAGTTAATCACCGGTTCGGTTTAATGGAGTTGGTGAAACCAGCCCTTTGTATATAATCCAATCCAATTAATAGTAGTTTTAATTTTTCTTTAAGAATATTCTTATTGAAGATCTTCTTATGCCAATTCAAGTAATGGCAACTTTAATTCTCTGTTAAAAATTATTGAATGAAAATGAAATTATTATATTACAATTAATTCAAAGATATTTTTCTTCCAACTGAAGTAGTAATTATTTAATTCTCCTTCAAAGTATAAGTCTAAGAAAAATAAATTTCGATTTGTAAGACATGCGTTATGAAAGAGAAATAAATAATAAACTTTATTCTTATTCAGTATAAAGTTTATATTAAATATATTATTACTTTTATTATTACTTTTAAATTATAATTGTGTTTGCTGTTTAGTAATTCTACTAAAACAGCAAACACAATTAGTTAGTTCCACGACCAATTAAGTAATTGGTGTCAGTGAAACCGACCCAAATGATTTTTCATGAAAAGCACGCATGCTTAGCGCTTTTTTTTACTTTTTTTTAAAAAGATAAGTTTGTATACATATAACTTGCCGATAATAGATTCATTTAGCTATCGATTCTATCAGATCCATTCCTTAAAACGTATTGACTGATCATACGACGTCATCTATGCTCTATTATTACAAAGAAAAATTTACAAGAAGGTTTACATTATAATTGAAATTTATAAACCTTTTTTTTATAATGAAATTTTTTGTAATTTGTAAATATTGAAAAATTTGCATTAGTGATGAAATAAATAAAAGATAGAGATACACAAAACCGAGTTCATAGATTATACAATATTTAATGCATATAGGAAACTTTGTAAGTGTTAAATTATGTTTATTAACAGTTAAAATTAAGTAAAATTATGTTTATTTTAAGCACATTTTTTAATATTATTTTTTTAAATATAGATAAGATATACGTAGCGGAAAATGACTCGTCGATTGACGTGAATTTCACGTTATCATTTTGACGTCAATCAATCATTTTCCGCTGAGTATAAGTTTTTATATTCGTTTTTACATTGCGTTTAAATAGTATTTAAGACACATATATTCCGTTTGAGTTCTCTATAATGCTTATAACTATCTGCTCTATAAAAATCCACTTATTTAAATTAATTGAAAAGTTTATATTTTAACTTGATGACATGTTTTATTTATAAACTGTTCAAAAAATTCTTTTATTTTATTATGATTGTTTTAGACTCATAGCCCTTTGTCTTTCTGTTTGTTTAATTTATTGAGCCTTATTACTATTATAGTTTAATTTACACGAGCGAAATTATGCGTTACAATTACGAATATCTTCCGTTCATCTTTGCTCTTATTAAAAAACGATTTGGTTTTCACACTTGTAACTTTCTGAAACAATTAGCAATCTTATCAAATTGAATGTGAATATTAGGATTCGCATCAAATTTCTTAATTCTTGCTTGAAATTAGAAAATTCTGAAATTAGAATTGGTTCCTCCACATTTATATAAGTTTATTAAATCTAATTATTTTTCATTATACAATAACACCTCGTACAAAAGACTTGAAAGGATTCAACTAAATTATGTAAAGGCAATTATATGATTAGATTGAAAGGTGCTTATTGTCATTTGCATTTGTAACCAGAAATAATATTTTCATTCTTTCGAATACAATCTCTGACATTTTACCGTCCTCTGTAGATTGTCATTTTTTTAAATACTTGAATTCACATTTAACAATTCTTATTTTTTTGAACAAATGCTCAGAATAAATAAAAAAATAGATTAGTTGCAGCATAAAAATTTTAAATTATTCAAATCTAAAATCAGACCTATCTCATATGTTGTTTCTAATACACGAATAACAACTCTTTAAATATTCAATTTACGGTCGACAATGTTTCACAAAATATTCATTCTAATTCTGAAAGAATTGACATTAATTCAGAAAAATTTAATGAAACCCCTCCCCTAGATACGCTACATGACAAATGGTTCGTTAATTTGAGTTCGTTAATTGAGGCAGTGACATTCTCTTAGAAGTTCGGTATTTATTACAACTTGGCGAAAAATTTGAGCTTCCTATCAATAAAAATAACAAAGACAAAACTTTAATTGAATTTATCAAACACATTGAAAATAATATAAGTGGTCGTCTTAAGAATATCATCAACTTTGTCAGAAATAATTCTTTCCCAATACTTAACAGATTCCATAACAATTTCCCTTCTCCTACTTTTACTGACAAACAAATTTTGGAGTGGCTACATGTTACAAAAAGATTTATTAATAACCATTCTATATATACTTATCACAAACGCTGACAAGGGAAATGTTGCGACAAGGACGCCTACGTATCGAAAATGGAGGAGATTCTTTCAGACACTAACACTTATGTAATCGTTAATAAAGATCCGAATAGGAAGTTGACTCAGGACTTACATACATTGTTGGTGAAATGGAAGCGTGATCGGTTTATTGACGAGCAATATATCGGAGATTGCTTCCAACTGATAATGTTATACCTAGAGCTTACGATTTGATCAAAATACATAAAGACGTTAACCCATTGAAAGTGATTATGTCCTCTGTTAACAGTCCATTATATTTCTCTTTTTTTACATAATATAATTAATGATAGCATACCAAAAGCTCCTAGTCACATTAAAAACAGTTTCCATTTGGTTGAGCATTTAAATGGTACTGTTTTTGATTCTGAATATGTCTTAGCTTCATTAGATGTAGTATTTTTACTAATATTTTTACAAATATTTCTGTTGAGCTAGTATTAAATAACATCGATGGGAGATGGGTTTACATTTCGGCGAAGACATCTCAAAAAACGAATTCATTATTGCAATTAGATTTATTTTAGATTCAACTTTTTTTACTTTTAATAACAGAACTTACAAACAGGTTTTCGGTACTCCAATGGGTTCATCATTATTGATAATCGCTGACATTGTAATGCAAGATCTAGAAGAAATAGCACTTAAAAAATTATCAGTACAACCATTGTTTTACTTCAAATATGTTGATGATGTTATTCTTGCGCTTCGATCTGATACCATCAATGAACCATCAAAGCTCTAAATATTTTTAATTCTTTACATACGCGATTGCAATTTACTTTAGAGATTGGTACAAGTGGCAGATTGAATTTTCTTGATACAATGCTTGTTACAGATGATCAGAGAATTATATTTGACATCATAAAAAAACATTCTCGAGAAGATTCCTTAATTTTCATTTAAATCATCCTCTTTGCCACAAAAAAGATACTATCATCAGCTTTATAGACAAAATTATCCTCTTATCATATCCATGGTTTCAAAAAAATTTGATAGATGCTATTCATATCTTTTTAAATAATTGTTATCCTCTCTCTTTTATCTTCTCTACAATTAAACAAAGATTAAAATTTCATATATATATTGTAATAAACATATTACGTATTTACAAGTTAAAGATAAATATTTCACGATTCCTTACGTCAAGTATATTTCCGAAAGTTTCCTTTCTATTTCCCATTTAATATGTCCCATTGTAAACTAGCCTTATCTATCCCTAACACATTAAAAAGTTTTATAAAAAGAGGAAAAGATAAATTTGATTTCCTATCCAATCAGAATGTAGTTTACAAAATCTTCTGTGATGATTGTGAGGCGAGTTATGTGGATCAGACAAAAAAAAATTGAGTACGAGATTACACGAACATATTTCTGACATTAAGAAGAATACTGATTCTCCTACTGTCATATTGATCATCGTATTAATTTTGACCACGATTTCAGGTGAAACGAGATGAAAATTTTAAACTGTGAATCTTCGTATAATAAGAGATTGATATCTGAAATGATTCACATTAGAAGATAGAAACAAGATCTTAATAAACAAAATGATATTGAATCTTTACCTGAAATTTATTCACAAATCATTCAATCTCTTTCTCTTTCTTAGCTGCATTCTTTTTCTATTCATTTCTCCTCTCCCCATTTTTTCTTCTCTTCCCCTCTACTTTATTTTCTCCCTTTTATGCTCCCCTTCCTTTTTATTTTATCACTTCGACCTTCTTGTCTTTATATTTTACACTTCACATTGTCTCTGAGCATCTTGGAGAGATGATTACATTCAATCTCATCGCATTGACTAATAAAAGATAATACATCACTTTGATTCAATAAAAGGTATTTATTTTCAATTTATTTGTGACTAAATTAAATATATATAATGTATGACGGTACATCACACATTCTCTATCCGCATTAATGACTCTTATGTACATTTCGCATAATATTAGATTATTTTTTGCTTTTTTATTTTTATTTTTATTACTTACGACTCGTTTTGTACTTTTCTTTTTATTACTTGTGACTCGTTCTGTATTTTTCTTATTATTTTTGATTTCTTATTCCTGTGGCAATTTTATATTACATTTTGTACTTTCTATTAGAAACATGTTCGTCCTTAATCTACATACACAAGTCAGAGGAATACCTTGTTGTCAATTACAACTTCCTTATAACTTTCATTTTACATTGGAACGAGATTTATATTTGATACTGCGATCGAGAGCGAATTTTAATTTTTATATATTTTATCTATGTAATATTTCCATTGTTATTTTTGTTCACATTGAAAATGATCCAACAGGGATCGAAATGTTTGTTTTATTTTACTTGTTACCGGTCAAATTAAAATTTATATTTTAACTTGATAACATGTTTTATTTATTAATTGTTCAAAAAATTTTTTTATTTTATTATGATGTTGTTTTAGGCTCGGAGCCCTTTGTCTTTCTGTTTGTTTAATTGAAAAGTATAATATCATTAAATCATTTAATTATTTTTTTCGTTCAACTAGGTATAGTATCAATTTTGAATAACAAAAAAACTTTTAATCAATAACGATAACTTTGTTCTAGAATGCTCTTAATACAATTATAAAGGAAGCTTAATTCAAAAACAACGTATTTGTTTTAAATAATGTGACATTAAAAATGTTTCTTGCTAATGACATTTTGTTTTCTGAAATCTGTGCGTACAATTTTTTATCAAATAGATGTATTAACTTTATATTAAAGTTGTGCAAATGATACAAATAACTGAACTGTTAATTAATCGGCACATTGTGTGTGATTGAAACCCTGTTCGTAAACAGAGTTCGATTATATTAGTCTTCTTGATTTAAAAAGTGCTAATTTAAATCAAAAAATTATATTGGATCAAAAAATATTTGACTCTACTGCCATTATTTAAAAATGCACTGTTCTTGGATTGATTTCTCATGTAACGGTATTAAGAGCGTTGATTAAAATTATCGTTACCAATTAAAAGTTTATTTTATTATTGCAATAAATATTTTGATTGAAAATTCAAAATCGATTTCATCAGATTAATATTTTTGCTATTAAATACCTAATCGATGAAATTGATATGAAAATTGATATCAAACTTTCAAAATCGATTTCAATATCAGATTAATATTTTTGTTATTAAACACCTAATCGACGAAATTGATATATTTAAATGTATCTAGATGTATCATATACGTTATATATTTAGTTTTAATAATTTGTTTTTTAATTTTATAGATTACAGAGACTCTTTACACACGCCGGGGCTCGCGTAAAAAATGACCTCATGCGTTTCCTTATTAGGTTGTCAGAGGCCCATCGCTACTGGGGCCCGCGGAGAGGCAGAAGCAGACAGGGACTTTCAATGAAACCATGTAAAAAATAAAATAAAATAAAGAACTAGAAAGGATACGGGCAGTAGGCGTCAAGAGCAGAAGACGTCGCGCAAATAATATATCTATGAAGTGTGAAACTTCTTTATTCACTAAAACGCGCTTACACGTTTCGGCTCACTTTTGAATCCTCCTCAGAGACAACACAAACTAACATAAATAAATTGTAAATAAAAATTATCCTGTCATGGTAAGCTTCTCTACCTCAAAAAAGTTAAATGCCAAAATTAACAAACAAAACAAAACAAACGTTTCCCTGTTGGATCATTATCAATGTAAACAAAAACGGTGGAAATATTATAATACATAGATAAGACATATAAAAATTAAAATTCGCTTTCGATCACAGTATTAATAATCAATCTCGCTCAATGTAAAAAAATGTTACAAGAATAATCGTAATAATTGTAATCGATAACCATGTATTCCTCTGGATTGTGTATATAGATTATAGACAAACATAACTTGTTTCTGCTAAAAAGTATTTTTTTATTATATAATTATAATATAAAATTGTAATAGGAATAAGTAATCAAATCTAATAAGAGAAATACAAACTAAGAAGCAAGGAATACAAATAAAAATAAAAAAATAAAAAAATAATCTAATATTATAAGAAATATACATTAAAGTCATTAATACGAATTGCAATTGTGTGATGTATAGTCACAAATAATATATCTTTAATTTAGTAACAGCTAAATCAAATAAGAGTAAATACCTTCTAATTGCGTGTCAATATAAACATCAATATAATTTGTCAATAATATAAACGTTAGATTGAAAATATAGTCATTACTCTAAGATGCTCAGAGACAATATAAAATCCACATATCAAAACAAGAAAGTTGAAGTGGTAAACTAGAAAATAAGAGGAACATAAGAGGAAGAAAATAAAATAGAGGAAAGAGAAAGGGGAGCGGGGAAGTAAAAAGAGAAAGAATGCAGTTAAGAAGGAGAAAAAGATTGAATAATCTGTGAGTAAGTTTCAGGTAACGATTCAGTATCATTCTTTTTATTAAGATATAATATAGAGATAATAATTTTTATTAAGATATAATAATTGTTTCTGTCTTTTGTGAATCATTTCAGATATTAATCTTTTGTTAAACGAAGACTCGCAATCCAAAATTTTCACTTCGTTCCATCTAAAATTGTGGTCAAAATTGATGATCAGTTATAACAGTAGAAGAATCAGTATTCTTTTTAATATCAGAAATATGTTCGTGTAATTTCGTACTTAATTTTCTTTTCGTCTGACCAACATAGCTCGCCTCACAATCGTCACAGGAAATCTTATAAATACATTCTGATTAGATAGAAAATATAACTTATCTTTACCTCTTTTAATAACACTTTTTAATGTGTTTGAGATAGAAAAGGCTAATTTACAATGACACATACTGGAAATAGGAAGAAAACTTTCGAAAATGGATTTGACGTAAGGAATCGTGAAATATTTGTCTTTAACTTGTTTTTAATTACGTAATATGTTTATTATGTATATGGAACTTTAATCTTTGTTCAATTGTAGAGAAAATAAATGACAGAGGATAACAGTTATTTAAGAAAATATGAATAGCATCTATCAAATTTTTTTGGAACCATGGATATGATAAGAGGATAAAAATTTTGTCTATGAATAGAATGATGATAGAATCTTTTTTGTGGCAAAGAGAATGATTTGAATTGAAAATTAAACCTTCTCGAGAACGTTTTTTTATGATGTCAAATATAATTCTCTGATCATTTGTAACAAGCACAATTAAGAAAACTTAATTTGCCACCTGTACTAACCTCCAAAGTAAACTGCAATCTTATATGTAAAGAATTAAAAATATTTAAAGCGTCATTAATAGCATTAGATGGAAATGCAAGAATGACATCATCAACATATCTAAAATAAAATAATGGTTGTACTGATAATTTATTAATTGCTATTTCTTCTAGATCTTGCATTACAATGTCAGCGATTATCGATGATAACGGTGAACCCATTGGAATACCAAATACTTATTTATAAGTTTTATTATTAAAAGCAAAAAAAATTGAATTTAGAATAAATTTAACCGCAATGATGAATTCGTTTTTAGAAATCTTTGTCTTCATAAAAATGAAATGTAAACCCATCTCCTATCGATGCTATTTAAGAGATCAATAGGAAAATTAGTAAAAAGGGATACTACATAACAAAGCCAAAACATATTGAGAATCAAAAACTGTGCCATTTAATTTCTCAACTAAATGGAAACTGTCTATAATGTGATTAGGAACTTTTGGTATGCTCATTAATTATATTGTGTAAAAAAAGAAAAAGATAATATAGTGGACTGTTACTAGAGAATACAATCACTCTCAATGGGTTGCCGTCTTTATATATTTTGGTCAAACTGTAAGCTCTAGGTATAACACTAGTTATAACACTTAGTTATAAACAATCTTCGATATGTTTGTTCGTTAAACTGATCACGTTTCTATCTTATCAGCAATATAATCAATGTAAATCCTGAGTCAACTTTTTAATTGGATCTTTATTAACGATTTCATAAGTATTAGTCTGAAAGAATTTCCTCCATTTTTGACACGTAGGGGTCTTTATCAAGGACAAATAACACTTCCCTTATCAGCATTTGTAATGAGTATATTTGGATGGTCATTTATAAATCTATTTGTTACATGTAGCCATCCTGAAATCTGTTTGACAGTAAAATTAGGAGAAGGAAAATTGTTATGGAATCTGTTAAGTATTAGGATAGAATTATTTCTGACAAAGTTAATGATGTTTTTAGGTCAACTACTTATATTATTTTCAATGTGTTTAATGAATTCAATTAAAATTTTATCTTTGTTGTCTCTATTAATAGGGAGCCCAAATTTTTCACCAAGTTGTAATAAATATCGAACTTCTAAGGGAATATCACTGCTGCTCAAATTAACAAACCATTTGTTATGTAGCGTGTCGAGGGGAGGCGCCTCACTGAATTTATTCGGATTAATATCAATTCTTTCACAGTTAAACTGAAAGTTTTGTGAGTCATTGTAAACCGTAAGTTGAATATTGTTAGAATTATCATTAGTATCATTGAAAACAGAATAAATATATGAGATAGATCTGATTTTAGACTTGGATAATGTAAATTTTTTTAGGTCGTAACCAATCTATTTTTTTATTTATTCTATACATTTGTTCGAAAAAGTAAGAATTGTTAATATGAAAATTTTTAAAGAAATCATAATCTACAGAGGCCGGCAAAATATCAGAGATTGTATTCGAAAGATTGAACATATTATTTCTGGTCAATCTATATTTTCAATCTTTCGAATACAATCTCTGATATTTTGAATTATTAAGAGAAATAGTTAATGAATACACGGGTCAAATACAAGAGGTAGGCGGGGACGATGCAACTCACCGTCAGACGTGCGTGCTTACGCGAGATTGCTATGATCAACTTGATGGTTTCATACAATAATACGCGCATACACATTAGTACATTTTTGAAAAAGAAATATCTCAAATTAGAAATGCAAGATTCTTTCTCTCTCTCACTCGCTCACTCACTCACTCACTCACTCTCTTACTGGTTCACTCAATCATTCAGTCACTCACTCTTTTATTTACCATGTCAAGGTGATTTAATAATTCCAAATTTCTATGAGAAATTCCGATGAACTTTCCGATAGAATTCCAAACAGTTAACTCCCAAACAATTAACTGTCTTTTTTAATAATCTCGCAAAACACTAATTGTATACCTATGCGATTCATTATTCATTCATTTAAGAAAATGAGAAATTTATTAATGAAATTGAATTAATCACTATCAATCACTGCCAATTAATTATTTAATAGCGACCAAAAATCGTGCGAAGAAACACATGTTCTTGTCACACAACATACATTTACGAAACGTACGTACACAACACGAGTTTAGTAAACAGTCGACTTTACTAACAAATCTATTAATTAATTACTATCGATCATTGTCGATTAATTGTTTGGCGATTGAAAACCGCGTGTAAAAACACACGTTACTATTACACAACACGTGTTACTCAATGTGGCAAGCAGTCGCGCACTAATTTTATGGTATTGGTTATGATTGAACAGTCAAATGCACGCAAATTTACATTCATCATAGTATAATCTGACATATCAACTTAATACATTAATTTTATATTACAGATTGATAAGTTAGATTACTACCAAGAAAGATTCTTCATAACTGAAGAAGTATCGCTGTTTAACGTGAACGCGTGATTAATTCAAAATTCACAAAAATTCAAAATGTGATAATTCCAATTGCATTGATCGATGAAAGATCAACGATGAAATAATGTTGCATGTTACTCGTTTTTTGCAGAGTTAATATTTCCCACACGTTTCTCTTATTCTTTTTTCTTTTCACTTTGCCTTATGAAAAATATTACAAGTAGAAATATATTACTCGCTCTAAAAAGGCCGGATTGCTTTCGATCGTTCAAAAAAGAACAAATTGTTTTGAACGCTCTGAAAAGAGCGAATTGCTTTAGACGCCCTGAAAAGGACGAAAGAAAAAAATTTTATAAAAGATGTTCAAAATGACCACCATTCATCATAATGCAGGCTTGTATGCGCGCGTTTCAACAAATTTCTTTGTATATTTTTTCATTACATCCTCTTCGATAACCCATATGGCATATCGCAATCTTGTTTCTAGATCTTTTGCGTCTTCAGGAAGCGTTTTATAAGTTGTGACGTGGCGTTTTCCGTCCGTCACAAGGACCGCATGGCCTGACCGAATAGTGCAGTATAGCCTGTGTTCTTTCCCATTTTGGGGGCGGACGCACCTGCGCTTTGCCCGCGTCGTCGTTCGTGTATCTTACGCGTTCCGCGCTGCCGTTTTTATTTTCTCGTTTCGGTGTATTCCCGTACCGAGGGTTACAGAGACCGGCGACTCCCGCGACCTTGGCGGAGTGACGCAATCTCACCGGGGAGAAAAGGAGGAAGAACGACAAGAATTGAGAGTCCAGAGACGATCGCTGAGGACAGACCCGCCAGGGGGCACGATACCTGGCTCCAGGTCGCACGCAGGTGATATCCTTCCCGCATCGTTACGCTTTTTTTTTATTGTCGCAAAGCATTTTTTATCGCACCCTCTTCCAGGCGCAAAGCGGATCGAGAGTCGGCACGACATGACGGGGAAGGCCACTCTGCGCTACAAGGACGGCGAGAGCCCCAGATAGGCACCTCGAGGCC
The DNA here is from genome assembly GCF_000204515.1 of Acromyrmex echinatior. The sequence goes on along the minus strand of NW_011627467.1, from coordinate 120,651 downwards.
ACGAAGCGGCCTGAGAAAGACTACCGTGATCTCTCGAATTTCGACGAAAGCGGAAAGCCGCGGGGCCACGCGCCAATCAGGCGCGATAAGGCCCCCTCGCGGGGATAACGAACCCTGTGTGCGCCCGGGAGGATTAGCGCCCGGCACTTGCGCTGTGGCCCGCTTGGAGAGAGCACACGAGAGGACGCAGGACGACAACCGATTACGAGCCTTCCAAGGTCAGCTAGAACGAGCACCTGCGAGGGAACCGCGGTGAGACGAACGTCACCTCTGTAAAGTCGCCGGATTCCACGTCCGGGAGGCGTAGCTATCGAATTTATATCGGATATATAAGAGTGAGTGTACGCCTCAGCATGCACTAGAGTTTCGCGGGATCAGAGTACGCGTGTCACCTCCTGGAACGACCCTTGTCGTCGGGATAATTCTAGGGCGTCCGCCAAGGCCACCGCATCGTCA
>NW_011627467.1:85371-103243 GCF_000204515.1 Acromyrmex echinatior | reverse complement strand
GTTTTATTAACATCATAGATTAGTGCTATGTCGTTACCGAATGTTACTTTGTAACTCATTTAATCTAATTTTCGTATGGAAAGCAAGTTATTTCTTAATTCAGGTACAAAGAGTATCTTTAGGGCATACTTTAAATCCGTATTCATCAATCTCAAATTTATTATTAATCGAGCCGATTTTGTCACAGACCCTTTATCCATCAGAAAAACGTCACCATTTACAGAATGAAAATCGTTAAGTATTATAAAATTTTGTTTATATAAATCGTATTATAAATTATTTTAACAATCTGCTTAGAACATCAATATATAAATAAAAGAGAAATTATATGGATGCACTGAAACACGATCGCGCCAATATTCTAGGTTACGTGCGCACCTTTTTAGTTTCTAATTGTTTCTAATATTACACGATCTTACGTATTATTATTTGTGCATAATTAAATTAATGTTTTTCATATTGTTTCGATATGATAAATATTTTTAAAAAATTTCCAATTTTCAAATAGATATGAATGTAGTTTTGTTGCTCATAATTATATTTATAATTATTTATATATATTTTTATTTATATTTTTCTCAATTTCATCAAAAAACAATGTTTTTAAATTAATATTATTTAATTACATGTGAAAGTTATACAACAGAAACCCAGGATGGAGAGTAGCGCAAATCAATGCAGCCACGGGCTGCGCGCGTAACATCATCCCTTTGATCGCATCTGACAAAATATTAGTCCCGTCAAAAAGCCGCCTGACTATTTTTTTTCGTATATAAATACCATTAAATAATTTAGTGCTCTGCCAAATTTCAGATTTTACAAAATAGTTACATTACATTTTTTACAACTGTAAGGTATTGCTAACGCTTCCATGTTTTGGCACTGGGCTGTCTGATGGTTATATTTTTACATCTTGTATAAATTATCCGTACATAAATTTTCAGCTTTTATTGTAGAAAATACTTTCATGACATTATTTTTTTTGACGTCTTTGAAGGAATGCAGGCGCCAGGGATTCTAATGCCTGACCTGCTGACTCTAGCATTTTGCTTTTTATCCTGAATACAACCAAATATAAAAAAAATCTAAATTTTAGAAAATAGTCACGACTTTTTCATGCGACCTCGCGGACTAGTAATATATAAAATTCACATATTATAGAATTATACAAGAACACTTAATATCCAACTAACCGTTAAAGGCATTTATATCGTATTGGTTGTGTTCTCACATGTACGGTCCTATGAGATTTAACATTTAATTTATTAATTTTGTTATTCATATTTATTTATTTATTTTTTACATTATTATTTATTAGGTCGGACGCTATTGGAGCAAAAAGGAGCGTAAACAGTAACTGGAACGTGCACGCGAGCGCAAGCAACGTCAACAGGAACTGATACTTCAGCAGGCAGCAGATTAATGGTGAACATACTGGAACATCTGGGAACATACAGAGGACAAAGTGTTCAAGAAACCATTGAACATCGTCGAGTTAAGTTACAAAAAAATGGTGCGTAAAAAAACACTGGATGATTTTACCACCGTCCAAGAAATGTTCACGGAAATAGAGTGGACACAGGTGAATCTGGCACGGGCGGGAAATTAATGGGTCTACTGTCGGTTATCACGGTGTAAGTAGACTCGCGTATCCTTCATAAAAACTAATCAGATATTGAAATTCCGGAAATGAATACAAGGATGTTTTACGGACACAAATATGTGAATGACTTTCATACGCCGAAGAAAATTTGAAATCTTTGAATAGCGTAATACTCATCTCGAATTATCTTTTATACCAACCTCTCGCCTGCAAAAATGTGCCTCACACACGTCGCGAAGGCAATGTTATAAAGTTGCAATAAAGGACGCAACACAGATTTTTGCATAACATTTTATAACGCATAAGGTGTAAGGCATAAAAAATTAAGTAATGAGAATATGAAATAAGAAACTCTGATTGATTTTCTTGTGCCTCATGTGTTACGCGAGAGGACTGAAGCAAAAACCTTCGCATAAAGCTTAATGCATAAAGTACGAGAAAATCAACAAATCAGAGTCTTTTATTTCATGAAAAAGAAAGAAATTTATTTTGATTGGTTTATTTTCCTATGCGTCATACGTTGTGCAAGACTGTGCTCCCGTCCAAAGTCTGTACACCTTATAGAGGTTCTACAATGAGTCGATAGTCGGTAATTGGAAGTCTCAACTTTAGTCATATAAGTTAGCTATTAACCAACTTCACCAATTAAGACTTTCGACTACTGACTATTTCTAAAACCCCAATTAAAGCGGGTAGCACAGACTCTTGCATAATGTATAAGACATAAGAAAATCAATTAGAGTTCTTTATTTCATAAAAAGAAAGAAAATAAAGGATACTGATTGACTGATTTTCTTATGCATGTTTTGTGCAAAAGTCTACGCTCTCGGCTTAATCTTTTCGAGAGTTAGTGAAAGATTTCAAAAAAGCATTTATCAAAATTGTCTACATGAGATTGCTTGTTTGATTTATCTACATACTGTAGATATAAGGAATAGATAAACTGAATGAATACCTGGGAAATACACTACTTGCTTTTTATTAATAAAAAGTTATCTGCCTTTAATACAGATTCTATTCTTGAAATAGATACAGTACTTGAATAAATATTCACCAATATATTACTATATCTGTACTTTGAAAAATGTAAAGCTTATGAAAGAATGGAAAGTCAAAGATAGATTGATAATATATTATATCGTCAAAGATAATGTTCTTATAATAAGAGTTAGGACAATGTTGTCGCAACTTTTGATTGATTGTCGAAATTCGTCATATGTAATAGCCAACCGCGAGTTTTAAATGAATTGCAGTAGCCAAAACAACCGCAACTTACGAGCAAATTACAGAAAATCATGTATTTGATCCTTTATATTTTCTTTATTATTTATTACTAGCAGATAATGTGTAACATTTGCAGAGATTTGAAAAAACGTTAAAGAACGTTATTTCTAATCATATCATGCTCATTTAATCAAACTTAGCTACGTGTTAAGAATCTTTATTTTATATGTAAGATGCATATGTAAGAACACAATCAATAGTAGAAATTAAAATGTTTATAATCGATCGAAGCTGGATTTTTATTGCTTAAATAATTTAATCTTAAATTACTATATATACTATATATGTATACTTGCATATATATAGTACATTATGTTGTAGTCTTTCGAACTGCGCGCCGAATTGTTTTTCCGGACTGTAAACGTAATTAAACTATTTTAGTAAGCGAATTAAATTGACAAGCAATTTTAATAATTTGATGCTACAATCAGGTTATCATATTATAAAGATAATATGAATTGAATGAAAAGTTAATATGTTGAAAAATTATTAATAAAAATTTATTGCAAAAAATATTTCCTCGGCCGGGAGTCGAACCCGGATCTCTCTATATTCCATACGAACCTAAGCCTTTAGACTACCAAGGCTTTAATAATATTCTTCACAATAATCGGTACATGTTAATCAGTACAAGAAAAGATCTTTCTTTTAGATAACGTAATATAAACAATATTAAGAATCTTTATTTTAGACCGCATATGTGAGAACATAATCAATACTGAATGTTGCTTCGTTCGTCCACAGAATGCAGTCGGAAAAAAAGACATTCCTCCGACACACTGCGCGAGCAATTCTACATTACGTTTTTCTCGTTAATATTTCTTAAAAAAACAGCGAAAACATTTTATAAAAATAATACAAATATCTTCACAAAAATAGATGCGCGGCTCTTCATCAAGAAATTGTTGCACCGGTTCAAAATGATACGGATGCAGTCCGACGTAGAGCACTGTGCACCACATGTCGGGGGAGACCAAGGGCATGAGCGATACGACATTGTTCATGGGATTTTCTTCAAACGCTTGCAGAATTTTCTCTTCACCTTTCACACGTATTCCAATACGCATTTTTTCAGCGTATTGTCCAGTCCGCAACACTGAAATCCCGTTTCCCGAAACCGTCGAACATATCTCAAAATAACATGCACATCGGGATGTGCGGAAAATCGTTCAGTGTAGAAATAAGTGACAGCAAAAACAATGTTGTTCATTTGTTATCAGCTTCAATTGTTTCTTCACAACGATCAATCTTTCAGTCGTCCAGTGTGTCGTGCGTGTGGACTAGAACATTGTGCCTATTCTAAGAAAATGGCAAGTTATACTCTTCAGGAATATACTGACATGATTATTATGTACAGTGAAGCCAGAGAACATGGTCTTGCCACCGCCCATCTTTACCACTTGCCCGGAACGATTGCGTTCCTACGTACTTTTCGCGGCGGATATGCGACATATTAGACACGCGCTATCCGGACAAGTGGATGGGTCGAGATGACCCAATCATTTGGCCGGCGCGGTCGCCGGATCTTAACGTGCTCGATTATTTCATTTGGGGTCACATCAAAGATTTAGTCGAGCATATTCGTAATGGTACTGAAACTGAGGCACGAGAAGCGACTTTCAATACCATTACACTAGAAATGGCGCACCGCGCGATATTATTCAAAGAGAAATCTGTTTACGAGAGCGAGGAAGGCACTTCGAACAATTCTTGCATTAAAATGTAAGCGTGGATTAGATAGATATCACCTATTGGGGATACCATTTAAAAAAAATGCGCCATGCTATCTATCGCCAGGTGGTGTGGAAATGATAGTACTTCATCAGTTTTTTACCAGAAAAATAACAAAAATAGTAATTATTTCTTGACTCGCGAACTTGCATTACATACCGATTAATATTTCGGGTACGTATATGCAGAAAAATATCATTCTAGTGCTAATAAGAAAAAATGCAAGTTTTATTCTTATTCTTCTAAGTAACGATTATCTTTACAAAGAATATTTTCTTATTAATACAGGATGTTTGATAATTGTCAAGTCAACGCTCAGGTAAAACGTAAACAGGTAGAGCGGATTAAATTGTCGACAGCTCTGTATCATTTTGCAATTTTCGCAATAGTTAACAAGATATTAATTACTAAATATTGCCGAATATTGATTTTCAAAAATTTTTTATTCAAGTACTATCAACTTTACAGAAATAGAGCAAGAGATAAATATTGTTCATTTTCTTTTCATAAAACTCTAGGAATTTTTTCAAAATTTTTTAGTACCGTATTTTCTCATTTTGATAAAACTAGTTGTTAATAAAAGAATGCAGTACTAAAAGGTTCATTTATTAAAAAATTCTAAAAAGATTTCTAGAGCTTTATGAGAACAAAATAAACAATTTTTGTCTGTTGCTGTTTTTCTGTAAAGTTGATAATATAATAATAGCAAGTCAAACATTGTGATATACGTTTTTTAAATCATAATAGTGTTAGTAATATCCAGAAATCCCAATTTGATAATAGTAAAATATTTTTACTTATAGCATCTCTATTTGTTGTTATCATGTAAGACCAACCTTTTTTTTTATCTAAATAATAATATATATAATTCATGCATTAATTATAATAAAGATAGTTAAAAATTATGCGTTTCGCGGATTTCCTCCGTGTCCAGATCCATTTTTAGAATGCCAAGGTTTTCGAACCTTGCAATCCATTTCATCAGGGCGAGGAGCAGCCTGATACTAAGCTGTTCCTCCGGGCCATTTCTTTTTATATTACGCTACTTGTAGAAAGAAGAGAATTTTGGATGAGGAGAAAGTGAGGGAAATCGGTCAGTCTTTTCAATAGTTCCCCCCTCCACAATTCTCTTCTTAACTCCCACCACTCCAACAAGTAGCCTAATATAAAAAGGAATGACTCGGAAGAACAGTATCAGGTTGCTCCTCGCCCTGATGAAGTGGACTGCAAGGTTCATGAAACGTTGACATTCCAAGAATGGATCTGGACACGGAGGAAACGCATAATCTTTATATAGAAAGCACCCGTGGAAGCCTAAAAAATATTATCAAAGATAATTAAAACATATGGCCTTAATAAATTAAGAAAGTTGAAACATCTTTATCAAATCCCGATGAGAGCCTTATCGGACATAAATAAGGAAGTCTTTCTTATGGCATCTCTAATAAATCTTTTCTAAGTCCTTATAAATTAACCCTAATAAACAAGTTGTAACGATGCGCCCCGAGAAACCACATCGTTTCCGGCCGAACATCAGCGAGATATCGCTATATGCAGCGATGCAAGCGCGGTGCGCCCGAAAAATCTTAAAAACCACAAACATAATTTCGCAGATACCAACCGACGTTCCGCGAGAATGACCAAATGCCGCCGAGCGCTATCCGCGACAGCGTTCGGTACCGCTCGAGAATGTACGAACCGAGCTTCGCCGAATCCGCAGTGCTGCCAAAAATCGGTCGTATAAAAGACCACGGATTTTTACAGAGGGGCTTTTTTGCACCGATTCCTATTCAACGAACAGATCCTACCGACTCGCTAGCAATCCCGATCTGTTACAAGCAGCTTCCTGCCGTGAGATTCCGATTCAATGGGTGAAGCGGATTTTGCCTCCGCTAAACATTCTTAGCACCTTTGGAAGCCAACTTTCGCTGTATCCGCCGAGTAGATGCGACGAGGAATAAGGAGCACTCTGCCTCCATTGGGCGTTCCCGACAGTCGAAAGGCACCACCCGAATCTTATATATGACACGATCGACAAGAAGACAGGGAGTAAAGATTTCTTTGCCTCTGCCGAGTGTTCTCGGCTGCCGTTCACGTCCACGTATACGCTCAGGTGTCATAGGCATTTGAAAATCCGCGACGCACATCGCGCGCTGCCGCGCCGCGATCCTATCAGTGTGTACCGCGTCGCGATACCAGGTCGCCCGGTCCCGTATGTTCGAAATGCCGATTGCGATTCGCGCCGTAATGATATACCTATATTATCTTATATATTATCTTCATTATATTACTCATTTTACATTATAATATTGTGCTCAGAGCTGTTTGTATTGTGTTGTATGCAATAAAGAATATTTCTGTTTCACTTTACTATATAGGTCTATGCGTTATTTTTAAGCACCTTCTCTCTCCGAAACAAACCTCTTTCGTTCCCGGCCCGATTAACTTGTCCGACGAACTTCGGACTTCCGCGCGACGGAAGTTAAGTTGTTTCAAAATATTATAAAGTTTATAAAGTTGATACATCCCTATCAAATCTTGATGAGAGCTTCATCAGACATAAATAAGCAAGCCTTTCTTATAGCATTTCTAATACATCTTTTCCAGGTCCTTGTAAGTTAGTAATAAACAAATAAACAAATATTTATAATAAACAAATATTTATAAAATTGATACATCCCTATCAAATCCCGATAAAGGCCTCATCAGATATAAATAAAGAAGCTGCTTAAATGGCCCTAATAAATCCTTTCCAAGCCCATAAATTAGTCCTAATAAATAAGTTTTTATAAAGTTGATACGTCTCTATCATATCCCGATAAAGACTTCATCAGATATAAAGGAAGTCTTTCCTATGGCATCCCTATCAAATCTCGATAAGAGTCTCATCAGAAATAAATAAGTCTTACTTAGGGCATCACTAATAAATAATAATCAGGGTCTATATTACATAAGACTATCTCTAAAATTTCTACACAGGGGTTTGGGAGTGGAGCAACAAAATCGGGAATTGAGCAACAAATTAGCAAATAACACTAAATTTAAATATTTAACAAAAAAACACTAAATTTCTGTAAGTTTTATTTGATTGTGCTGAAGTGGCTGTCTGCTTAACAGACTCTTCTCTCCATTATTCGTTTTAAAAATGATAATCAAAATTGAAGGAAATTAAATGAAAACATTTAATGTATTATCCGTATTTAAGGTATTATTCGTGGTTATGCTATTATATCCATAGTAAAAAATTTTATCATCATGCAAGACACTATAAAAGAATTTATTAGTAATAAGAAAAATATTGTGTGCTCAATTGTAATAAATGAAAAGAATTTTCCATGAGAAGTTCCGCCATATTTGTCTGATTCAAGATTGTTCTATCAGAATGTAGTTAAGAATGATTAGACTCTTAAGGTAAAATCACACGGTGCGGAAAAGAGCTGCGGAATAGAGAATGTATCATTGAAATAACCATTAGCGTTATTCAGAATAACGCAGAATAACACTGATTGCTTCTATGACGCATTCTCTATTCCGCAATCGTTTTCCACATCGTGTGATTTTGTCCTTAGAGTGCCGTCCTATGGAGCGGAAATTAGCAACGGAACGGAACTCGCGGAATCAACACGACGAATCACAGCCATTCCGTTTTTTTTTCTTAGAGTCTGAGCACAAGAATTGTCGTAACACTTAATTAAAGACTTAAGTTGTAGACGTAAGTAACGCACAAGCTTTGGCGTATGACGTACAACTTATTGCCGTGTCTCCAAGAGATTATTATTGAGTTATCCTTAGTGTATACATGTAGAGAACGCAAATTTAACAAAATTAATTAAATGATTAGATACAATTTCTACAGATTATAGTACACAAAATATTGGTAGTATTCCTTCACTATCTATTTTCTGTAATGCAATTGCTTTAGTCTTATAATATTCTCAGTTACATTCTTCTATTATATCGGTTGCAATTAGTCCATAATAATGATAAAATTGTTTAAACATGTTGAGTCATTCAATAAAAATGTACCAGGACACATTTTCAAATGCGAATTTTTAACCAGAATATAAATTTAATTTGTAACTGTAAATATAATATTTATTTCACGAATACAATTTTATACGAACGTACAGGACGAACACCTCTATTGATCTGTTAATATAATATTTCTTTTTTTATTATTTTTTTTACGCTGCTAAGCAACTCGTTACCAACACAATCCTTAAGCTTACTACGCTCGCTGCGCTAGTGAGGCATTAAGAATTCCCCACAAAATGTGACAGCAATTTTTGGCGTTTTCAGAGAGGTTAAACATCTGCTAATAATATTCAGTTTATACACTGTTCGTACCTTTTCGGTCCCGGAATATCGGTCAACATCCGAAGAGATATTATGACATCTGTTCCGATGGACAGTACGAACGTCAGTTCTACTTTTTGGGTCAAGGAACTTAATCCTTTTGACCCGGGCCTCGTGCGATCTCAGGTATTAGAGGGAAGTGAATGCGTGATTTCAATAAAAGACAGAGAAATATACTAAGTTACATTTATTAAATAATAATAAAAAGAAGGAATAATAAAAAAAATTTTTACACATAATAAACTTCTTTTTTTTTTACATAAGAATATACTTAATACATTATGGTGTGTGTGTGTGTGTGTGTGTGTGTGTGTGTGTGTGTGTGTGTGTGTGTGTGTGTGTGTGAGGGGAGGAAAGGGTTAATGAGTATGGGAGGCGAGGAACACATCGAGATGAGGTGCTTATAAAGGACGGTGTAAGAAGTGGGGTTCCGGTAAGGAATAGTAGGATCGATGACAGGAGGAGAAGTGAGATTTAAGGGTTATGTTGGTTCTAACGTTAGTGAGTAGGAGACCTCGCCAAATTGGTCGTCGGTCGGTTGTGGTGGCGCGATTATGAGTTGGCCAAGAGGACGGTTCCGCCTACTCCTCCGGACATAAGGAGTACCGTTTTTTAATGGTACTAGTACGCACTACAAATCGAAGGGTTAAAATAACATATGTTTCTTCGGAAACGCATAGATGTATATAGGTGTGTTTCCATGCGAGGAGACGAGGGGATAAACCGGAAGGAATGGCGACTTACTGTTAGCTGGATGTCCACAAGATATCGAGTAGGTTCCGATAAGTGACCGAGGAGGTCCGTCATCCGCGGAGAGCGTCAAAAAGGCAGTCGCGGTGGCGTATGCCTGATAATTCCAGGTGCCCACAATTTCGCATTCGTATGAAACCGCGAACTGGGATGATTATCGCAAGTTCAAGTAATTTCCACACTGCCCGCGACAATAGTTTATTAATTCGTGAACTGCACTGACGTGAACCGGGTGGTTTAGAATTCCGTACTGACGCTCTGCGCTTTCGCGGGGCCTCTATTTATACTCCGAAAAAAGGGCGTTGTGCCTTTTGTCTAAGATGCAAAAGTTAGTTGCAATGCCACGCGAGATTTACGATTTTTAGTGACCTATCGTTGTTAATCTAAAGTATTAGGTGTACAAAAAAGTTCTGAGCTTTTTTTTGTAAAATTCAATCTTTATTCAAAAACAAAAGAAAAAATATTAATCAGCGAAATATTCTCCGTTTGCATCAACGACCTTTTGCCATATTTCGGGGAGCTTGCGAATTCCTTGACGATAGAAACTCACCGGCTTCGAAGCGATAAAGTCATCAATGCATTTTCGTATCTCTTCTAATCTCACGAAATGTGTATCAGCCAAATGATGCTGCAGCGACCAGAATAGGTAGTAATCGGAAGGCGCCATGTCTGGGCTATACGCCGCGTGCGGAAGAAGTTCCCAGCCTAACGCAAAGATATGGTCCTGAGTCGCTTTCGCAACATGAGGTCGAGCATTGTCATGAAGCAAGATCACTTTACGACGTCCTTGGCCAGTAAATGGCCTCTTTTCTTCTAATGCATCGCTCAAATTGGTCAATTGTTGTTGGTAGCGGTCTGCCGTGACTGTTTCACCCGGTTGTAACAACTCGTAGTACAACACACCCTTCCAATCCCACCAGATACAGAGCAAAACCTTCTTGGCGTGGATATTGGGCTTTGGCGTCGATGTCGAAGGTTGACCAGGATCAACCCATGATTTTCTACGTTTAGGGTTATCATAAAGAATCCACTTTTCATCGCCTGTAATGATTTTGTGCAGAAAATCTTTTTTCCGGAACTTTGAAAGTAAAGTGAGTGCAGTGTCACGCCGTCAATTTTTGTTGTCTTCGGAGAATTCATGCGGAACCCATCTGCCTTCCTTCTGAACCTTTCCCATCGTATGTAATCGTACGGAAATGGCTTGCTGCGTAACGCCAAGCTGTTCTGCAAGCTCCTTTTCAGTTTGCGCAGAGTTTATATCCAGCAGTGCTTGCAATTCGTCCGTTTCAATCTTTTCAGGGCGTCCAGCACGCGATTCATCTTTAAGACTGAAATCTCCTTGGCGAAACTTTTGATACCGTCTTTTACATGTAGCATGACTTACAGCGTTCTCTCCATATGCAGCACAAATCATTGCAGTGGCTTCAGTAGCATTTTTCTTCAGATGAAACGCGAAGTGGATGGAAAATCGAATATGCTCTTTTGTTATTGCCATCGTGAACACTACTGATTTTTGAGGTTATGTGCATCAAACGCCAAACCGTATGGCATTTTAGAAGGCCAAATGTTAACGCTTTAAAACCGCAAAAGGGCGGGAAGATATATAAAATTTAAATTGTTATTTCGGTTGTATCAAATCTAAAGCTCAGAACTTTTTTGTACACCTAATACATCGTTAGAGGAGAGAAGAGTTTCGAGAAGAAAAGAAGTGATTTACGTTTTTCTTTAAAGAGCCAAAATGGCTCCAGACGGATAACGAATTCTGTTATTCTCGCGGAAAATATGGCTAGGTAAACAGATGGTTACCGTACACAACTAGTTTTGCGTGCAGGGCAACCATTGTCAGTCGCGAATTTGATCTTAGATAACGCTACGTGGGAAGTTATCCCATGCGTTTTATTTTTTGAGCGCAACGTGGCGCCTGTTTTCCTAAGATGAAATTGTTGGTCAGTTTCGGACGACAAAGCTTAGATTTTTACTATTGCGTGACTTCGGTGCATTTATAATGTCTTTTACAATCTTGTCTCTTTTCGGGCCTGCATTGAGGTTGTTATTCCTTCCGGGTTGATTGGCATTTACGAGTTTTTGCGGAGCCTGTCCGGTCCCTCTTTTCAGTTCTGTCAGACCGTTATCAGAAGGCTCCGCTCGAGTCTCGCAGACGCCAACCATAGTCGTGATGTGGAACCGAAAGAATCGTGGCGTCTGTAGGACGTAACACCCCCAGCCTAAAACAAATGTTGGGGTGTGAGAATGCAACATTTGCAAAAAAAAAGGTATCGATTCTTTTTTTTCGACAACTTGATGGGTTTGACTACATGGTAACGTCGGACCCACATTAATTTAAGTGTTATTCCTTACATGTGCGTCTCTTGGTTTATTAGAGAAGCAGGAAAAATAGGATGTTTCTAAAATTCGCCTTTTCAATTCTTTCGTTCTTTTATTTTACAAGTAAATGTCAATATCCTGGTATATATGTATACGCGTATTACATATAAAGAGGATTAACATTTTGATATCCGTCCGTAAGTTTATAACTCATTAAGAAGCAGGAAAGAAAGATAGGGTTCTTTTCGGAATTCTTTCGTACTCCTTGTTATGCTTATTTATAATAATGCAACTAAAGTACTTAGGTGCTCATTGAAAGATACTCCTGCGCATATAATTTAATTAACGCTAAGATTTGCCAATTTTTGCTGGAGAATTTGTATAACTCTATACATATGTGTATGTATATTTTAATGTTAAATATATATTATTTTCCTTTTTCTTTTCCTTTAGTATTGGCAAGTGGATGTTGGAATATTTAAAAGAATGAATACCTGAAAGTCGCCAACCTCCAAAAAAAAGTTTACTGCATCGACCCATGCAATGATCAAAGGTATTCCCCATCTCCAGTCTAAAGTGTTTTGTCAGTAGGGCGCCAGTAAAACTCAAATTCGGAACGGTAGGTCGCGAGTCGAAATGTACAATGCGTCAAACCACCGACGCTCGAGCATTGTGTTATAACTAGCCAGCCCATGATTAACGCCTCTGGCTGTAAATTAAAAACAGTCAACCCACGATGAACGCCTCTAACATTTGATTGTAACTAGCCAAAGCACGATGTACGGCTTTGGCATTTTGTTGTAACTAGGCAGCCCATAATTAACGCCTCTGGCAATTACTTACGACTAACCTGATACCTCTGGTTTTAATTGCTCTCAATTACGATTTTAAAATAACATTTTTGTGCTTTAAGTATTAAATTATCAATATTAAAATAAGCAAAGGTCTGCAATCTTTTTTAGTAACATTATTTATGATATTATGGTCATTTCTTAAATTTATGCAAGTAGAATAGTATCTTACAATATTACTGCAGATTATATAAGATATCCTTAAGAAGGAAGTAAAAAATAAATATTTGATAATGCAAAATATTCTTAAAACATTTTAATAAAATTGTATTTCTTGGAGGAGATGAATGATAAAATAATTTTGGAAAAATTATTTCGTATTTAATTTTTTTTTTTTTTTAACATTTTATATATAGGCGTATTTTAATTGACCATCTCAAATATCTCTTGAATGCATTTTATGGAAAAATACTTTAGACAAAAATTTTGTGACTTCGAAGGGGATATAAAATAATACCATTGATTCAACCTTCTCAAGGCAAGCTCAATGACTGATGTTTTTTTTTAAATGGAACTTTTAAAAATTTTTTACCGTTTTAAGCCCGTTTTTAGCCCGCGCGAACGATTAATTTGAATGGTGAAAACGTGCATTTTACTCAATGAGTATGACTCCGTCTTTGGGTTACAAGAACTTTTCAAAATAAATGGTTAAAACGGATTGCTATTTAAGCAGGACACGAATATATCCGAGTGATAAAAACATATATATTATAAGTATTTTTGAGTAGTAAATACGTGCTGTGAATTTGAGGTGAGAAAACGTATCTTTAGTATGAGATATTTATTTAGCACTCACAAATACTCACATTGCATATTTTCAAATAGCATAATTCAGTAAAAATTATAATATATATATATATATATGTATGTATATATACAGGGTGTTTGATAATTCTATGGATAATACTCGTAGGTAGATAGAGCAGACTAAACTGAGACTAAACAGTCCAGTACCATTTTACAGTTTTCGCAATAGTTAACGAGATATTAATTGATAAAGATTACCGAATACGCGCGTCCGCCCGATCTACTATTGCCAACAGTATATGCCTATTGATAGCTCGGTGGCGCATGGATTGCGGGGATGGATTCGCAAGCACGCTGTTCCAGTCGCGATGTTTAAAGCCTTGCAATGGACGTTACGAGGACAAGTCAATAAGTTCTTAGAAAATCTGTCAGAGGAAACTCGCAGTGTCATGTCACATTACTTCTTGACAAGTAGCATCTTTCAGCTGATTACTGTCAAATTTTGAGCGGAATTCATCGCGTGGTTTCATTTCTGTAGACGATTAAAGTGAACAACCTTTGTATTTTTTGCAAAATGGAAAAAAACGAGTTTCATGCAGTGATCAAACATTTACATATGAAAGGTTTAACGCCGAAAGAAATCAAAGCCGAGTTGGATAATAGCACCAATGTTTGCGACTGTATACAATTGGATGAATGAATTTAAACGTGGTCCACATGTGATGTACATGTGATGACCTCATTCGGGACGTCCAATTGAGGCTGCTACGCCAGAAATCATCGATAAAGTCCACGATATTGTTTTGACTGATCGACGAGTGAAAGTGCGCGAGCTTGTTGAGATCACATGGCACAGTGATTTCAATTTTGCATGAATAATAGATATGAAAAAGCTATTGGCAAGATGGGTGTCGCGTTTGCTCACTGTGGACCATAAGCGCGACTGTGTGATGATTTCAAAACAATGTTTGGAGATGTTTCAATGTAATCCAGATGAATTTCTGCGTCGATTCATTACTGTGGACGAAACATGGATTCATTACTTCACACCCGAGACGAAGAAACTGTCAAAACAATGGACTTCATCGAGTGAACCAGCTCCGAAGAAGGCGAAGACCTTCGTGAAATCGGCCGGAAAGATGATGATCACAATTTTTTGGGATGCACGCGATATAATTTATATCGATTACCTTCCGTCGAAGCAAACGATCAATGGCGATTACTACGCAATCTTATTGGATGTTTCAACAACATTTTAAAGAAAAAAATGTCCCCATTTGGCGAAGAAGAAAGTGCTCTTCCATCAAGACAATGCACGGGTTCCACACGTGCCCGGCACCAATGGCGAAATTCAACGAATTCCGCTACGAATTGCTTCTCCATCCAGCATATTCGCCAGATTTAGCCCCCTGCGACTATTTCCTGTTTCCAAACCTGAAGGAAACTATGTTGAGAAATAAAAATGAATTGATAAAAAAAAGTGTTTTACTATGTTTTTCTAAAAACTTATTGACTTGCCCTCGTATCAATAGGCGTATACTGTTGGTAGTTTTGCAAAAAATTCCTCAAAACTATTCCAAAACATCTAATATTATATATACATATACAAAATTATATACATATGTACAGAGTGATTTTAACATATTTCATCACTCATCATGAGCAGGTAGAGTGAATCGAACTCAGTCGAAAAGTCATCTACCATTTTGCAGTTTACGCAATAGTTAACAAAATATTAATTACTTAAAAATTACTAAACATTGATCTTGAATAATTTTTTACTCAAATACTATCAACTTTATAGAAAAGCTGCATAGGACAAAAATCATTTATTTTTTTCTCATAAAGTTCTGAGAATTTTTTCAGAATTTTTTAATACCGTATTTTCTCACGTTAAAAATAAGAAAATAAAGTATTAAAAAGTTGATAAAAAATTCTGAAAAAATTTTTAGAGTTCTATCTCGTTAACTATTACGTAAATTGCAAAATGGTAAATAACTTTTCGACTCAGTTCGATTCATTCTACCTGCTCATGATGTGTGACGAAATATGCTAAAAATCATCCTATATATATATATAATATATATATATGTGTGTGTATGTATGTATGTATATATTTGTATACCGATACAGGGGACATATATGGATGTGTGTATAATGTGTATATAACTCTACTTACTTATTGGATGAGCGTAATTACTTGATGCAAGAATTCTCGAGTAGCTACTGGTTGCAAGTGGAACAGGTCCTCAGTCCACGCAGGAGGATCATAAGTAATCGAATAGTTATTGTGTACGGATGGTATCAATAATACTCGTATAATTGGATGGGCGTAGGCACAGGCTGACCACACTAGAGCACAAAGATCACAGGGAACACAAAATTGCGTCAAGTGAGCACGCAATGGACAAAGGTACTGTTTTTTTGTGAACCGACGTGGACTAAGTTTTAGTTTGGTACTGATGCTCGGCGCTTTCGTGGGACTTCTATTTATACCCCGAAAAGAGAGTGTAGTGCCTTTTGTCTAGGATGCAATAGTTATAATGTCGCGCGAGATTTATCATTTTTAAAACTTGTTGTCGTTGTTAATCTAAAGTGTCTAAAGCATCGAATGGTTAGAAGGGTTAGAAAGAGAAACCTATTAGAAGAGTTTCGAGAAGAAAAGAAATAATTTACATTTTTTTTTTTAAAGAGGCAAGATTGTTCCAGGCGGATGATGAATTCTTCCTCGCGAAAAGTATGATGTATGAAATATAGATAAATAGGCGGTTACCGTCTACAGCTAGTTTTGCAGGATAACTATTGTCAGTCGCGAGTCCAATCTTAGATAATGCTATCATGGAAAGTCATTCCATACTTTTTATGATTACGTGGCGCCTGTTTTTTCTTAAGATAAAATTGTTGGTCAGCCTCGGACGATAGCTTGAATTTTTACTATTACGTGACTTAGGTGCATTTAGAATGTCTTTTGCAATCTTGCCATTTTTTAGTCCTGCATTAATGTTGTTATTCCTTCCGAATTGATTGGCGTTTATGAGTTTTCACGGAGTTTGTTCGGTCCCTCTTTTCAGTTTTTTCAGATCGTTATCAGGCGACTCCACTCGAATCTCATAAACGTCATCTGTAGTCGCGACGTGGAGCCAACTCTTTCGAAAGAAAAGAATCGTGGCGTTTATAGGATGTAACATCCCCCGCTTAGGCAAATGTGGTATGAAAACATTTGCAAAAAGAGAAGAGAAAAGGTATTGATTCTTTTCTTTTGACGATTTGATGAGTTTAACTACATGATAACGTAGGACCCACATTTAAGTGTTATTTCTTAGATATGCGTCCCTTGATTTATTAGCGAAGCAGGAAAGAATCGGATGTTTCTAAAATTCGCCTCTTCTTCCGTCCATTTTACGAGTGAATATCCCGGTATACATGTACGCGTATTATATATAAAGGAGATTAACATTTTAATAAAGTCCATAAATTTGTAACTTATGTCATTAAGAAACAGGAAGGAAAGATAGGATTCCTTTAATAATTCTTTCGTGCTCCTTGTTATATATGTCTACTTGCAATAATACAGGGTGCGGCAGCATAACTTCCTTTTTTCAAAACTTAATAAAACCCATTGTATGAATCAGAACATTTTTATTTTTTTTTATAATGTAGGCGCATACCTAAAGTTTTGTTTTACATAGTTTTGAAGATCAAATCAGATAGGTGACGTCCCCCATTCTCCATACATTGAGTAAACCGATTTCTGGCGTTTGTCATGACTCTTGCCAGCATAGCAGGCGTTATGTTGGCAATTTCTTCCTGGATGTTGGTCTTCAAATCTTGTAGAGTACTTGGACGGTTCACATAAACACGGGATTTCAAAAACCCCCATAGAAAAAAATCACAAGGGGTCAAATCGGAGGGGGCCGGCCACTCCAAATCGCCCCTAATTGAGATGAGGCGCTCTGGGAAGTGTTCCCTCAATACAGCCATCGATGCTCTTGAAGTGTGTGCCGTTGCACCGTCTTGTTGGAACCAAATGTCCCCTAAGTCCAACTCATCTAGCCGTGGAAAAAAAAATTCCTGTAACATGTTTAAATACCGGTCCGAATTCACTGTCACTGCGACTTCATTCTCCTCAAAGAACCAGGGACCAATAATTCCAGCTGAGGAAATTGCACAAGTAGCATATCTATGTATATTCTAAGCATGGGGCAAGCCGCGGGGTGAGGGACCG
>NW_011627467.1:50732-62705 GCF_000204515.1 Acromyrmex echinatior | reverse complement strand
ATATATATATATATATATATATATATATATATATATATATATATATATATATATATATTAACCGAATCTTGTTTTCAATCTCACATAATTACTCCTCCATTCAATACGCAGACACTTCGTGATTTTGTGTAACGATATCAATCCAGAGATAATTGTCAACTTGAGATCGGCCTTTGAAAGCGTTAACTCTTGGTTCAGTTCGATTAATTTAAATTTAGAAATAAGTAAGACTCAATTCACCATAATCAATAGGCAATAAATAAAATGCCAATTTGAATCAACACTGGTTATTAGTATGTATTTTATATCATTTATTCAAAATGAATAGTAAAGCGCATATGTTTCGACTTACGATCAGGTCCTCTTCAGTACAAAGAAAATTAATTAAATGTAAATATTAAAAATTACATAATGATAGTGTATACAAGTATGAACTATTAAAGTATAAAATAGAAAAAAAACTGAGGTGATAATATCAGAGTTGACCTTGATCATTAAATTACTAAGTTTACTAAAAAAAAAAAATTTTTTTTGTTTTGAATCAAAAGACCAAAAAGAGAAAATATTTTTAATTGCTAACGTAAAGTTTTCTATGTAAAATATAAAATAAACTTACATGATTGTCAAGAACTATTTCTATAATGTTTTTTGCATGGAGGCAGGGAACGTTCTAGATAACATGTAAGTTTTAATAAATTGTAATAAAAATTGTAATATACCTCTCCCATAAATTCAGAATATTATAAATCATGTCAAAATGCGATAGTTGACAGGAGATTAATTGTTTATGATTTTCCATTCGTGTTATGTACCACGGTCATAAATTCGATCCACAAGAAATTGGCGTGGTCGAGGGATGTGAGATCGGAAATAAGTACTATAATTAATAGTAAACACCTAATTTCAAATAAATTTTATTCACGTTATAATGAGATAAAATATTTTTCACACTCAATTACAATTATATTTTCGAAGAGCCTGATGCTATATATATATATATATACATATATAAATTATGATACCTGTGTTAATAATAAGTTGAGTTGTGGAATCCAACACTTGGAAAACTATATTGAACTGCTCAAGAGTCGAAATATCTAACTCTAATCATGAAAGACGGTTTATATACAATTTTAATTATTTATGAAGATCATTTCTGATGTTAGTCGCTTTTGAAAGAATGATTCTATATCTAATATCTGAATATTATCCCAATTAAATTTGTGACAATATTCAAATTGATGTTATGAGACCACATTGTGAGCGCTATTTAATTTTTTAATGTTCGTTTTATGTTCATTTATTCCACTTTTAACTCTCCTTTTAGTTTGGCCCACGTAAGAGAGATGTTTTTTTTATGAATCTTTCATCGATTAAGTCGAATATCATACATGTCGAATCATTATTTTTCCTACAATTTTTGATTTTAAGGTACACGAATAATTGCAATTGTTATACGAAAATACATTATTTGATCTTATACAGATGGTTAATTAAACTATTTGTATCATGAAAGTATATTAAGGGGAAAAAAGGGAAAAACAGGATTTTCGCGTGAGACTATCAGTGTACTGTCCGCGCATTTTATTTGCTCAGCCACATCGATTAATTGAGTTTGACGTTTACTAGTGCAATATATTATAGAATCCGCACGATGAACGCTCTCATGTTCTCGTATTCTCAAGAATTTCGGGTTTTCGATGCAACGTGCGATATTATTATCAAAATATCATTCTCCTTCTATACTTTCCTATATATTTTAAATATTAATCGGAATAAAGTGAAGTGTATTAGATATTATATTATTATAGTGCATACTTCTACGAATGACGCAACATTCAAATTTGTGAGTGTGAAAGTATCCACTCTCGGCCAACATGTATGTTTTTTAATTTAAGATGTTATGTTAAGTATGTTATAATGAAATTAAATTTAACAATTAAAGGGTTACACCATCTTTAATCTAAAATTATAAATTACTTTGAGAAATGAGAGTACAAATTAGTTCGATCCGTTTTCCAAAAGATGGCTCCAGCTATTGTGAATGGTTTATAATGACAGCTGATTGGCGTGATTTTAACGTTTTCAGAGAGGTTAGACATCTGTTAATAATATGCAGTTTTTTATTGCTTTGAGTTTCATACAAAAACCTTGATTTTTATTGTGTTTAAAATATCGAATTTTGTGTTAACCAAGCAGCATTTGCGGGTTCTAATTTTCTGCTTTAATTGGAAGAAAAGTGCAGCTGAAGCCCATTGAATACTTGTCGAAGTTTATGGTGATACTGCTCCAACTGATAAATCATGTAGGGAATGGTTTCGACATTTCAAGGATGGAGATTTCAATTTGAAGACAAGCCTCGCTCTGGACAGCCAAAAAAATTCGAAGACAAAGAATTAGAGGCATTACTCGAAGAAGATCAGAGTCAAACGTAAGAGGAGCTTGCAGAATCATTGAGAGTAACTCAACAAACCGTTTCTGTACGATTGAGAGCCATGGGAATAATTCAAAAACAAGGAAATTGGATGCCTTATGAACTGAAACCGAGAGACGTTGAAAGGCGATTTTTCACTTGCAAACAGCTGATTCAAAGAAAAGATTTTTTGCATCGGATTGCGACTGGAAATGAGAAGTAGATACTCTACGACAACCCCAAGAAGAAAAAATACTACGCTAAGCCCGGTCAATCGTTGCCATCGATATCTCAACATCAATACCAAAGCCGAACATTTATGGTTCGGAGATCATGCTCTGTATCTGGTGGGACCAAAAGGTGTTGTTTACTATGAGCTGCTGAAACCTGGCGATTCCATTACGGGCGATCGGTATCGGCTACAATTGATTCGTTTGAGTCGTACATTGTGAGAAAAACGGCCGAAATACGAGCAACGACGTGATAAAGTTATTTTTCTTCATGACAACGCTCGGCCTCATGTCGCAAAAGTCGTAAAAAAATATTTGGAAACGCTCAAATGGAATGTTTTACCGCACCCGCCGTATTCTCCGGATATTGCTCCTTCTGATTATCTCCTTCTGTTGTTCCAAAGGATGCAGCTCGATTTGGCAAGTCACCGGTTCACTTCTTTCGCAGAAATCGAAAATTGGCTTCAAAATTGGATCGCCTCCAAAGACGAGTCATTTTTTCGAGATGGAATTCAAAAATTGCCTGAGAGATGGGAAAAAGTGATAGCCAGCGATGGACAATACTTTAATTAATCTGTTCATTCATTTTGTTTTGAAATAAATGCATTTTTGAACACAAAAAAACGGATCGAACTAATATGTACTCCTATTCTTTTGGAAAAATAATGGAAAGAAAACAAAGTATTTGAAGTTTAATTCTTTGGGCATAAAAATCTTATATTTATTATTATTTTTCTTTTAACACAATTGTGACACTGATGCCGTTTCATTAATTGTCAAATCGACATTGCGGGAACTCGATTGGAATAGGTACAAGAAACGAAATATTCTTTTTTCTACGTATTTACTAAAGGAATGCTAACGGATACTTCCAAATATTGATTTTTGTAAAAATGACGAATATTTGAAAAAAAAAGTTTTGTGACTAAAAATAAGAATTTTTTTTTAAACATTCTTCATCTTTATATAAAAATATATATCTCGAAGTATTTTTCTTGAGGCTTCCACGAGGGCTCTATACAAAGATTATGCGTTTCGCGGGTTTCCTCCATATCCAGATCCATTCTTGGAATGCCAACGATTCATGAATTTTGCAGTTCACTTCATCAGTGCAAGGTTCACGAAACGTTGGCATTCCAAGCATTTATATCTCGAAATATTCGTATGTACCTCTTTAGTAAATATTATGTGAAAAAAAATGTTTCGTTTTTGTTTCCACACACACACATACATCCACACCCACACACACATGCACAAAGGCGACCGCTTGATGTTTATTAATAAATTAATTTTTTAATTTTAATAAATTTTATTTTTAATAATAATAATGATCATGAAAAAAATTTTGAATTATATTGCCGGGACCACCACCGCTACCAGTGGTGGCAGTTGTGTCCCGACCACTATCCTCTTCGCGGCTTCCTACACGGTTATTTCTACATGGCCTCTTCCACGGCTTCCTCCACGGCCTCCTCCATGGTCTCCTCCACGGCCTCCTCCACGGCCCCCTCCACGGCCTCTTCTGCGGCCTTCTCCGCGGCCTCCCCATCTCCAATGGGGTATGCCTCTATATGCATACCATGATGCACGGGAGCGGCCACGTCCTCGTCTGTTTCGAACTAAGAATTAAATTTATAGATAATTTTTAAAATGTTTATATGTATTTTATATATACTTGATGTTCCAAACTTTTTGATACACTGTTTATGAACAGGAGCGGACTAAACTGCATCGGAAAGTTTTCTACTATTTTGCAATTTTTGCAATTTTTTTTAATTATCTAATGAATAAACTCTCTGAAATCGACGAATATGACAACTTTAAGGTATCTTTTGAAATTCTTTAAGAAACATCCTTAAGTTATTTCGTAAAATATTCTGAAAGATATCTACAAGTTGATTTATGAGTCTATATAAATCAACCCTTTTGTTAGATTATCTTTAGAAATTAATATCTTGTTAATTATTACAAAAAGTGATAGACGACTTGGTGACTCAGTTTTATTTGCCCATAAGTATGTAAAAAAATTTGGAACACTATATATATATTATACATATTATATACAATGTTTTTCATTTTTATTATCTCAAGTAAATATCTTAAAAAATATAAGATACGAAATAATGTTTCAGATGGAGTTTCTAAATGGAGGCGCTAAAAAAGATATGAAACCTCTATTTTTTAAAATGAAATTATGATTCTTCTAATAATTCTAATAATTCTGATAACGTAAGTTTCATGACTCAGATACAGTCATCTTTGTGTTGGGCTGTTAATTAATATAAAGAAAATACATATCTTGTTTATAGCAAAAAGTTATGCATTTTACAACATGCAACTATATATCTTTTTAAGACATGTATGATATTCGACTTAATCGATGAAAGATTCATAAAAAAAACATCTCTCTTACGTGGGCCAAACTAAAAGGAGAGTTAAAAGTGGAATAAATGAACATAAAACGAACATTAAAAAATTAAATAGCGCTCACAATGTGGTCTCATAACATCAATTTGAATATTGTCACAAATTTAATTGGGATAATATTCAGATATTAGATATAGAATCATTCTTTCAAAAGCGACTAACATCAGAAATGATCTTCATAAATAATTAAAATTGTATATAAACCGTCTTTCATGATTAGAGTTAGATATTTCGACTCTTGAGCAGTTCAATATAGTTTTCCAAGTGTTGGATTCCACAACTCAACTTATTATTAACACAGGTATCATAATTTATATATGTATATATATATATATATATATATATATACATATCACACTGTTATATTTTTTTCAATTGAAGCGCTATTAACATTATCAATAAATTTCACATTTAATAGAATCTGGAAATTATGTGTTTCAATAAGTTCGACTAACTGTTGTGACAAAAAAACGACAATTGGCATCTGGAGTATTTGACATAATTTTATGGACTAAAAAAATTTATAACAATAACCTGAGCATCAGGCTCTTCGAAAATATAATTGTAATTGAGTGTGAAAAATATTTTATCTCATTATAACGTGAATAAAATTTATTTGAAATTAGGTGTTTACTATTAATTATAGTACTTATTTCCGATCTCACATCCCTCGACCACGCCAATTTCTTGTGGATCGAATTTATGACCGTGGTACATAACACGAATGGAAAATCATAAACAATTAATCTCCTGTCAACTATCGCATTTTGACATGATTTATAATATTCTGAATTTATGGGAGAGGTATATTACAATTTTTATTACAATTTATTAAAACTTATATGTTATCTAGAACGTTCCCTGCCTCCATGCCTCTTGATACACGCCTGACGTCGAGAGCCAAGAAGTCGAGAAAGCATATTTCGGTTGCTCGACGCTCGCTTGAGTGAAACAGCAAGCTTCTCTCTCTTTCTCAGCACGCCGACAAAACTAGCAAAAAGACGTAGTGCAAAAAGGACAGAGCGATATAATCGGCACGCTTCTAACTAACCAAGTCACGGACACGGATTCATGTTTGTGTTGCTATCGGTTGCGCTAACCCGCCGACCGGTGGCGCTGATCGCGTGCAAGCGGCCCGAAATTCGCATCACTGGTGTATACGCCTACCGATCGCTTGGCGCGCAGACAGTGGGGATAGCCTGGCATGCGCGTCGTCCAAGGTATGGAGGCTCGTGGCGCGTGTATTTGGCTCTCTTTAAGGATTAATATCTTGTTAACTATTAAGGGAAAACTTATAAAATGGTACAGGACTTTTCGACTCAGTAGTCCGCTCTACCTGTCCTATGAAATATTTGGCGATTATTTCCAGACCCCCTATATAAAGAATTGAGAGAAAGTGTATCGTTGTGTAGATTCAGGCCTAGTTTTTGTTTTTTAATATATATCATCTCTAATAACAGTGTTACGGCCTACAGACGCCACGATTCTTTCCTTCGGCTCCACGTCGTGACTATGGTTGGCTTCTGTGAGACTCGAGCGGAGCCTTTTGATAACAGTCTGACAGAATTGAAAAGAGGAACCGGACAGGCTCCGTGAAAACTCGTAAGTGCCAATCCGGAAGGAATAACAATCTTAATGCAGGCCCGAAAAGAGACAAGATTGCAAAAGGTGCATTATAAATGCACCGAAATCACGCAATAGTAAAAATCTGAGCTTTGTCGTGCGAGACTGACAATTTCATCTTAGGAAAACAGGCGCCACGTCGCGCTTAAAAAATCATAAAACGCATGGGATAACTTCCCACAGTAGCGTTATCTAAGATCAGACTCGCGACTGAAATGGTAGCCTTGCACGCAAAGTTAGTTGTGTATGGTAACCATCTGTTTACCTAGCCATTTTCCGCGAGAATAACAGAATACATCATTTGTCTGGAGCAATCTTGGCTCTTTAAAGAAAAACGTAAATCACTTCTTTTCTTCTCGAAATTCCTCTAACGATGTGCTTAGGTTAACAATGATAGGACGCTATAAAAAAACCGTAAATCTCGCGTGACATTGCAACTAACTTTTGTATCCTAGACAAAGGGCACAACGCCCTTTTTTATAAATAGAGGTCCCGCGAAAGCGCAGAGATCAGTACGGAATTCTAAACCATCCGGTTCACGTCAATGCAGTGCACGATTTAACTATTGTCGCGGACAGTGCGAAAATTATTCGAACTCGCGATAATCACCCCAGTTCGCGGTTCCATACAAGTGCGAAATTGTAAGCAACTGGAATTACCAGCCATACGCCACTGCCCTTCTGCTCCGCTGACGCTCTCCGCGGACGACGGATCTTCTCGGTTACCTACCGGAACCTACCCGATATCTTAGGGACAACCAGCTAACATGCGTACTAATACTATTAGAAAACGCGGACGAACTCCCTACGTTCGCAGGAATAGGTATAACCATCCCCTTGGACCACCCACAATCGCGTCGCCACAACCGACTGACGATCCATTTGGCGAGGTCTCCTATTCACCAACGTTAGAGCCGACACAACTCTTAGATCTCACCTCTCCTCCTGTCATCGATTCTGCTATTCGGGAAATCCTGAATTACTCCCCTCCTCTCAAGGAACGATTCCCTCCTTATTTCGAAGAAGGATTTCCTCTCCCTCCTTCCTTGGATCAGCTCCCACCCCTCCCGTTTCAACCGAATCCCGAGCCGATAGGTTATTCAGGTTATATTCGTCCCCCTCCAACGAAGGGGATAAAATAGTCACTGTTTACATTTCAGGAAACCCCACCCCTTACACCGTCCTTTTTACAAGCACCTCATCCCAATGTGCTCCTGCAATACTTTCCTCGCCTTCCATATCCCTTAACCTTTCCCTCTCCACACACACACGCACACACGCACGTACGTACGCACGCACGCACGCACGCACATCCATAATGTATTAATTATATTTTTATGTAAAAAAAAAAGAAGTTTATTATGTGTAAAAATTTTTTTTTATTCCTTCTTTTCATTACTAATAAATGTAATTTAGTATATTTCCCTGTCTTTTATTGAAAGCACCTCTCGCATTCACTTCCCTCTAATATCTGAGATCGCACGAGTCCAGTCCTGGGTCAAAAAGATTAAGTTCTTTGATTCAAAAAGTAGGACCGACGTACGCACTGTTCATCGGAACAGATATCATAGCGTCTTTTCGGATGTTGACCCATATTCTGGGACCGAAAAGGTACGTACGACTCACAGGTGTTCGCCTCTGCGCGTATACCTATGAAATTTAATCTAGTCGTCCTTCCATACCCTCTCCATTCTCCCTCATTGTCTACCTGACCAAATTTTCAAGGATTTGAACGTAACAACAATATTTTATATAAAATTTGTTTTTTGTCTATAATAAAATATGTATATTATTCCAATCAAATTCATGAAATAAGTCCATACGATATTGTGTAGTAACCAAATGTTGGGTCGTGTTTCTGTTAATACGATTCCTATGTTCACTTATGCGCGTTTTAAGGCATCTGCTTGTTTGTCCAAACGATGCATCACAATCCTTACAGTCAATCTTATATATTACATTAGAAAGATTAGGGTAATACATCTTTCTGGACTTTGATAAATTTATTAAGCTTATTTATAATGGCCTCTATAGGCCTATATAAAAAGTACATATTTAAGAAATTCCTAATTTTATTAGAAATATTAGGAATAAATGATATAGAGAAAAATTTTTTATTATTGTTTTTTTCTTGAATTGTCAATTGCTTATCAGTAACAAAACTATCAATACGATTAAAAAGATCAAATTTTTTGTAAAGTCTTTTTTTAATAGTTGATGTGCGAGAGCGAACCAGAGCGAGAGCGCTGATCGTGAAATTTTTAAAGTGATGCGGCGTTTGTCTTACTGTCTTTCTCGCTAGTTTAAATCCGGCTCGAAGGACCAGAAAATGTGCGAGAGCGCACCGCGCGGAAAGATTCGAGTGAGAGAACGGCACAAGGTTGATATGATGCACAGTAAAGAGAACTCCGTTTCTTTTAATTGAACAAAAGAATTTTCTTTAATATAATCAGTTACAGAGTCAAAGAATATAATTAATTAAAAATTAGATTAACAAAATATCAAATGCGGTCACCTTTTCCAAAAATTGTATTTGGAATCGCGGTGATGGAAAATCTCGGCGATTTTCTCGGAAAGAGTCGTTTTGTCGCGATTTCACTAAGCGGTTAGCGCGGCGATTTAACGAAGCGGTATAGTAGCGAGACTATGATTCTAAGAACTCGAAGAACTTTTAGAAATAAGAACTCTAAGAAGTCTAAGAATTCTAAGCGGTGTAGACGGTTTAAGCGGTGTAAACTATGTAAGCAATCGGCGCAATCTGCTCAATCTGCCCTGAGGACCGGCGAGATCGAAGCATTTATTACTTCCGGTCCGGGCTTTCTTCTTGGGAGAAATCCAATTAAATTTAGCCACAATCGTAATTATCACGTGGCATTGGTTGTACAAAATTGATTGGCGCTTTCGATTCTTTTCTAGCGACGTTCAACGTAACAGTCATGCGCGACAGAAAATCCGTACGCGGGATTGGTGACAGCGCGTGACGTATTCGTCGGAGCGCGGCGCTCGCGTGCGCGAATCGAATTGTTCTAGAACTTTCGATGTTCCGTTGCCGGTGCCTGTTTGCGTGTACCGAATTGTTTTGAAAAGGCTAAAGAACAATGAATCTCTGACTTTGATGAGGCTTAAAATCAGGCTCGAGATGAAATCACGAGCTCACCTTGTGCGTGCGTTCAATAACAATTACTGTCGGTCGACCGAAGGAATTCTTACCTTTTTTTTGAATTACCGATCTCGAACAGTTGAAAATATTGAACTTAGGGGATAATCATTATTCAGAAGAATTTTTATAATTAAGTCAAAATTCTTTTCATGAAAACTGGATGGGAAAGTAATAATATTGATCAAATCAATTATCGTGCCAATTTTTTGACAGAGTGGATGCCATGAGAAATAATTGAGAAAACGACCCGAGAATGTATTTATGATATTAATCAAAAATAAAATAATAAATTTCTTCTTTTTTTATCAATCAAATGTCTAAGAAATTTAATGAATTTCCACCAATTTCCAATTTGTAAATTGTAGTCTTGAGTGATAAGAATTAAATTTAATAAGAATCTCATTAATATGAGCATTGGCAATAGCTAAATCAATGTCGTCAACATATCTTACATAAAACACATCACAGAAAGTTTATTTAACGAAACTGGACCCTAAGTCCTGTTAACTGTCAGCATAACTATCAGCAAGTATAGGGGATAGTGGAGAGTCTATGGGTAATCCAAAAGTTTGTCTATAAAATTTGTCATTGAACATGAAAAAAATAGAGTTCAAAACTAATTTTAGCTTTAAAAAAATCCGTTTTTGAGATGTCATTATTTTTTTCTATTAGGTGTACAAATAAATTTCCGCCGTTTTTATCAAAAATTAAGCATTTATTGATGTGAAATTGCTTGTTGAGTCGCTCCTAATGTAAGTGCAAGTCTGTCTTTTTGCGTTTGGCACAAATCTTCATTCAATAATGCTTCCAATTCCGCGTCTTCCTACACTTTCGACCTTCCGCTACGTTCTTTGTCTTCGACGTCAAATTCACCGTTCTTAAATTTTTGAAATCATCACGACACTTTTCTCACTTAAGGCAGCCTCATCATATGCTTCTACAAGCAATCGATGAGCCTCAGCTGCAGATTTCTTCAAATTAAAGAAATAAATCAAAAGTTCCCGCAAATGACGCTTATTCGACTCAAAACTCGGCATTTTCGCACAAAAAAAATATATGATGCTGATACAAAATCGCTAGTATTTCAAGGTTATGTTGTTGACAGATGTTCAATCTTACGATATAATGTTTTACATCAGACAATTTTAACCATAGCTTGCTAGTGGCACCGTCTTTTGTCAAACGGCGGAAACTTATTTGTACACCTAATATATCATCTATTAGATATCAAAAACTAGATCTGTTGGTATACAGGGTTGGCCATATTCGACGGAAAGATGTTTTTTTTTAATCATGGGAAAAAAACACATTTTTTGCTGTTCATTTTAAAAATGATTTAATAGGGTTCAAGGAGATTTGTGTACATCATTTTTTGAATATGATATCTCTTAAATGACCGCCTTGAGCCTGCATGGCGAGTAGTGCCCGTTTTGCAGCGTTTTCCATCGTTTTGACCAATGTTTCGGCTGACATGGCGGCTATTTCCTGTCGGATGTTGGCCTTAAGTTCGTCTAGGGTCCTTGGCTTGTTGACATAAACCTTTGATTTCAAATAGCCCCACAAAAAGAAGTCTGGAGCCGTTAAATCTGGTGAACGCGGTGGCCATTCAAAATCACCATTTTTTGACATCAAACGTCCAGGGAACAATTGTTTCAAGAAATTGATAGTGGCTCGAGCTGTGTGTGGTGGAGCGCCATCTTGTTGAAACCAGAAGTGCTCCATACCATTATCACGAACAATTGGCATCAAAAAATCACTTACCATATCACGATAACGCTCCTGATTGACGGTAACCGTTTCGCCAGCTTCATCTTCGAAAAAGAACGGGCCAATGATCATATCAGCACAAACACCGCACCAAACAGTCACTTTCTGGGCATAAAGAGGTACCTCGTTAATGATTTGAGGATTTTCAGTACCATAGAACCGACAATTTTGTTTGTTTACGGTTCCGGTTAACGTGAAATGAGCTTCATGATGATTTTTTGCCAAAAATTTTCGTCAGTTTCAATCATTTCGATTACTCTTTGGGCCCATTCCAATCGACGTGGCTTATCGACAGGTAACTGTTTTTGCGTCAGTTGAACTTTGTATGGGAACAAATGCAAATCATGATGCAAT
>NW_011627467.1:28648-44022 GCF_000204515.1 Acromyrmex echinatior | reverse complement strand
CCGCGAGTCCTACCAAGCAATGCTTTAAATGGTGAAATCTCTCTACGTTTGAGATAGACGGATTGTTGCCAACGATAGACAAGAATATATCCCGAAACGATGGCCAGTCTTCAAACGCGCCCGAAAACGATCGGATTTTTAAGCGCGGCAGCGCCAACTTGGTAGAACAATCGGTTCCCGATTCACTTGGGGGAGCTACAGCGTGGAGGGTGATGTTGGCCATCCCCATTTTCTTCAAATTGGTCACTGACCTGGCCATGCGACCATGGATGTCACTCCGGGCGGTCAGCAAGGCGGTTATTTCGTCACTCATGATTTCACTTGCGAATTCTTCTCTCTCTGATTTTCTGGATAATACGCGCACTGAACGCGATAATATTCCCGAACGAACGATAAATTCGGCGAAGGCGAATCCGGCTCGAAGGACCAACAATGTTCAAGAGCGAGTCAGAGCGAGAGAGCTGACGTGAAATTTTTAAGTGATATCTAAAAATATTTCTTGCGAATCACATTCGGCGGTTTTCTAGCGGTGGAGCGTCTCCTTGGCGGTGCACTAATAGCGATGCGTTGACTTTAGAACGGCGAAAAACTGAGAACAGCGGAAAACTAAGAAAGTCGGTGAACTAATAGTTGCGGAGAACTAAGAGTTGCGGAGAACTAAGAGTTGCGGAGAACTAAGAGTTGCGGAGAACTAAGAGTTGCGGAGAACTAAGAGTTGCGGAGAACTAAGAGTGTTAAGAGCTTTAAGAGTTTCGAAAAACTAAGAGCGGTATTGCTAATCGGTTTTGCCTTTTATACTCTTTGAGAACAAAAGCTTTCTTTTTGCATTCGCCTATGAGATTTTTACACATTGAAAATTTTGAGATGATCCTCTGTGTCGGGTGACGATTGGCGATTTCGCGCGCAACGGCCAAGCGGCACGCTATTGTCATGCGCGCCCGTTGAATCTGGATTCTTGATTGGAATGAACGCGTCTTACGCGTTTTGGGTCACGCGATTGCGCGTGCGCGACGACCGATCCGAATTGGTTAGCCGTTATAGCGGTTGAAGTTTGCGTACGTGCGACGTGCGGTTTGGCTTGTTGTTTTTTGACTTTATCGATGAGATGATAGCCGAGTTTATGTTTTGGAAACTTCTAAGGACGCTTGAGACCCTTCTAGAAACTTTCGATCCGTATGTCGCACGAACGCCAAATATGGAAATTATGTATATGTTGGCCATATCTCGAACAATGTACCTTTTATATGTATAGATGCCATATTATAAATAAGCTTAATAAATTTATCAAAGTCCAGAAAGATGTATTATACTCCAATCTTCCCAATCTAATATAGTATATAAAATTGATTGTAAGGATTGTGATGTGTCATATGTTTGGACAAACAAGCAGATGCCTTAAAACGCGCATAAACATAGAAATCATATTAACAGAAACACGACCCAACGGTTATCATACAACATAGTATGGACTTATTTCATGAATTTGATTAGAATAATGTACATATTTTAGACAAAAAACAAATTTTATATAAAAGACTGTTATCAGAGATGGTATATATTAAAAAACAAAACTAGGCCTGAATGTACAAAACAATACACTCTCTCTCTCGATCCTTTATATATAGACTTATTTTCAGAAACGTAATGCTTCCAATCTACATTGTTTATCCTTTGCTATTTATTATTTATTATTTATACTTATCGTCGTGTTGTTTAAGTACATGTTCTGTTGTCCACTGTTTCTCTCAATTTTCATTTTACATTCGTCTACCAAACAGTTATATCGTGCCTAATAACTCCTAATTTAGTTTCATGTAAGTGAACTAAATTTGGTAAAAATATGTACTTGTATATTTTAATATGAACCATTATTTATATTAACTTTTTAATTCATATTTGTGTTTACACAGTAAATGGAACAATCTAATTGAACAAAAAATCTTATAGAAACAGTTCAATCTTGACAATTATGTAAGTTTATTTTATCATATTTTGTGTGAAAAACTTTATGTTAGCAATTAAAAATATTTTTTAACTTCTTTTGGTCTTTCAATTCAAAACAAAAAAAATTTCTTTCTTTTTTAGTAAACTTAGTAATTTGACAACCAAGATTAACTCTGATATTACCATCACAGTTTTTTTTTCTATTTTATACTTTAGTAGTTTATACTTGTATGCGCTATCATTATATAATTAGTTTAATATTTAATTTAATATTTATATTTAATTAATTTTCTTTACTGAAGAGGACCTTGACTGTAGGTCGAAACGTATACGCTTTACTATTCATTTTGAATAGTAAAAAAATAGTAAATGATATAAAATACACACTAATAACCTGTGTTAACTCAAATTGACATTTTATTTATTATCTTTTCAATTCACTATATTTCATAGAACAAGAAAACATACTATATCAAATATTCAATTAAATTATAAGATTGTTCCATTTTTCAATTTGATAAAATATTTAGGTTTGGTCATGGGCTCGGAAGTCAGTTAAGTTTGTGAATATTTTATTTTAAAATGATAATAAGATCATCGTGGGCCACCATTATGTTTATTAATGCGACAATTTTGACTTCGTTCGAGTGAGGCTCTTTTTGGTTTATTAGCACGTCTAAATCATACATTAAACAAATAAATAACATGCTTTGCAGGACATATAAGTTAGCAATGGGACTCCTTTAACAAATATTGCGTGCTGGAAATTTTCTAAACACCCTTTTGAATCCAGAAATAGCGAAGGAATAGCGAAGGTGGTCTGGCGGATTGTTTCTTTTTAAAATGTATACAACTCAAATATTCAAATATAATTAATAAAATTAGTCATTTATCATTTTCAATTTCGCATAAAAAGATAGCTAAAAGAAATATTCCATACATATTATATAAATGAAAGGAAGTTAATAGTTTCAGAGAATCAATTTATGTATGGAATGTTCATCCATCATTTTCATACGCTTTAGATTTCATGTATATTAAACCAGAAACCGACTTGAATTCGGGAGCTCTGTCAAGGAGATGTGGCAATCCGAATAGAACTTTCACAAACTTTGCATTCAAGGCTGTATTTATTAAGGAGATCCGTATATTTACGGATGGATCAAGGTATTTATTGAATGGTAATACTTATGTGGGTTGTGCTTTATGGATCCCAACCATGAATTTTATGGTCAGGGATACTCGTTAAATTCTATCTACAGTTTTTTCGCGGCGGAAGCATGGGCCATTCTGAAGGTATTAAACTTGATACAGGAGAGAAAAATTATTTACTCTAATATATGTACAGACTTAAAAAGCTGTGGTTTGGGCTGGGGAGGAAATAGGAAGATCAAATTATGTCCATTATTGTGAATATTCCGTATAAATTATACTCAATTAAGAAAAATTTTCCCAATTTCAACATCAGATTCATTTGGTGAATCCCAACTCACATAGGCATCAAAAATAATGAAATAGTCAATGATTACAAATAAAACGCTGCTATATCGGGTAAACCAATTAAAAATAAGGTTGATTACAAACAGTGCATTGTGTCTATTTCAAGGTTTATAAAACTCTAACTGAGAATTTCTATGATTCGTTCGATAAGAGATTTGGTAAATATTACATGGAACTTGTGAAATACATATATTTTTCCAAATTTTTAAAAAAGTTAAAATTAGGAAAGACTTCACTAGGGCTATTAGAGTAATTACTGGATACTCTCTGTTATATAAACTCTTTTCTTTTTAAGATTAAAGCTATAAATAATCCTAAGTGAAAGTGGCTTCGAATTCAAAGATCTAAATCATCTTTTGTGAACTTGTTCTAATTATGAAAATAAGAGTAGAAGGAAACTAATCAAACCTTTTATTAATATGAAATTGTATCCGCCGTACACATTATCATATATAATAGTGGAGGCAAATATAAAGGCAGTTAAATATATCGTTAGTTTCTTAAATAGCAATGAAATAAAAATATGAAAATCTGACCATTTTTTTATAACCATTTTCTTTAACGATCTTTTGCCCGAGTGCTTTACTTTTCAAGTCAACTGGTGGCATCAACTATAATTGGAATTTGAAGCTCCACTCTTCGCTTTACAAAGGAATAGTGTCGGCCCTGAGAAATATCATTACACGTATTCTTGGGCGAGGCTGGTATAAAGTCTCGTCCCTCATAAGGCGAGGAAATCTGACTTTGAGTCACTAATATGAAAGATTAAAAGCAATATTACATACGTATATGTACATGCATACACACAATACTAGTACGGTACAGTACTAATGTGGGCAACATCATATGTTCCATCACGCTTTTACCATATCTCACTCCAACAAACGGCGGCTTCCAGTTGAATCCGCTCCACTTTTCCTCTCTGACTTGAACTGTGTTCCAAATCTATAGTTTACGTACACTATAGACTTTCAGTACTGGCAGTAAATTTTGGAACACAGCCATGGTCCACGTGCATACTCTTTCGCGCCTGCATATAAAGTGTACTTCTGAGAGAGAGGATTGAAAGCACGAAGAAGCTCGACGAACTAACCAGGCTAACAAAAATTCCGAAACAAAACATGTCCGTCCCTGTTCGCGCTCGTGAACCGTCCCATATATACGGAATCGGAACGACGGAATTCTTACTAGAAAATTGATTTCACATGAGAGAAAAAATTTGTACGGAACGGAATGGCATGTTCAGCTGAGTTGATTGAATCTAAAAATTGAAACAAATATTCAGAAACTTTTTTTGTAAATCTACAACGATGGAAAAAAGTAGTGTTATTACTAATGTTAAAATTATTACGAAAGGCAAGAAATGTGCCAAGTTGTGCTATTTCGGTATTTAAGAGTAGGTGAAAATTTTATTTCGCTTATAACAAGCTTTTATTGCAACAGCAGAAATATAGAAGAAAACAAAATTTCTGGATATAGGTCAATGTTTAGACAAAGAATGAGGCATCTTCAAGATGCAAGTGACAATTTAGTCGTTGAAATGCAAACGATCGATCGTAAGAAATTCTTCAATTTCTTCAGAATGACATCGGTATTATTTGAAGAACTGCTGGCATTAATTGGACTACGTATATATAACAATAAGAATAGGTCGTATTGAAAAATAAGAATTATAATATTATTAATTTTTTTCTTCGAAGTTGTCAAATTCTCAGCCACCAACAATAGCCGGATCGACATAACCTGCAATCGATATGACATTCCATTGATTCTGTATCGTTTCCGGCTATGATTTCGGTGGTTCCGATATAGTAGAGAAACTTCTTACGGAACGGAATTTAGTTCTAGTGAATTTATTTCTAGTAAGAAATCCGTTCCGTCATTCCGATTCCGTATATATTGGATCATTTAAAAAGTATCCGCGGTTTTTTGTCACTAGATGGTGTTGATGGTCATATATCTAGTGACACTGCGGATACTTTTTAGATGACCCAATACATAGAACGGCACCCTGACTCTCACAGAACATATACGAGAAATTTCCATGGTGGAAAGATATAAGGTGAGCTATTGCGCATAATGGTAGAAAAAAGTGGGGGATGACCAATCAAATTAAGCACGCAATTTCAAACGCTTACCAATAATCGGAAATAATTAGTATTAGATTTCTATTGAAAACAAGTATATTAATAACAATATATAAATCTAAATTATAAAAACGTAATATAATTAATATATCGTAAGTGTAATATTGTACATTTTTTTGTTTTTTGGCATTTTTTTTTAAAACAATGTCATTTTTTATTTTATTATTAATATGACGCAGTCAGATGTACGACTTTGTTCTGATCAAGTAGGCAATGACTTCGGCAGGAAAGTTATTAAAGCAAATCGGCATAATTTTGCATACAGAATTTCATCACTACTAATTTGCGCACTCACAATGACAGTAAACAAACATGTCATCAGCCATATTGAATTCGATAATTAGATTCAAATGTGATTGGCTGTCAGCTCCCCACTTTACTTTTAGACTACTACACATCCACAGGAATAGCTCACCTTATATTCTTCCATTATACGAGACTCTCTTTGCCGATCTGACTGTAAGCTGTTACATTTCAGTTCTTCAATCTCTTTTTCCATCCAGAGGTACACTTTATATACAAGCGCGAAACGAAAGAGAACGTGGACTGAGTAAAGCTCTATATTACTACGCATTAGTTCGCCATATTGGACTTACTAACCTTACCATGGACCAATATCATGGACATATATATATAGGAATAACTACCAACAATATTAAACGCTTATTGGACTACAGATAACTAGATGGCGATGAAATAGCCAATAAGAAAATTATCGGCAAGATAAAAGAAATGCGCTACTTTAGTAATAGAAGACCGAGTATGTCCTTTTCTAAATGAGGATTACCCCCACTCTCGAAATTTCTGACAATACTCGGTCTAGAGATCCACATACCGCTTTCCTTTCATGGACAAATGCATTTTGCCGAATAGGTAGAAGTCACAAGGTGCCATATCAGGCGAATACGGGGAATGGTTGATTGTTAAAATGTGATTTTTAGTCAAAAAATCAGTGACAAGTGTCGAACGGTGAGATGGCGCATTATCGTGTAACAAGCGCCAACTTCCTCCTTCGCGATATTCTGGCCGAATACGACGAATGTGGTGCACCAAACGCTTCAAAACGCTTACATAGAATACAGCATTAACTGTTTGGCCTGCTGGAACGAATTCTTTGTGCACAATACCCTTGGAATCATAAAAACTTCGATGGAATTTTCGTTAATTGTCGATTTTGGGCGACCTGTATGTGCGTCGTCATTTATGTCCTCACGACCGTTCTTGAATCGCGTATACCACTCATAAACACTGGCACGGGCTACACAATTATCACCATAAACTTGTTTCATCAAATTATGGGTTTCGGTAAATGTTTTACCAAGTTTAAAACAAAACTTAATATTGGCTCTTTGTTCGAAGTTCATTCTCGTACCGATGTATACAACATACTGACACTTGAGACGCCATAACTTCGTTTCCACTGAACCAAATGTCATGAAATTTTTACTGGAAGTCAGCTAGGGATGTACCTTTCAAACGCGCAATCGAACACACGGATGGCGCCACCCGACCTATCCCTATTGAAAAAGTTGGGAAAATTTTGGGACGCACCTTGTATTAACGTTTTCAATCCGGATTTGTTACCATTTGGGTTGAATAATATTCTATTATTGGTTAACGTTACATATTTCCACCAATAGGAGAATACACATATATCATTAATCCAACTTAGATTGGTACAAATCCGCTCGGGTCGAATACGCTATGTCTATGGCCTTTCTATGCGATACTGAAACGCTCGTTTTCTAGCATCAAGAAATATCAAATATAATCTTTGTAATCTGTAGCGAGAAAACAATAGATTTCTGCCATGTATCATGTGTTATTTATTCTGGGATTTCAACATGTTATAAATATGCATAGATGACAGAATGTGTAATTTAAAAAGAAATTTCACATGATATATTTTCATATTATATTAGACAAATATTCGAAGTATTATTTTATTAATTTACCTCATTTTCTTTTTTTGTTTTGCTATTGGAACTTTAAGAAACAAAATTAAAAATGCACAAAATTTTATATTACAAGAATTGGCCCGCCAACGCTGAAAAGTTGGATAGAAATGAACTTTTTAGCTTCAACCATAGATAAAATTACATAGAAAATGATTACAAGCAAAATAAACGTTCGTCAATCATTTTAATGTCGTTTAATGAAATTACCTTAAATGTAAAAAGTGTAAGCAAGTCGAACAGACCAATTGTATATATTATGGTGTAAGAAAAAATAAATCCAGAAAGATTACACAACAATTTCCATAAAAAAAGAGGAAATAATGGTAATGACGAAAATCTCTTAGGCAACAAAATTTAATTTCTATGGATTGGTGACATTGTGTAAGTAGTAGTTTGAGTAGTAATTTGAGCCTTTTTGACGTTTCTGACATGTGCGTGCAGATAGGGTAGATCCCAGCAAATGAGAATGAATTAAAATGGATTGAAATTTCTATCCGAATTTTTTCTATCCGAATGCGTATTTTAAATAGCGAATACTATTTGGATTTAATTGGATTCAATTGAATTCAATTAGATTCAATTGGATGCAATTGGATTGAAAAACTGCATTTCCTATTCAAAATTTTGAATTAAATATATTTACAATGTGTGTGTCGTGCACAGAAAAAGCTAATATTATTTTTAGATTGAAAGGCATAAAGATATGCTCCATGCAATTCCAATAAATGAATAAAAATGCATTCAGGATTGAAAAGCATTCATTTTAATATTCGTGAATCAATATTTCTGAAAATCTGAATCCATTTCAATTCATTTCAATCCATTCACGTTTGCTGAGGTAATTCAACAGTAGTATACTATGAACCATTGCGATATTTCTCGTAAATGTGACATTATCAGATTGTGCTGCTATCATGCAGCGACTCGCATTTGAATCCCTCCTTGGCTCCCCAGTCGACTGGTTGATCGCGCCAAGGACAGCCATGTAATGTCACATTTTAAGAAATTTGGATCGCAAAGTAAGTTTTTTCGTAAGTATTTTCGTATTTTATGCATTTTTTATGTTTTTGTTGTTATACCTATCATTTTTTCATTGTGCAATAGTTTTATATGCACATTTGTTATTATTCGCTTTATTATTCTGTAAGCAACTTTTTCTGTTATATTATTTTACTACATTATTTAGGAGATTATCGTAGAAAAGATTAGGTGGTCTATTGAATGAATCAGTTTGATGTGAACAACGTAGTGAACAATGAACCATGGTATATTATAGACCACATAACCTTTTTTACGATAACCTTCAAAATAATAATTTATTGTAATAATTATTTATAATACAGCTCCTTCTCTCACCTAAAATCTCAATAAAAATGTTAGGTATACAAATAAGTTTCCGCCGTTTGACAAAAGACAGCGCCACTAGCAAGCTATGGTTAAAATTGTCTGATGTAAAACATTATATCGTAAGGTTGGACATCTGTCAACAACATAATCTTGAAATACTAGTGATTTTGTATCAGCATCATATATTTTTTTTGTGCGAAAATACCGAGTTTTGAGCCGAATAAGCGTCATTTACGGGAACTTTTGATTTACTTCTTTAATTTGAAGAAATGCAGCTGAGGCTCATCGATTGCTTGTAGAAGCATATGGTGAGGCTGCCTTAAGTGAGAGAAGTGTCGTGATGGTTTCAAAAATTTAAGAACGGTGAATTTGAAGACAAAGTACGTAGCGGAAGGCCGAAAGTGTACGAAGACGCGGAATTGGAAGCATTATTGAATGAAGATTCGTGCCAAATGCAAAAAGAATTTGCAGTTACATTGCGAGCGACTCAACAAGCAATTTCACATCGTTTGAAATCATTGGGAATGATTCAAAAGCAAGGGAATTGGATTCCGTATGAACTGAAGCCGAGAAACGTTGAACGCCGATTTTCCATATGTGAAATGCTGCTTGTCAGGCATAAACGAAAGGGTTTTTTACATCGTATAGTCACTGGTGACGAATGGATCCACGATAACCCAAAGAAGAGGAAATCATGGGGATCACCTGGCCATGCTTCAACATCGACAGCCAAGCCGAATATTCATGGAAAAAAACTCATGTTGTGTATTTGGTGGGATCAGCTTGGTGTATTATGAGTTGCTCAAACCGAACGAAACCGTTACTGGGGCTCTCTACCGAACACAATTGATGAGATTGAGCCGAGCACTCAAGGAAAAACGCGCCCACTACTATTCCAGGTATGACAAAATTATTCTTCTGCATGATAATGCTCGACCACATGTTGCGGCGCCGATCAAAACCTACATGGAAACACTCAATTGGGAAGTTCTACCCCACCCGCCGTATTCACCAGACATTGCCCCTTCCGATTACCATCTATTTCGGTCGATGGCGCATGGCCTGTCTGAGCAGCACTTCACATCATATGAAGATATCAAAAATTGGATCGATAATTGGATAGCCTCAAAAGATGAAGCGTTCTTCCAACGCGATATCCGTATGCTACCAGAAAGATGGGAAAAAGTAGTGACTAGCGATGGACAATACTTTCAATAAAACATTATGTATCGTTCTTTCACAATAAATGCTTAATTTTTTATTAAAAACAACGGAAACTTATTTGTATACCTAATATATTCATTGGACGCGTTTTGACTTTAAACGAAAGAAAAACTCGGTGATTGAATCACCTTGTGAATCCTCACCATCTTATAATTATCTATTGTATTTTATAAATAAACATTTTAAAATATAGCAAAACTAAAATAATCCCAACAATTCGCAGTATAAAACATGTAATTTATTGTTAAAAATAGGTTCATTGTGTACACATTCCTTGTATACAATGAACCACTTCCCTATTTTTTAAATAATCGAAATTGTGGCTAAATTTAAAAAATAAAAGTTATTGTTTACAGTATATAGCCAACTAAATTCATAAACTGTATGCCAAAACTCAAATCTTCAATTCAATAATTGAAAGAGATAAGTCTCTGAAATTTACATAGTTCATTGTTGGACCATTTACTCTACATAAAATAAGATAATTCTTCAAAATAGCTACCTTAATTTCGATGAAATTAACCTGATTCAACGCGTTTTTGTGTAAAATGAAAGAATCTGGCAAAAAAAAAGTCCGGGATTGCTCTATAAAGCGAGATACACTACCAGCACTATTCCCTCTTTTTTATGAGAATTATGTAACCCCAGAAAGGAAGACTAAACCTGAATCCTACATAATTCTGGAAATTCTCTAATTCTCTAATCAATGTGCTCAGACAGTATTTATGCAAGCCTTTCTCATCCTGATTGCTGAATCCACAGTTTTATACGAATGGCTCTAAGATTGATCACATATGTTGGGACGGCAGTTTACTCCTCTCAACTCCAACTTCCAAGTTGAATTTATGTATGAACTCTTTTCCTACACTTTGGTTTTTTCTGCTGAAGCTTTCGCTATCTATAATGCCTTATTGATGCCCTCGACCTTCGTTTGAGCCACATCACTATCGTGACTGACTCCAAAAGCGTTCTCGGCCGTCGCGATCAATTACGAACAAATATATTATCTCTCTTATCATGGCGAGCTTGAAGGATGCTGGTGACGCATCTATGCGGGTATGATTTATCTGGATTCCCTCTCATAAGAGCATAACGAGAAACGAAAAGATCGATAATCTTACCAAAAGAGCTATTCGTAAGGACATTAAACCTAATTTTAAAGTTAACTCGGATCTTTTCGCCGTTATTAAACGAAGATTTCTTCAACGAAGATTTCCATCATTATTTCGAGGGTGAATCACATTAAGGACTGCTTCTACTTTAACAATACATTTCAGAAAACCTCCAGATCTTGGTATTTTCGCAAAAACATTCCTAGAGATTGTTACGCTTAACCAGCAACGTTCCACTATAATCTCAATCATAATCTTTTTCGCAAAACTCTAGTAGATGATCCCTCTTATGAATGTGGACTCCCTCAGCAAGATATCCTACATCTCGTATTTAATTGTCCAAACATTAACTCTAAAACCCTTTATCTTCGGCGGGCCATCGGGATTCAGCGGGACCGCGTCTTGGATAAGGGACTATTATTTCAAATTTGTGCAAGCTATTTCCAACCCTTCGGAAAACATTTGTAGATTAATTTTAAATTTTAGTCTGCAACAGACACCTTTTAAATTCGAACTTTTGCCGCCTTCTCGTAGACGCACTGTCCTGCCTTTGCCCTTTCCTTCCCATCCCAGCAGAGTACATAGCTCCTATAGAGTTTATATTACTAGAGGGAGAATATGGACTTCGAGCTGTGAGCAAGACTGAAAAACAGAAGATGTATTTCCTCTTCTATCCTCTTTTGGTACATGCGCAGAAAGAAGAAAAGTTACTGAACAGAACAAAAATATTGGGTCATCTAAAAAGTATCCGCGGTTTTTTGTCACTAGATGTGTGTTGATGGTCATATATCTAGTGACAAAGTACCGCGAATACTTTTTAGATGACCCAATACATCTTGAATGCATTTGTTTATACATAGATAACGCATCCTCTGCTTTCTTCTGCTGGTCACACGAACTAAATTTACCGAATGGATCTCTGCTTAAATAGCTGCTCATACCGTATTGGATCGTATCTTCCAATAGAAATTCTGGAAAAGCTAAGCCAATTGAAAATTAAGGCCCAAGGGCCCTATTTTTGAAAAAATATCGTACACAAAAATATATAGCAATTCCGTGTATAATCGATCATCGAGAAACTGTCATTTTCGTATGCAAAAATTATATATACATATGTGCTCAAAAATAGGGCATCATTTTCACAACTCATAGTTAACTTAAGGTTCAACTTATTCCTTATCTCTTTCTAACGTTAGAATTGGAAAGAAATAAAAAATAAATTGCACCTCGATTAAGAGTTAACCATGAGTTGTAAAATTAGACTTAAATAAAAAATCTGGGAATATTAAATAAATTCCAAAATATTATAAAATTTATTTATAAAAAATTCACAATTCTTATGTGTTGATATTTTCAATCTACATCCAAAAGATATAATTTTTAGGTTAATCTGATCGCAAATTAGCAAACTTCACACCTTTTCCATTATATATCTTACGTTGCATTATTTATTTTCAATTTATTTTCATTTAGTAGGATCGATTTCGACAAATTGTTTTTAATCTTTTTTATTTTTTAATATTTTAATAAAATTCATTTGTAATAATACAATCGGCTATTATAGCTGATGGTATTATGAACAAGATATCCATACAGCACAGAAGATTGAAGCAATATTGCTGCAATGTTATAATATTGTAGATATTGTAGATATTATAGATTGCAATGTAACATTGCAGAGATGTTAATAATATGCCTGCAAAATATCAGTAATATAATAAAATATGCCTATAATATTTCAGAAATATTGCAAAACTGTAATTAATTATTACAATAATAATATAAAAATATAATTTTTTCTAATATTTATGTACAGTCTTTTAGTTTAACAGCTGTTTTTATGATATAATAATTAATATAATCCATTTTTATATTTAAGCAAAAAATTTATTAATCTATTATTTGACGGCCATTTCATAATAAATTAAGTTTTATATTTATTTTAAATATGAAAAGATTTTGTATAATATCGAATTTGAGTACAATCAATGCATCATTATCGGATAAGACGATAAGCAATTAAGCTGCTAAAAATAATTTATCGAAATGTTAATTATGTAATCGATCATGTATTTGTATGCCTGATATGAATGCAAGAATTAATTGTGTTGTGTAAAGTGCTGTAAATTAAGTCGAACATTTCATATCAAAAACAGTATTATGATTGGACCTGTCAAGTTGATGCGATTGTGCACAACAAAAATAAAGCGAAACTACGACAAAATAGATTAATAGTATCTGTATGTATTAATGAATGTACAAATTTAAAAAGAAAATATAAAAAAAAAAGAGATTTTGATCCTTCATTTAAATTTTAATGACGTGGATTAAAAAAAAAATTATTAAAAAATTATCAACGAATACCCAGTTATATGCATCCATACACCCACGAATCGAAATGCTCTCGTCTATGATCATTTCACATATGTATATACAACAACCATCTGAAAATTTCATGAAATTATCGGAAATAATAATAAATAATACAATAATTAAATAATAATAATAAATAATAATAATAATAATAATAATAATAATAATTTAATAACTGTCACGTCCTGCCCTAATTTGACGGACGGGGACCGAAGATCGCGAACGAAGGCCTGCGAAGAGGAGGGGGGGTGAAACCTCGGCTCCAATACGGTTGTGATGGCTGCGAGGGGAATATTCACGAATATTGTGCGATCGCTTCCAGGTTCCTTTAGGAGCTCTACCAGAGGCGCTCTATGTAAGGGTCATGTGGTATAACTATGAACGGGTCGTCCAGTGCGAGCGTAGTCGTTAGAGTTCTTTAAGAAAGAACTGGGAAGGGAATGGTAATGAAGAAAGAGAAGAAGCGATGATTTGCCTTACAATCTTTATTTTTTTGATCGTGACTTCGATACTTAACGTAAAATAATTAAATTCGATAATTAGCGTAAAATAAAATAATTGAATAGAGGCTGCAGAGTAAACATCAACGACTCCATCGGGGCACTGTTATGACAAGTAATTCTAAGAAGCAGGCTCCTGCAGGTCGTACCTGGCATCAGGATGTAGTGGACAAGACGCGCGGCTTCCCCTTGAATACGGGCGGAGTATCCTGGTTGCTGGGTGAGGACGTATTCAACCTATCAGAAATCATGTGTATTGTGGAATACACAATTTCTGATAGATTGAAATTCTTATTCTCTGTTCTCTGTTCCTTTTATTGTGCGAAGCCTCTTACGCCTAGATAACTCTATACTCCATTCAACGAGAGAATGACAGATCGGACCACGGTATAAGAATAATAGGTGATTCCACTCATGTAAAATCACTGCG
Organism: Acromyrmex echinatior; assembly: GCF_000204515.1. The sequence continues at coordinate 29,487 of NW_011627467.1, read as the reverse complement.
ATTTTCCTGAGAAAATTCCGCAGTTAAACAGCAGGTGGCGCATATGTGTAACACCTTGGCTATTGGATCGCGTGCTACGCAATATGGCGCCGGTGGTTACCAACCACGGCGAAGGACGTATGGCGGGAAAAAGTTAGGTTGAGAATGAGCGCTACGCACTGCTTCTGATTTTATGCCATGAGGCGTTTTAATACACACTTAATGCCTAATTAACTAAATATTGAATACAAATGTTGATTAGAAAGTAGAGACGTGATTGCGCGTGTAAGTCGGCTCGGATACCGGCATCGTGTCGCGGAGTTACAATACTAGAACTATGAAAATACACTCTAAAAATTTATCTGACGACGCTAATAATTATCGCGGACATGAATAATGATCGGTATCGGCCTCGCGGAATACACAAAGTAATTCGGAGCTTTAACGTCCGAGTTCTAACTTACTGACTATCGCAGAGACTTACACGAGGTCTGCACGCGGCACGCCATGACGCCGGAGAGAGAATGGGGGAGAGTCATGGAAAGAACGACCGTATCAGCGTCGCGACGGACGCCGCCACTAACGTTCGCAGCGCCGCAACTAACGCTCGCAACGCCACAGTACTCCCCTCCTAGTGAAAACGTTAAAGAAAGAAATACTGGCTAAGATATCGCTAGAATGAGAATAACAAACATAAGAATAGGTGAAACAAACAAAAGTTGTACATATTGGCTTGCTTAGCATAATATTGCGCGAATTACATCTTAAATCTAACAGTCTTTCGCTTTGCTGCTGGACTAGGATATGTCTTTGGTTCACCTTGCACTGGAATGTCAGTTGAAGACGAAGATGCAGTGGAC
>NW_011627467.1:12270-24590 GCF_000204515.1 Acromyrmex echinatior | reverse complement strand
CCCCCCCCCGCCACTAACGTTCGCAGTGCCGCAACTAACGCTCGCAACGCCACAACCTAGCTTCATAAACCCCGGGAAAAAATATTTTATACATAATTATATATATTGGATCATCTAAAAAGTATCCGCGGTTTTTAGATGACCCAATATATATTTAAAAAAAAAATTATATATAAATATATATGTATGTAATTATATATAATTATATATAAAACATGTTTTTCCCGGGGCGTTTCAAGAGACAGAGAGAGTTTCAAGAGTAGGATTAAGGTGAAAACATAATAAATATCAAATTTCATTATTTTTTAGTACATTTATTACACATGATTGGTGGACAATAGAAAGATTGTGAAAGTTGTGAAAGAGGATATGCTATAGATTTTAATCATAAAAAGAAACACCACTTAAACGACTGTGAATTAAAAAGATTGCAAAGGCCATCATTATTGATGATAAATAAATTTAATATCATATATCAATAAGCCAGATGAAGAACAAGAGATGAAAAATTGATGAGTAAATTTCATAATTTTTACTTTATTTTCATTTTTTCTAAATTAAATGAATAAATGGAAGATGAGTTTTGAACAGATATGTATTTTCCATTTGCATTTGTTTAACTAATATCTTACAAACATTACAAGACGATGGAAATGTACTAATAAATATACATTAGTACATATTGATACATTAATAGCTTTACATTATATTATACAATATGAATGAATTATTGTTTGTCAAATAAGCATCGAAATTTTCATCGAACATTCTAAAATTGAAGATAAATGTTGTATAGCATGTAACTATTATAATATAAGTAGATAATAAAATAAATATTTAATATTGTAGAATAAGCACCAATACTGTCGAAGTAATTCGGTTTTTTTTTTCGAAAATTAAATTGAATTTAACATGGCCCAGAAATTTTTCAGGCTCAACCGCACGGTCATAAAATTTATGCTGACATGCACTTCCTGACTTGCAACGTGTATCTTAAGAATAGATATCAAACGTTAAACAAAAGGAAGAAGAAACATGTCAATTAAATAAGTCAAGATTAACTTTTCGCATAGCCTGTAAATATGAAAATCCATACATGCTTCCTTCTCGGCGATCGCGAACGGAATCGGTGTAGTAGAGTATGAGGTTAGGTGTCAAACCATTACACCCTCTAGTATTACGTGTCTGAATTTCGTTACAGCTTTTCTAGTCAAAAATGAGTGGAATCATTTATTAGGCCGGGTTCACACCTTGACGGAAAAGCGGAAAAGCGGAAGCCAATCAGAACTCGCAATAGTAGTACGGGCGGTACATTTCGCTTGTCTGCTTTTATCTTTTCATGAGTTCTGATTGGCTTCTGCTTTTCTGCTTTCCGATCAAGATGTGAATTTGGTCTTGCGTAAATCGAGGTCAATGGGTGCATCCAGAAGCACGACCATTCACTGAGCGATCAGTGAGCTCTTGTATCTGATTGGCATATTCTATTAGATCTAAAAATATAGACCAAACAGATACAAGAACTTACTGAGCGCTCAGTAAACAGTCGTTCTTCTGAATGCATCTATTTTCTCGTTGAACAGAGAATAGGGTACATTTTTGCTATAATATATGTAACGTAACTTATAGCTTAGAGTCATCTGAACGTAATTCCTGACGCAGCCCTGTGCTCCTTATTTTTAATTGTGTTTCCGGCTTAAACTCTAGATATTCCAAAGTAGCGTAAGCAGTCTTTTACTTACTATACGTTATTAGGCAAGTAGCAAAAGGCCTGTTCTTTTTAGCTGAACTTTTGCACCACAGTTTATCTTTCTTCCTTTTCTTTTCAATAGAAAAAAAGAAGTTCAGCCAAAAAGAACAGGCCTAAAGAGTGACAAGTTATGTGCGCACAAAATAAATGAGACACCGAATTTTTTATCATCATGTTTCTTCAAATTGCACTACGTGCATGTCCAACATGGCTTGAAAATAAACTCATATTTTTGTATTTCAGGGGTATGTTTTATATATTTGTCCGTTTGCGTTTGACATCACCTTGTGTAGTTACCGTATGTACATTACTGTGTTTACTGCTATCATTAGTATCAGTAGTTTGCCTTGCATTACATTGTTGTCGATTTTTTAATTTATTTATTTTATCGCTTCTTTTATTTTACATCTAAATATTTAATCAATATTTTCAAATTTATGATTGATAAAAGTGTATCAAATAAATCATGCTTATCCATCAAAAGTTGTATGTGTATACATTTTATAAATTACTTATTTTCTTTATAATATTTCAGCAAAGAGTGCTTCTCTTCACGGCAGATCGCATAGTCTGAGTGCAACAGTAGCTCATTCCAATATGAAAATACAAATATTACCAGCCCTTCAAGATAATTATATGTATTTAGTACGTGCTTTCCTTGTACATATATTATTTTCTATAGTATATTTTTTACACAGGCAAGATACACACACACACACAGAATCTCTATAGCCATTCGATATACAATAAAATGTCATGATAAAATATTAACATATTAAATTTTTTAATCTCTTAATTTCATATTCTTATGATATAATTTTTTTGAAATTTCATAAGATTATCGATGAAGAAACACAGGAAGCTGCTATTGTAGATCCTGTCGATCCAGAAGCCGTAACTGCAGCTGTCCAACAAAATGATGTCAAATTAACAAAGGTTTTAACTACTCATCATCATTGGGATCACGCAGGAGGAAACGCCAAACTATCTAAAAGCTTCGCTGATCTCGTGATATATGGTGGAGATGACAGAATAGAAGCCATTAATCGCAAAATTATGCACAATGATACATTCAACATTGGCAATTTATCAGTCAAGTGTCTAGCAACACCTTGTCATACGCGTGGGCACATTTGTTACTATGTCACAGGAGAAGGACAACATTCTGTATTCACAGGTAAAGTTAGATATATAATAGAAGAAAATGACCAAATATATAATAATGTTTAACTCGCTTAAAAGGGGATACGCTGTTTGCTGGAGGCTGTGGGAAATTTTTCGAAGGTACCGCAGATCAAATGTACAAGGCACTCATCGAAATTCTAGGCTCTTTACCTGAAGAGACGGTAAGTTATATTTGAGTAAAATTGTAATTTAGTTCTTAAATGAATTATTTTTATAATTTGCAGAAGGTGTATTGTGGACACGAATATACTGTCAACAATCTCAAGTTTGGTTTACACGTGGAACCTGAGAATGTGGCAATACAACAAAAATTGGATCAGGTGCACATTCAACGTGCTAATAATCTTCCAACAGTGCCTAGCACTATTAAAGATGAAAAGCTGACAAATCCGTTTATGAGAGTGCACGAACCATCCGTTATGAAACACGTACGGCAAAATGATCCCATTCAGACAATGTCACATTTACGGCGTGAGAAAGATAACTTTAAAGTTTAAATTTTCGATAAAACACCTTCATTTTTATATTCAACAAATATTTATATGGAGTTGTTAATATAAATTTTAAATGTAAAAGGTAGATGACCGAAATAAATATTTTATTTTTATGTTCGTCTGTATAATGGTCTGTGTTATGGTATCCAATAACAAAATAAATGTTCAGATATCTATTCTTTTTTTTCTCATTTATCTGTCATTCATTCAACTTCAACTGAATTTTCTCACACTTTATTATCGCAGTCCTTTATCTTTACAATGTAAATTTTTCTGCATAAAAATTTCTCAGATTATCTTGATTTCTTGCTCTTGTTTTTTATATATCTATCAATGTCGATCAAATATACTTGCACACGTATTATTGATAGACGCACTTGGTGAATCAAATCAAAAATCAGATACATGGAGCTATCTATAAATATTTGTTGTAATTTTTCTTGTTTATAATTGCTATTGTACTGTTTTTACAAAATTATGATTATCCTTATTATCCTTCTTCCACAATTAATATTCATTCCTTTAATGCCAAATATTATGTTATATTTACTGGCAATTGACATGGTGCATCTTCAGTCTTCTTATTATATATTTGCATTTCAGCGACATATTTCTCTTTGGATCTTTCATACATGTCATAATATACCTGAAACAATATGTAATGAACAAGTCAAAACATAATGAAAATCAATATTCATGTAATACATAATGTTACATCTTACTTTTTTATCCTCAGAACTGAGAGATTTCCAAGTAGTTGCCAATTGTCTAGTAAGTTCTTGCTTACTAGGCTCTGGTTCTCCAGCTAAACGTTCCATCACACGAGGTCTTTGCTCTTGACAAAATTGAAAGAAAGGATTAGCAGGTCTTTTTGGTGCATTCGGATCAGCTTTCGTGCTCTTTCTTTTCGCTCCTTTTCTAGGTTTCTCTTCTTTAGCACTATGAGAGGTACCTTTTCCCCCTTTTTCTAATTTTGGAGTTGTTTGAAACACACTGTTCTCTTCAAGTACACCCATTGGAGCTTCTCGCCATCGATCTCCATGCCGATCCAATCGATCAATCAAGAATCTACGAATCAGTATCACAGATGAAAATATAAGAAAATTTTAGATATTAAACAATATAACTTATAAAACTAACTTTTTCTCTTTCCTCGTGCGTCGAAGAAGCTTCCTTACTTTCTGGATTCTGTAGACCAACCTCTCATTTTCCTATTGTTTAAAAAATACTATATAGTTTTAAAAAAACCGTCGATAATGATTTCATTCCTCAAGAGACTTAACCTGTTGTAAAACTTCACATCTATCCAACAGTAATTGATATTTCCTTTTATAAATATCAACCTCTTCCGGTTCTACGTCATATTCGGAATCATCGGACATTGTGACTTCAAAATTTACAATGAAACAAGTATACAAAAAAAATAGTTATAAAGAAAAACAATTCTTCTAGATCCCCTGCTTGGATTTCCCATAGACATACAACGACGGAATAAGGGACTCCGCACAATAAAAGGAACAGAGAACAGAGAATATGAATTTCAACCTATCAGGAATCATGTATTATGGAATACACAGTTTCTGATAGGTTGAAATTCTTATTCCTCAAAAAGGAAATTAACTCGAACATGAAACATGTGCTCGAAACATGGCTTCGGAAAACCATAGAGCTTATACTATTAGAAGGGAAATGGCCTATCCAAGCAATGGCTACGTTCAACAGAACGTTTATTTTGTTGCAAGTTTTCTTCGCGCTGATTAGATTATGCTTTTAGATCAAGAGGAATGGTTCTATTTTAGCAGAGAATTATAAAACGATTGCAATACTGTTGTGTTTTGCTGAACACAGCCAAAGAGTGGAAAGTGTGAACAAGATCTTAAAGACAGAAGATGTATGTATTTTTGTTCTGCTCAATAACTTTTCTTCTTTCTGCGCATGTGCCAAAAGAGGATAGAAGAGGAGAGAAAAATATTGTATTGAGTCATCTAAAAAGTATCCGCGGTACTTTGTCACTAGATATATGACCATCAACACACATCTAGTGACAAAAAACCGAGGATACTTTTTAGATGACCCAATATATTTCTGTCTGCTCAGTAAAGGCTTAAAAAAATAAATAAGGCATAAGAAAATCAGCCAATCAGAGTCCTTTATTTTACGGAAAGGAAGAAAATAAAGGACGTTGATTGGTTCATTTTCTTCTGCCTCATGTGTTATGCATTATACAAAAGTCTGTACTCTCTGCTTAAAAGATTATGTACGGATTTGCTGTTCATTCTGTTTATGCTCATTTCGCTTCATAGGGACGAAGGAATTCTAAGCTGCGTAATGAAAACTACGAAACGTTTGTGATTGGTTCTGCTCTCGTTCCGAGTTACGCTATAATGCTGCATGAGTTTGCACCTTTATAAAGTCCGATGTCCACGATGCTAGAAATCAATCCGAGGTCTCGGACCGATTTCTAGCATCGTGGACACAAAGCCTTTATTCAGAATCTACAATAGAGTTTTAGAGACTTAAGCCATAAGAAATGGATGAATCATAGTCAATTATTCTTCTTAAATTCGGCTGTAATTGGTCAATTTCTTACCACTTAAGGCTTAAAACATCTATTATAGATCCGGGATTAAGATTTAAACACAATAGGCACAGGCAATAGGAAATAACGATCCGTCCAATCAGAGCTTTGGTGTGTAAGTTCGATATTATATCCCAGAACTTTGATTGGACAGCTCGTTATTCCCTGTTGCCTGTGCCTATTGTGTTTAATATTCGTATTCATAGTTAGGCCTTATACAATATTTAAGGCTTCCTTAAATTTATCTTTAGATACTCTACGAATTATTTCATTGGCTGCTGAGCATTTAAAGATAAATTTAAGAAAGCCTTAAGTACAAGGACTTAAGTACTGACTATGAATATGGACATAAGTCTTTAAGATGCCATTTCATGCTGACACTATTTTGGCGTCAAAAGATGTCACGTGACCATTCTGCTTGACACTAGCGTCAAAGAAGTTAAGTTGAATAACAATTAGCGTCGTCATTGAATCTTCGTTCATCGATTCTCGAACTGGAGCATATCGATTCAAAATAAAAAATGCACTTTCATGCACGATGATTAATTTTTACAAATTTTACATCTTTTAAATTTTTATATCTTACAAATTTTACATCTTCTAAATTTTTTCTTCAATAGTATCGTACAAATCAAATGATATATCTTAAAAATACATATATTGTAATTTCAATTTTACAAAGACTGAAAGATTATAATTAGCTAAAATATGATAAAATAATAATACTAACAAATTAGAAATAATTTAGAAATATTTGTAGCATTAAATTTAATATATTTTTTAGGATGAATCTCTCAATCTCGTACAAACATGTGGATTATGTAAAATCTGCGAACAAGCAGATATCGCGAATCATGCTTGTTAAAAGATATACACAATACAAAAAATTGTATACAATACTGAACCTGATATATATTTTATCCTTTATTAGGTAAATTATCTCCTATAGCTGTTATATATTAAAAGATAGACATTTTATTATAATTATTATTTAATATATGTTTTTATTTATTACTTAATTTAATACATGTTATTATTTAATATCTTGCAGATGGAATGAAAACCGTAATAAAAAGCAGAGTGCCAAGCATAAACAAAAAACAAATATAAGCAACAACGCAATCATACAAGATAAATATAATAAATTTGATAATTATATCAAAATAATAAAAACTTTTTTTATTATAAGGCGTATAACTTTGCTTATACCGTTTTTTTTCCGAAATTCGAGGCTTTATTATAAAAAACTGGTTATACATTTATGATTCAAAGTATTGTCTATCACTGGCCACTACTTTCTTCCATCTTTCGAGCAGCATACGAATCCCGCGTCGAAAAAACTGGTCATCTTTTGAGGCGAATCCACGAATCGATCCAATTTTTTACTTCTTCATAAGACCGGAAGTGCTGGTCAGCCAAGTCGTGTGCCATTGATCGAAATAAGTGATAGTCAGAGGGAGCAACGGCGGATGGGGTAGGACTTCCCGTTTCCAAGTATGTGTTGACCACTTTCGCAACATGGAGTCGAGCATTGTCATGCTGCAAAGCGTCTGGTTTGATTGCGGCCGTTTGTCTTTCAATGCTCGGCTCAAACGCATCAATTGCGTTCGATACTAATCGCCTGTGATTGTTTCAGTCGGTTTTAACAGCTCATAATATACTACGCCGAGCTGGTCCCACCAAATACAGAGTATGATCTTGGAGCCGTGAATATTCGGTTTGGCCGTTGACGTGAAAGCATGGGGAACTCCCCATGATTTTCTGCGCTTGGAGTTATCGTAATGAACCCATTTTTCGTCCCCAGTCACAATGCGATGCAGAAATCCCTTCCGTCTTTGCCTTTCAAGCAGCTGTTCATAAGCAAACAAACGCCGTTCAATATCTCTCGGCTTCAACTTATACGGCATCCAATTTCCTTGCTTCTGAATCATTCCCATAACTTTGAGGCGTTTTAAAATGAATGACTTGTTGAGTCACTCCCAATGATCGTACCAATTCTTCTTGATTTTGACACGACTCTTGATCAAGTAATATCTCCAATTCTGCATCTTCGAAAACCTTCTCTCTTCCACCGCTATGCTGGTCTTCGACGTGAAAATCACCGTTCTTGAAGCATTGAAACCACTTACGACACGTTCTTTCACTAATAGCGGCTTCATCATAAATATTTGAGAACATTCGATGAGCCTCAGTCGCAGATTTCTTCATATTGAAGCAGAAAATTAAAACCTCCCGCAAATGACAAGAATTTGGTTCGTAAACTGACATTTTCAATCGAGAATAACTTTATGATGCAGACACAAATCGACTAATTTTTCTATGGGGTTATTTTCTATTATGTTGACAGATGCCCAAGTTTATTGTATGACGTCTATCATTTATTTCGATCACTTACCGCTAAAGCCATCTATACGAAAAAGGTATAAGCAAAGTTATACACCTACTATAATATTTCTAATGTATTTAAGTTTTTTATTTATACAAGGAATATCATCTGAGCACAATTTTTGTGAGAAACGAAGAAATTCAGATGAAAGCTTAAAAGTAAACTTAATCACGATTGTTAACAATGAACCAATATATTATCGATTAGTTAGTATTGTAATTGCACTAAACTAATCAATAAAGATGGCACTTATTTCGGAAATTATCATCTGTCTAAAATTTAGAATTGCTGTTGCTCGCCCCTTTTTCTTACGGATCCTGGTACCAAGCAATTGTGTTAATTGCTAGGCCTTGCAGCGGCGATATTAGATAACTTTCTAGTTTCAGATAAATTGAATAAGCAATCTGTCTCTGTACGAAGTACTAGAATTTATCTCTGTTTAATTGACTTAGATGTGTGATGATGGTCATATATCTAGTGACAAAGTACCGCGGATACTTTTTAGATGACCCAATATTAAGATTATTATTATACTATGAAGTTTTGTTCCTCTCTTGTTATCTTGTTTATTAATTAATTAATATTCCCAGCAAACGATATTATTTTTAGATTGAAAGGCATAGAGATATGATCTATGCAATTTCTATAAATGAATAAAAATGCATTCAGAATTGAAAAGCATTCATTTTAACATTCGTGAATCAATATTTTTGAAAATCTGAATCCATTTCAATTCATTTCAATCCATTCTTGTTTGCTGGGCAGTCACGAGAGCCTTTTTAGAATTATCCATTATCACTACGCAACATAAAAATTACAAAAAATTATGGCTAGAAGTAGCAAATGCTTTAAATGGGAAAATTACAGCCGGAAAATTACAAATGAAGCTAAAACAAAATTTAAAAGCTTATATGATACCGACGAATAATTACATCAGAAACTAGCGCCAGTGAACCAGGGGATCGATTCTATATCTTGAAACGAGGTGAAAATTACAAAAATGAATGAATTTACTAGAATATTGATAATTTCATTGGTCAATTGTAAATTTGCTAGCAAACGAGAATGGATTAAAATGTAATAAATTTTTTAAATGCGTACTTTAAATCCATGAAAATGAATTGAATGGATTGAAATGGATTGGATCCAAGCTGACTTTAGTTTAATATTCGAAAAAAAAAACATTCATATTTAAGGATTACAAATTTTATTCCTAAGACATTTATAATAATTATACCTGAAATTAACTACTTTAAATTGTGTGATAACTAAAAAACGCACCTTAGTAGGATTCGAACCTGAAATCTCTGGATTACGAGTCTTCTACATTACTCGCTACACCCTCCCTCCTCCACTTCTTCAATCGGTAAATGTGTTATTCATTCTCTGTTTCAATTACAATCAGCTAAACCAGTGCATAAAATTATATAGATATAATAAAAATATTATAATTTAACAGATATAATAAAATATATAATTTACATTACTACTATGAGACAACATTGGGTAAGTGTTGGATAATCTAATATCGCTTGGCCGATGTCACGCGCCGTGATTAGTCTAATATTCGGGCTATGTTCGACTTGGTTTGCGAGTGTTCACATCGATCATTCATTTTACTTCTAATCAAAGAGAAAGAACATAGCTCAATTATTTTTATATTACAACTATTTTGTAATATGCAATATTGTTTGTAATTGTAATATTAATTTCAAAAATGACAAATGAATATATCATTATTTTATCCTAATATCTCCCTCATTATAGGCATGTACATGTTATTCCGTGATGAATATTATACTATCAAACGTGTTATTGGTAGACATTGAAGGTTATACCTATGTTGAGAAAGAGCCAAATATTCATTTATTATATTTTTGAAATTAATATTACAAATACAAACAATATTGCATATTACAACATAAATATTACAAAAATAAATATTTCGATTTTGCTACAAAAATTGAAACTTAAAAGGTTTTAAATTAGAACAAATCTCCAAACTTTAAAGACAGGAAATTATTTGAGAATAATTGATCACACAATTATCTGCAATTTTACCTGCAATTATACATTTACAAAAAGAACAGTACCATTATGCCTGATAAAAAGTATAATAATATCAGTTTGTAGATTATTAATAATTATAATTTTTAAATGAAAAATTAAATGTTAAAAAAATATGTATTACAAATTTTGCTCTGAAAGCTTTAAGTGACTACAGAAATGAAAAAGATTAAGTTAGTTTTATTGACTTGTTATTTTATATTTTGAACGCGTTAGATTCTGCAAGAATCATTCTACAAGAAATTCTAGAACAATAACTTTGTTCAGCATTCAAATACTTTTTAAAATATTATAATACATATTCCGAAGATTTATATTATATATGTATACGGAATATGTCCACATTTAATTTTATAATGAATTATGTAAATTTTTACATAATTTTGTATAGAGATGTTTTTATATATGAAATGTAATTACAAATGAAAAACAAATTTTTAACCGGAGACTATAAATAGACAAAAATCTAATTAAGTAAAAAATTGCAATTTTTACTTGTATAGCAATAACAAGTAGAAAAAACTTTTTTTATAATTTTTTATAATTTTATAATTAAATAATTTTTTTATGATTTAAAAATTTTATTCTTAAACATTACAAAATTATAGAAACATATTTATGCAAATACCACTATTAATAAATTAACATACAAAAAGAGAATAAGCATGTATAGGAATATGTGTGTGACAATGTGCGCGCGTGTGTGTGTCTCCAATCAAAGATGTTATAAATGGTTGATTACAAGACGAATGATTCTAATATATATTAAGTTGCTTTATTCAGTTTTTTTTACAATTTTCATAGAGAGTTTTGTGTATCTTTTTTGTAAAAATGAATCAAAGAAAAATTCATGTTGTGCTTGTATGTATTGATGAATGTATGGACGGAGCGAAAGAAAAGATCTATTACTCAATTTATAATTACTTTCAATACTATTGTAGTTATTACACAGGTTGAACACAGCAGCCATGAACCAAACCGATACCGGACAAATCATGAATCTTCTCAGCAATGTCATTTGCTTCGATCAATTAATACCTGAATTACATATGGATCATATGCCTTTTACGGTAATCCTTTATTTCGTGAAAGTATTCGTGTACCGCAATAATTAAAGCACTTTGATCATACTCTTGAAAAAAGTTACTTAAATTTATTAATCTCTTTTGTAGATTCTTGATAAGTATAAATTTTAATAATTGTAATATAATTCATAGAAAACCAATTAGATTATATATGCATAAGTAGTTAATACAGTGGCGGTTCTAACCCAGGTCCTCTGAGGGGGACGCGGGGCGCGGGGAATACTCATAGGCGCGGGGGAGTAGGCGCGGGGAGTACTGATAGGCGCGGGGAAGGGAGGGGAGGCGCGGGAAGTCTCGGCACTATCGGTGTTTACTGATATGATGAGTCCCAGCGCTATCAGTGTTTACTGATATGATAATACGTATCGCCATGGGTTTCACGTATTTTGGGCCCCGCCGCCACCCAACACCCCATCGCCGCAGGCATCAGTGCCACCACTGTCGCCATGTGGACCCCGCGTCCACCCTAAAGTGCGTTTCGAACTGTTGAATTACGAGATCACCGCCACCACCCCAACACCCACCCCAACACTCACCCTAAAAATGCGTCTACTATATAACGTGGACTTTTGTCTAGAAGATGGCACATCATCGATGTATCGGTTGCTACACAAAGCTTCAATGAGGGATAGATGATGATGAAATCATACTGCATTCTTACAATTCTTTTTTTCAAGAAAGTCAGAAACGTTGATAATGATATTTATCTAGGAAGATCCGTGAGATCGGGTGACACGACGCGATGCGTTAAGAGAGAGAAACTGATAACGATATTTTT
>NW_011627466.1:30064-50571 GCF_000204515.1 Acromyrmex echinatior | reverse complement strand
TATATAAAATATTTATAATAACTCTTGTGAAAAAATTTCGTTGAAATTATTCTATGTTTTGGAACATTTCAGCGAAATTGCTGAAAATTTGCTGAAATTTCAAATTTGAAAGTGAATTTATCAGCTAATATATTGAAAAATCGTTGAATTTGAAATTTATTAAACGGAAATTTCTCTGAAATTTTGTTGGAATTTCTTTGAAATATTTATTGAAATTTCTCTGAAATTTTGCTGAAAATTAATTTTTCAACTAAAAATCTTTAAAATTAAATTAAAATTTTTTAAAATGCTGAAAATTTGCTGAAAAATGTTTCAAAATTTGAAATAACTTCAGCAAAAATTTTCCATCAGGAAAAGTTAAGTAATGGTATTTTAGAGATACAAATAAGCTACTCAGTTATAATTCTCTTTGTTAAAAATTTCTAGCTTAGGATAGACTATCATAGATTGTCAAGACATTTTCATCAAGCTAATCAGAGTGGTTATTATTTTCAATGTGTTCAGAGTTGGCAAGTGGCGGCTACACTGTACACTATGTTGAAAAATTGGACGATTTTTGTAGTCGAGAATCACACGTATGTTCAGTTCATATACAGGGTGAATCAGAATCGTTGAACCAGCTTTTTACTCTATGAGAAAATAATTGACTGCACATGTCATAATTCAATTAGGTATGAAGTCGATAATTTTCTTATAGCGTAAAAGTTGATTTAACGACTCTGATTCACCCTGTATAGAGAGGCGGAAAAGCCGCCGGTGTCGTTTTTATTGATTCGTATTAATTGTATAACGATTTGCATCGTACTCAATATAGTATTTACGAAAATGTGCTCGAATGATTTATGTATTGTTCAACATAGAAGGTTTGTTCGCTCCAATGCTTCAATGTGCTCCTGCTATAGCTTTACACTTCAACGAACGCGTTAGAATGAATAAAAATCCTATAACAGAAATACATTGGAGCATGCTGGAGCATACGGTGCGAACAAACCTCTAAAATTTAATGTTGCTCCGTTCTATTTGGCAACGTGAGCTTGGATAATCTTGTTAGATTTGTGACAAGATCTACAACTACGTTATGACGAATGACATCTTTAGTGTCGCTAGCGAATGCTGTATTGAGTACGACGCAGAGCGCTATGCAATTAATACGAATCAATAAAAATGATACCGGCGGCTTTTCTGTCTCTCTTTCTATATATGAACTGGACATACGCGTGATTTTCAACTAATACAAAAATCGTCCAATTTTTTAACATAGCGTACAGTATAGCCATTGCTTGGCGACTCTGAATGCATTGAAAATAACCGCTCTGATTTGCTTGATGAAGATATCTTGACAATGATTTATCATAAGTTAGGAATTTTTGACAAAGAGGATTACAATTAAGTAGCTTATTTGTACCTCTAAAATATCGTTACTTAACATTCCCTGGTGGAAAATTTTTGCTGGAGTTATTTTACATTTTGAAATGTTTTTCAGCAAATTTTCAGCATTTTAAAAAAATTTTAATTTAATTTTAAAGATTTTTAGTTGAAAAATTAATTTTCAGCAAAATTTCAGAGAAATTTCTGTTCAAATTCAACGATTTTTCAATATTAGCTGATAAATTCACTTTTAATGAAATTTCAACAAATTTTCAGCAATTTCGCTGAAATGTTCCAAAACGTAGAATAATTTCAGCGAAATCGTTTCACAAGAGTTATTATAAATATTTTACATATTATAAATATTATAAATACATTATAAATATATTTATAATATTTATAATATATAATTTATAATATACAGGGTCCATTATGAAAGTAATGCGCATTTTATTGTGACGCGAATATCCATCGCAGCGGGATAAAATAGGTCGGGAAATGTGGTAGGGGGTCTGCCCTTCCAAGGTCGCCAGTTTGCTCCGAGCAGTCTGAGTGGAAAGACGTGCTTCCGCGTGAAGTGTGTTTTTCGACTTTGTAACACGGCGCGATGGAGCGTTCGCTTGAACAGCGATACGCCATCAAGTTTTGCGTGCGACTTGGAAAGAATGCAACCGAAATATTCCAGATGCTTCAAGAGGCCTTCAAGGACGACTGCATTTCAAGGTCACAGTCCGGGAGGTGGCACAAGGCGTTCAAGGAGGGCCGGGAGGAGGTCGCCGACGAACCCCGTTCTGGACGCCCAACAACGGCCAGAACCGACAAAAACGTGAATCGTGTGTGCGAAGTTTTGCGTTCCGACCGTCGATTGAGCATCGCTGACACCCTAAACATGTCCACATTTGCGGTACATGGGATAGTGACGGAGAATGCGCAAGGTCTGCGCGAAGCTTGTGCCGAAAGTGTTGAAGATCAGAAAGAACTTCGAGTTTCGCGCTGTCAAGAATTGTTGGATTTGATTCAAAATGAGCCGGACTTTTTTTTGTTTCCAGCTACGACTTTTTTTTGTTTCCCCGTCTGAAGAGAGAGCTGAAAGGAAAGCATTGGGAGTCCGTGGAAAACATCCAAAAGCATGTTACAACGTTCCTAAGAGACATTCCCGTCGAGGAGTTTCAGCGTGCCTTCCAGGCATGGCAGACACGTCTCCGCAAGTGTATTGATTCAGGAGAGTATTTTGAAGAATTTTGAGCATTTGTACCTACTACGATCAATAAATCTATTTTTCCCAGAAAATGCGCATTACTTTTATAATGGACCTTTTATATATAATATTTTAAAATTCTTTACCTAATATCAGCAAGGAAGACTAAGAAGACTCCACTTTCGTAAATAAAGATGAGCGATTCTCGCGACGCTTGTGAGTTTTGTAGTCCTATGCGTAATGAATGCGCCATAGGAAAAAAGTATCACGAACTTCACTCTGTAAAGTGATTTTGTCTGTGATTAATCTTCTTTCCTGACTTTCCTAACGAAGATTAATTGCAGTCAAATTTGAGAATCGAAACTTAACTCGAAACGTAAAACTCGAAACGTCGGCCCATGTTCTGAGGACTAGACTGAGTGCTAGACTGAATGGAGTCTCCTCAATCTTCCTTCCTGCCTAATACTTTTTTTAAAAAGTGAATTTTCGATTGATTACATTTTGTAATCTCATCACACATTTTATTTTACGATTTTACGATTTTACGATTTAGATTTGGAGATTCGAGATTGAAATCTGAATTTTGATATTGGAGACCAGATTTGAGATCTAAAGAACGACTATGGGAGCATTTATATTGGCCGTAACCGTGTGCCATATACCATATTTGTAAGAATTGACTAATCACAGTCGAGTATTCCCCTCCAATTCGATTATAAGAAGGAAATACTCAAAGGTGATTGGTCAATTTGTTAAGATTATTGCATACGGTTACGGCTAATATAACTCCCTATGAATTCAGGCCTAAATGATGTGCATGCGACGAAGACAACAACTAAGGTTGGCTAAACTGGATTTACAAACAATCACTGTGTAAGCGAGAGGACAGAGAATTAGAGAGAGACGTTTGCAAACTGAGCACATGTAATCCTTCCACCATGGTCGCGACACAACAGTAGACCCTTTTCATGGTCTCGTTCCCTTAAGTGTCTCTAGTTTCAACAAAATCACACGAAAGAGAGAGGAATACGTTGTGTCTCTTTCTTAATAGTTTCTCGTGAGTCATGGCATCTTCCTGATCTTGAAAATTAGTATGACTTATTAGAAGATTAATAAAAATAATTTTCCAAAATTTAGATGTGCAGCCCCATTTTGCACTAATTCTATAGCTATGTCATGAAAATATTTCCGCGTGATACTAAACGAATATTATGGGCAACAAATGTTGGAAAAAATTGGACATCAACGAAAAATGCATATCTCTGTGAGATTAAATAACATATTTATACAGCTTTGTTATAAGAAAATTAATAAAATGTTTTATTAAAAATAATTATTATAAATTATTTTCTTTAATGTATATACTTTAAATGGGCGATATCCGTATCGGAACACTAAAAATCGATTATATCGATTTGAAGTAGATGAAGTTTTTAACTTTGTTAAAAAAAAAAGAAATGATTCTTTGTAAAGACATCAGTTTAAAATGGCACCATCTTAGTTGAAAAAATTGATTTTTCGCAAAATAGGTTAATTTGCAAACGAATTTTAATGTATCGATACGCGCATTGCCCATTCCTACAATATAGACATGCGAATATAGGTGAGACTTGCTGAAAAATGGGCAATCAAAATTGGCTGTTTAGTGGCGCGACTCTTATTAAAGGGTCTCTAGCATGAAGTAAGACTAAGGGTGAAATACCAGATGGTGCGGAATACAACTACGGAATAGAGAATGTCATAAAAGCAACCAATCAGCGCTATTCGGAATAACGCAGAATAACGCTAATTGATTGCTTCTATGACGCATTCTCTATTCCGCAGTCGTTTTCCGCACTGTGTGATTTCATCCTAAGGAGACTTACTATAACTGTGTAGATTGAAAGTGATCACGAAAAATGTTTCGTGTATTGCCAGGTTCACTGAACGGAATAACTTGCAATATTTCGTCGCCATGTTGGAATTGTGACAGATGACGTGACAAAAGCACTTAAAGATTAAAAATACATAATAATTTGTTACGCAAGATAGACCGTTTTTTCTGCCGGATTCTTCTGTTTTATGAAAACGCGTCGAATGAGTACATTCGAGATGAGAAGACTAATCTAAATAAATACCAAAAACTAAAACTTTAATTATACTTTATGCTAAAGGTAATTCTATAATTTTCTTTAAAATTTTACATCACATTACAAATAAAATGTAACTAAACTAATTTAACTAAATGTAACTTATTTAAAAAATATATTGTAACAATTATTTAAACTCTGGGAGCTTTCTAACAAGCGACACTGTGCGACATGGTGATCACCTCATTTCTATTTAACATTGGCGAACAACAAAGATGCAACGATTCACCGTGTCACACCATAACTGGGTTCGGAAATATTATCCGAGTGTCCCTGCGTATCATTTTAAATATAAATGTGTCATTTTATTCTTATTGTTTACCCATTGTTAAGCCTCAGTACACATATCAAAAAAGTCCCTATCTATTCACATCCGGGTATTTGTAACGTTTTCTTTTGCTTGTATTTCAGATTGTAGTGCATCGATTTTAACTAATTTTTTTTTAATCTAATCGTTTGAAGACCGAAAAAAAAAGAATTATTTAGTTAGAAAGTCTAAAATGTCGTAGCACAAAAGATATTATGCAATAAGTGAAAAGGGATCGGAAAAAAACATCTGAACTATGAAAATCGGGGGGTTACGCTAACCCTTTGTGGATACTGAGGGTTAAACAAGGATAAAATGATACACGGAGACACTCGAGTAATATTTCCGAACGCAGTTCGTGTCATCTGTACTTAGAGCATATATATCCGTATTCATAGTTCTTCCTTGAGAAATGAGGATTCCTTATTTCACGTTTCATAAAGTCTTCTTGACCAAATAAGAAGCCTTATTAGTTTCTTTTTTTCAAGAGAAATTACGAGTTTCCTTAAGAAGGAGGTGCAGTTTTCATAACTAAGCAAACCTCCAAATTTATTTGATCACACCGATCTTTTTATTTTCGATAGCTTTTAATTTAGATCTATCGCATCTTAATTATTTTCGATAATTATTTTCGATAGCTTTTTTTTCGGAAATAAACTGTGTCAAAAGCATTTTCTTCTTCGTATAATAAGCATTATGGCGAATTTGACTGATGGAAGCACTGATGTATATTAAAGCCGTTGTACATTGATTTAATTTTAATATAAAAATAAAATGCAAACATTTCAAATTATGAAATACATATTTTATCTAATAGTGGAATAAAATGTATTGAGTATTTAATCGATTTTTATGTTTATTTATAAACATATATTTACATTATTTTGTGTATGTACAGCGGTTTTAATGTACATCACTGCGCACTTAGTGCGTTTAATCAAATTCGCTATTAGTTTTATTTTTGTCCATTATTGTTGCAAAATGCTTAATCATAATTTTATTTAATCAAAATTTATTATTCGTAATTCACGATATTAAGTTTGCATATATTATATTGGGTCATCTAAAAAGTATCCGCGGTTTTTTGTCACTAGATGGTGTTGACATCAACACCATTGTGGGGAATTCTTAATACCTCACTAGCGCAGCGAGTGTAAAAAGCTTAAGGATTATGTAGGTAGCGAGTTGCCTAGCAGCGTAAAAATAATAAAATAAGAAAAATTATAATAACAGATCAATAAAGGCGTTTATTCTGTACGGTCATATTAAATTGTGCTCGTGAAATAAAGATTATTATTACCAGTTATAAATAAAGTCTCGATCATTATTTCCTATATCACACGACAAGCGTGGGCTTGTCTAGAGAATCTGACTTATCTATTGAATCACTTATTCTCACACCATCTAGTGACAAAAAACCGCGGATACTTTTTAGATGACCCAATATATTATGACATGTTATCTTTAGTAGGTTACTAAAATCCCTAAAATATTCCTTCCTTCGGGAAGACAGACTTGAGATCAATTTATGACACAAGGAGACCTTGAAAAATCGAGGAATCCTTCATATAGAGGCTTCTTCTACCTTTAAAATAAGAAAGAACTATGAATACGGGTGATAAACATGGAGGGAGCATTGTGGTTCAGAATTGTGTCCAAGATGCGTGAGAGAGAAAGATATATAAGAAAATGCGTGTAAAAAAGATAGATGTATACATGGAACATTCGTTCTCTCTGTGCATGCTTTAAAATGCCGATAATAATTATATTGTAACGTAACATACTATACTAATTATAGAGTCTGCAACGTTAGCATATGCGCATAGAGGATGAAAATTTCATGTAATCTTTCTTTCTTACACACATCTTGAACACACATTTGGGCCACAGAAGGTATAATAGGTAATGCTCCCTCTATGTCTATATGCTCTAAGTATCTTGTTGGAAAGCTCCCCATGCTTTTTAGGAGACATGTATTTAACACACATATAACGTAGTCGCAAGTATACTATAAACATATAAATATTCAATATGGCGACGAATTGTTGCAAGTTATTCCGTTCGGCGAACCTGGGGCCTTATTCTTAAAAAGTATTGCATACGAAAAACTAGAGAAATGCTATAGTATCGCATACGAAAAACTAGGGAAATGCTATAGTATATGTAACGCATACTATAATATTTCCCTAGTTTTTCATATGCGATACTTTTCAAGAATAGGGCCCTGGCAGTACACGGAACATTTTTCGTGACCAATTTTTTTCTTCTTATCCTATCTAGTTAAGTCTCCTTACTCTTACTTCATAATCTCTAGTATGTATAATACATACCACGGAGTATTTTGCGCGCATACGAACATACGAACTGTTGAAAAATACTCTAGAGTTTACTCACAGTTTTCTCCGACAGGCGCGTTCGGATCAGTTCTTCAATACAGTCATCGATAAGATATTTTATTAAAAACCCTCGTCCCTGGGCAAATTTTCGTGACTATCAATGGGGCCCGGGGATAATTGAAGAATGATAATGTTATTGACAATTAATAAAAATTTATGATTATTAACATAAATATTTCGATGATACGTTATTAAATTCGATTTTTTATTATATAATATATTATATAATTTATAAATAAGCATACTTTTAATGATATAATTATATATTTTCGAAAAATTATAATTTTTCTTCTATAGTTATCATTTCTATTGATAATAAAACTCGAATGATGTCATTAAAATCATAGTTTTAAATAAAAATCGAGTATTACTCAAGTTTTAAACTTATGTATTACATGTGTATTATATGTATAATACATGTCTATAAAACTAAATTATGAAATTAATACCGTATAACTAGTTTATTACTCTTAATCATTTAAATTTTAACAGGTATGCAAATTTCCATAAGTACTGAGGGTCTTTAATAGTATCTCGTCGATGATATAGCTCTTTTCCGAAACTGCTATTTCGAACCCATTTTTTTCGTGACTAGTCGCTTGAGTCTCCTTTTTATTACTCCGTGTTAGAGCCTGTGTAAACAGCTGTGATCACAATATAGCTGCTTCACTTATAGGGAATATCCAATCAGAATACATATCAGACTGTCAATCAGAAATTCGGACATCAATGTCGGGTTTCTTTATATATTGGATTCTAATGTGCATAAAGCATAATATAGGTATTTGCAACCGCCATTTTTAATTCTTTTCCAACTCTTTGTCCTCTCTTCAACCTTCTTTCTTTTCTTTTCAACCTTCTTAGTTTAGCGGAGCCGCTGAAAAGAGAGCAAGGGAATGAGGAAAGGAGCAAGAGAGTGAGAAAAGGACTAAAAATGGAAGATGCGAATACTTACATTATAGTGTTTAGTGGGATAGTCTCTCTCTCTAAATCTCCGCCCTCTCTATAGATGTCACATGAGATTCAAGGGTACAACTGTGAAACGCATGGGGCGATATTCATAATCCATTTTTATTTTAAAATTGTCTTAATTATAATCAATATACAATAATATATTATAGAACCGTATATGTAATAATAAAAATTATAAAAATCAAAGCCTTAAACTAGCGGATCTAGCTGGATTTTAATGGTTGTTAAGATCCTCCCGGCCGAGGTAATATTTTTCGCAATAAGAATTAATTATTTACAGATTTTAATATGTCATCCAACATTATTAAGATCGTTTCGAAGATGCGAATAAGCATAAAAAATTTGTTAAATTGCTAGTCAATTTAACTCGTGATATTACTGCGATAGTTTAGTAGAATTAACGTTTCAAGATCGAAAAATCATTTTAGCGTGCGTTTCTGGGGACTACATATATAAATTCGCATAGGAATTATAAAAGCATTAAAATCCAGCTAGATCGCTTTGATTTCTATAGCTTAAATATAATGTCTTAAGATGTTAATATTAATACAGTCCTCGGATTGACTTACGACATCCTAAGATTGTATTTAAGACTGTCTTAAATGTAAGAATCGATTATGAATACCGACCTGTTTCGCGTCGTGAGAGAAGTTTCCTTGTGCAAGAAAAGATTCAGTACCAACTTGACGATGCGAAACAGCTATACGATTCTTACATTTAATCAAAATAGGATTACTCACTTAGAATCATCAGAGATATGAAAAGAAAGATTTCTAAATAAAGATGACAAAATTGTATAGACAGTATCTAGACACAACAACAACATGTTCAAATTACAAAGCGGAACATAATGGCCGAAACATTTGATAATATGACATATAGAGCGTCATCGTCATATGGGGTATCTCCCGTTTTCATGTTTTAACGTTCATATGCTGTAAGCGCTAAATACACATATAGTGCTCTTATGTACAGACTGGTTTTCAGTGCTGGCACTGCTGATAGTGTAAACAATTGACAACAGAGAAAAATATCAGGGCGCTCCTCGTCTCGATTCCAGACCTGGTCTCTCCTTCGAGTTGATAGACCTTTCGTTCTGCCACTGAGCCACACAGCTTGGTAGTTTCTCTGTTATCCCTATTTCTGTTAGTAAATTTCTTACAGCAGTGCACTAGTACTCTCTGGCAATGAATTTTGGAACAAATTCAACACAGTCATCGAAAACGAGATATCGAGGAAACATTAAAACATCTTATATCAAAACATCGATGTTTTTTAAATGTCAATGATTTTTGCACATCCCTAGTACAACAATGCATCGCATACTTATTCTGCGCAGACTGATTATGCTTGTTTTAGAAACATTAAAAAGTTTTTTAATTGCAATAATAATGTACTTTATACTTTATTCGATTTCTCGAAGCATCTCATATTATGGATACAGGTTTTTGACTTTGCGATTTGCACTTTTTACATTTCCCTAACTTTCTAAGAAAAAATTAAAATTTGAATTAAATTTTATTACGATATCTCTTATTATTAAATTCAAAATTAAAGTTTTGAAAAATTTTATATCGAGTGAACATCAATTGGACTTTATTTTCACTTTGGACACAGTTTAACCAGTTACGACAGTAAGCGTCAGTACTTTTGATGTTGAGGTTTACGAAACACATGATCTACAGTCATATCCTTAATCGGAAAAAGCGCTAAATTTCAAAAAGTAGATAGAATTAAAAATATTCAAAGTAAAATATTAATATTTTTAAAATAACACACACTACAATAAAATATTAGGTGTTGGAATTAATTCGTAGCGTTTTTTTAATGAAAGAATGTTATTTATTTCATATGAGCATTAAAAAATACATTAATGAAAGTACTTCCCATCACTTTCTACTACTTTTGACCATCTTTCGGGCAGTGAATGAATACCGCGTCGGAAGAACTGTTCATCTTTAGATGAAATCCAGGAATCGAACCATTTTGTACAATCTTCGTAAGATGTGAACTTCTGCTCGCACAAGCTATGAGCTAATGATCGAAACAAGTGGTAGTCGCTAGGTGCAATATCAGGAGAATACGGCGGGTGCGGTAGCACTTCCCATTTAAGTGTTTCTAGGTATGTTTTTACCGGTTTTGCAACGTGTGGGCGAGCATTGTCGTGCAGCAAGATGACTTTATCGTGTCTTTCGAAGTATTCCGACCGTTTTTGCTTCAATGCATGGCTCAAGCGCATCAGTTGCCGTCGGTAGAGATCTCCAGTAACGGTTTCATGCGGTTTTAGCAGTTCGTAGTATATGACACCCTTCTGATCCCACCAAATACAGAGCAGGAGCTTTGAGCCATGGATATTGGGCTTTGCCACTGATGTTGATGGTTCGCCGGGCTTAACCCATGACTTTCTGCGCTTTGGATTGTCATAATGGATCCACTTTTCGTCACCGGTAACAATCCGATGCAAAAAACCTTTTCTTTTCTGCCGTTGAAGCAGCAGTTCGCACGTGAGAAAACGTCTCTCAATATCCCTTGGTTTCAATTCATATGGGACCCAATGTCCTTCCTTCTGGATCATGCCCAAACTTTTAAGACGTTTTCCTATTGTTGAGAAGTCAACTTCCAATGACGTAGATAATTCTTTAAGTGTTTGACATGAGTTTTCATTGAGCAGTGCCTGCAAATCGTTATCTTCAAATTTTTTCGGCTGACCAGGTCGCTCCTTGTCATCCAAGTCGAAATCACCAGCTTTAAAACGTGCAAACCACTTCCTACACGTTTGCTCAGCCAGAGCATGTTCACTATACACATCCACTAAAATACGATGAGCTTCAGCTGCACTTTTGTTCATATTAAAGTAATGAAGCAAAACTCCCCGCAAAAACACTTTATCTGGCACAAATTTTGACATATTCAATGAATTATACAGTATTGTTATTTATGATTTCAAGAAAGGTTATGTACGGCAAATGACGTCCTATGATAGATGTTTACAATGTATACAGAACTATAGGTAACAACGAAATAGTGTACTGCTTGTGCCATCTCTTGTAAAACGCTACGAATTAATTCCAACATCTAATAATAAATATTTTTGGGGTTTATTTGTTATTATATTTTATTAATTACTTATGTAACGTTATAAAATTATGAATAGTGTAATAAAACATACTTAAAAAATAAATTCCATATAAAATGAATTGCGTATTTTATATATGTCTAATACAAATATATACAATTAATATACATACAATTTACGTATTTATATATTACAGAATTATAATTATAAGAATTTTATTATTAATCAAATAAAAAATATTAACATAACGAAAACAATACAAAATATAAGTAATCTTCAAAAGTATTATATTTATTATTTCACATAACTTTTGAAATACTTTTGAATATTTACTCATTGTAACATTGTTACATGATACATTTGTAGATATTCAGTTGAAAACTAAAAAAAATAAATAATAAATGTGCGAGAGCGCACCGCGCGGAAAGATTCGAGTGAGAGTTCGGCGCACGGCTGGTATGATGCACGACAGTAAAGAGAACTCAGTTTCTTTGTAATTTAACAAAAGAATTTCTTTAATAAATTCAGTTACAAAGTCAAAAAATATAATTAATTAAACTTAAATTAACAGAATATTAAATGCGGTCACCTTTTCCAAATTGAGTTTGGAATCGCGGTGATGGAAAATCTCGGCGATTTTTCTCGGCACTTCTCGAAAGATTCGGTTTATAGCGATTTCACTAAACGGTTAGCACGGCGATTTTACGGAACGAGATTATGACTCTAAGAACTCTAAGAACTTTTTGGAAGTAAGAAGGAGGACGGCGAGATCGAAGCATTTATTGCTTTCGGCTTGAGCTTTCCCTTTTGGGAAAAATCCAATAAAAATTTGCCACAATCGTAATTATTACGTGGCATTAGGTGTACAGAATTGATTGGCGCTTTGAATTCTTTTCTAGCGACGTTCAACGTAACAGTCATGCGCGGCAGAAAATCCGTGCGTGGGATTGGTGACAGCGCGTGACGTATTCGTCGGAGCGCGGCGCTCGCGTGCGCGAATTGAATCGTTCTAGAACTTTCGATTGTCCGTTGCCGGTAACGACAGCTTGTTTGCGTGTAACGAATTGTTTTTAAAAAGAACAAAGAACGACGAATTCGATGATTTTAACGAGGATTAAGATCATGCTCGAGATGAAATCACGAGCTCAGTTTATGCATGCGTTCAATGACAATTAATGTCGGTCGACTGAAAGAATTCTTGTTTTTCTTTCGAATTATCGATCTCGAACAATAAATAAAAAATAAAAATAGAAAAATAAAAACAAAATGTATTAGGTGTTGGAATTAATTCGTAGCGTTTTTTAATGAAAGAATGTTATTTATTTCACATGAGCATTAAAAAATACATTAATGAAAGTACTTCCCATCACTTGTAAAACGCTACGAATTAATTCCAACACCTAATAAATAAAAAATAAATTAAAAATATATAATAAAAAATATAATAAACTAAATAAGAATATAATACCTAAAAATGTAATAAACTAAAGAAAGTAATAATAAAGTGAAAAGCACATCAAATTGCTGCCAAAGCCAGAAGTGAATTATGAAAAATTAAAGATGTTGTAAAATCAGTTCTTCTATGACCTGACTGAGATTTGAAACGTCTATTAGCAAATTTCAATGTATAAAATAAACGTACTCTATCATACAAAGTTATCAAAGTTGTTTTGGAAACTATTTACAAGGATGACTAAAAGATACCTTTGAAAAGACTATTAATAATTTTGTAACTACATGTTCCTGTAAATATATAATAAAATCATATATATTATCAAAAAATAATTTTTCTAATATTTTTATGTATTCTCCAAAATCAGTATTTGGCACCAAATAGATTTTCTTCTATAGAATTATAAGTATGAAAACAGTATATAGTGTTAGCATCTACTTCAGTATAACTTTTGGCATATGCAGTACAAATATCGCAAGAATGTTTTT
Source organism: Acromyrmex echinatior (assembly GCF_000204515.1). Next base: position 37,184 of record NW_011627466.1, on the reverse strand, counting down.
GAAGACAATTACGCATAAGATAGCCACAAACATAGCTAAAACCATTTTCTTCTGTTAATTTTAAATTGCGATAATCGTAATCATCAACTAACGTTCCAGTTTCTTGAGTTTGGACAGGTTTATCAATAATAAAGAGATTGTTTATTAAATTCACTAAAATTAATTAATATTTGATCTCGATCTTCTAAACACTTTTCAGTATTTATATTATACTGTGTAGAAAATAATTTTCTAAATGTAAAATAGAATTATATAGGAGTTGGATTAAACGCATTGCCATTTAATGATCTAACTTTACCGAAAAAGTTTTCTAAAGGATCTTGATTGAACCGTCTCATAAATAAAAATTTTACTTTTAACATCGTTTTTTTGCAAATATGGTCATAATTGAAAGAAACTATTTATATTTAATAACCATAATTTAAAGGTTTTTACTTTATTTATTATATCATTACCTAATTTACTATAAATCTTTAATGTCGAAAAATATTCCTTTATGTATAATAAAAATATAATTTGAAAATCCTCAGTTTTAAATGCTTCTTTATATTTTTTTGAATGTCCCACATCGATTCGATATCGATTTCATTATCATTTCTGACTGAGGTTATATTGTTAAAGATATCGAATAGGTTGTCTATATTTTTTATAGCAATATTTGATACACCTTTTGGTAGCATATCTAATGAGATAAAAGTTCTTAAAGCAGCACATACAGTATGGCTTAAAACTTTATTTGCAAATTTAACCTTCATTCTTTCAAAATTTGTTGGCTGTATATGCGAATCACTTAATTTAGATGCCAACCGATTATCGTTATTTTTATCTATATTATATAAAGTTTCGATGTAGATCCAAGAAATGCATTTCGAATCTATTTCAATATTTATAATAAAATTATTGCAAACGGCTTTTAAAATATGTGGTGAGTCAAAAAAATAAAAAATTCTATTATTATATACTTCAAAATATGATCGTTCGATAGTAACGCCTAATTTTTTCCGACATTTATACAAAATTATTATCCATGTCACTAATAAAAGCAATTACGTTTAATCCAATATCTTATAATTTCACAACAGCTTCTAAAATAACTCTTCTTACATTATTAGCTTTAAATGTGGAATTGAGGAAAAAATAACCTAGCGGCTGTTTCCAAGATTGATATAAATCTTGCAACATAATAACAGCTACATTACACGTTGATAAAAAGGATTTGCCATGTCCATGATCTTCAAAACCAACAACTTCATCGAGATGGATATTATAAGTAAGATTTGCTTTTCAAGCAGCTTTATCCACTTCATACACATAATACAGAGTTTATCAATATTATTAAAATTATCTACTTTAAATAACATTACAATCCGAAGCGCCACTACGGTCTAAGTATTAAGATGTTGAACTAATATATATATATATTATTCAAACGAATGAATTAATTTCAGAAATAATAATTACGTGTCGATATGGTTGTCGACATTAACGCAATTAATCTGAAATGTAATAATCCCCACAAAATTCCCCAAATTAATCTTAAAAAACTGGCGCTTCGGATTGTAATGTTATTTAATATAAACGGTCTTGTTTCCTATCTTATTATTTATAAATGCGCGCTGAAATAATGCGTTACTCTCGATACATATCGGTTATTGCGAAAAATTATTGCTAAGGTCTCGGTAGGCTAAAGGCTCAGGACGCTTGCACGGAATGCAAGAGATCCGGGTTCAACTCCCGGCCGAGGCAATATTTTTTCGCAATAAGTTTATTACAGTTTTTTAAGATTAATTTGGGGAATTTTGAGGGGATTATTACATTTCAGATTAATTGCGTTAATGTCGACAACCATATCGACACGTAATTATTATTTCTGAAATTAATTCATTCGTTTGAATAATATATATATTAGTTCAACATCTTAATACTTAGACCGTAGTGGCGCTTCGGATTGTAATGTTATTTAATATAAACAGTCTTGTTTCCTATCTTATTATCTACTTTACTTTTTAAAACATGAAAAATATAATCGTGTAATCCTGGTAAAATTTTTAAATTTTCTATTGAACGTTGAAGTGTTCTTGAGGTAGATAAGTAAAAGGTATTGCTTAATAATTTATAATTTTTTGATAAAGAAAAGTAAAGTTGTAAACAAAATTATTTAAATTTCTGATAATACTTTTTACCTTTTTCAGATTGTTTATAAAGTTGTGCTTGAATTTTGATAAAAGTAGCTATTTGTGGCGGAAAAAATTTGTCGCAATGCAAATTTCCAATCTTCAAATGTAGATAATTTTTTTGTTTTAGTTTGAAAATGCAATTTTTTTTCTTAATCTGTTTATTTTTTTTCTGAAGATAAATGTTTTTGCATCTTAACTTCTGTTTTCTTATTATAAGATAATTTTGATTCGGTTTGCGCAAACTTTGTCTCTATGTATCCATAATTTGGATCCTTGTGTTCAACATATTTTTATCTTCTAGAAATAATAAAAAAATTAAATAATTAACAAATTAAATAAAGTGAATATTTTTAAATATGGAAGTACACATAAGTTTCCGCCGTTTGACAAAAGTCGGCGCCACTAGCAAGCTATGATTAAAATTGTCCGATGTAAAACATTATATCGTAAGGTTGGACATCTGTCAACAACATAACTTTGAAATACTAGCGATTTTGTATCAGCAACATATATTTTTTTTTTGTGCGAAAATGCCGAGTTTTGAGCCGAATAAGCGTTATTTGCGGAAACTTTTGATTTACTTCTTTAATTTGAAGAAATCTGCAGCTGAGGCTCATCGATTGCTTGTAGAAACATATAGTGAGGCTGTCTTAAGTGAGAGAAGTTATCGTGAATGGTTTAAAAAATTTAAGAACGATGAATTTGACGTTGAAGACAAAGAACGTAGCGAAAGGCCGAAAGTGTACGAAGACGCGGAATTGGAAGCATTATTGAATGAAGATTCGACAAACGCAAAAAGAACTTGCACTTACATTAGGAGCGACTCAACAAGCAATTTCACATCGTTTGAAATCATTGGGAATGATTCAAACAAGGGAATTGGGTTTTATATGAACTAAAGCTGAGAAACGTTGAACGCCGATTTTCCATATGTGAAATGCTGCTTGTCAGGCATAAACGAAAGAGTTTTTTGCATCGTATAGTCACTGGTGATGAAAAATGGATCCACTACGATAACCCAAAGAAGAGGAAATCATGGAAATCACCTGGCCATGCTTCAACATCGACAGTCAAACCGAATATTCATGAAAAAAAACTCATGTTGTGTATTTGGTGGGATTAGCTTGGTGTCGTGTATTATGAATTGTTCAAACCGAACGAAACCGTTACTGGGGCTCTCTATCGAATACAATTGATGAGATTGAACCGAGCACTCAAGGAAAAACGCGCCCACTACTACTCCAAACATGACAAAATTATTCTCCTTCATGATAATGCTCGACCACATACTGCGGCGCCGGTCAAAACCTATATGGAAACACTCAATTGGAAAGTTCTACCCCGCCGTATTCACCAGACATTGTCCCTTCCGATTACCATCTATTTCGATCGATGACGCATGGCTTGTCTGAGCAGCACTTCACATCATATGAAGATACCAAAAATTGAATCGATAATTGGATAGTCTTAAAAGATGAAGCGTTCTACCAACGCGGTATCCATATGCTACCAGAAAGATGGGAAAAAGTAGTGGCTAGCGATGGACAATACTTTCAATAAAACATTATGTACCGTTCTTTCACAATAAATGCTTAATTTTTGATAAAAAACGGCAGAAACTTATTTGTACTCCCAATATATTGTTACGTCCTACAGACGCCACGATTTTTTTTCTTCGGCTCCACGTCACGACTATGATTGGTGTCTGCGAGACTCGAGCGAAGCCTTCTGATAACGGTCTGATAGAATTGAAAAGAGGGACCGGATAGGCTCCGCGAAAACTCGTAAATCAACTCTGAAGGAATAACAATCTTAATGTAGGCCCGAAAAGAGACAAGATTGCAAATACATTATAAAAAAATGCATCGAGATCATGCAATAGAAAAAATCTAGGCTTTATCATCCGAGACTGACTAACAATTTCATTTTAGAAAAACAAGCTCCACGTCGCACTTAAAAAATCGTAAAACGCATAGGATAACTTCCCACGTTATTTAAAATCAGACTCGCAACTGACAATGGTAGCATGCACGCAAACCTATTTGTGCACAGTAACCATTTGTTTAGCCTAACCGTATTTTCCGCGAGAATAATAGAATTCGTCATCCGTCTCGGAGCAATCTTGGCTCTTTAAGGAAAACCGTAAATCACTTCTTTTCTTCTCGAAACTACTCTAAAGATGTACTCTAGATCAACAACGATAGGACGTTATAAAAATCGTAAATCTCATGTGACATTGCAACTAACTTTTGCATCCTAGACAAAGGGCATAACGCCCTTTTTTCGGGGTATAAATAGAGGTCCCGCGGAAGCGCAGAGCGTCAGTACGAAATTTTGAAATACCGGTCCACATCAGTGAAGTTCGCGCTCAGTTACTCATTATCTCGGGCAGTCCGAAAATTATTGGAACCCGCGCTAATCACGCCAGTTCGCGATCCCATCCGAGTGTGAACTTGTAACTAAATCGCAACTGGAGTTACCAGCCATCGGACGGCAGTCATATCGGGCCTGCACGTGGAGCTGCCATGACGACGGCGCTCGTTGGCCACTCGCCTAGATCATACCCGATATCTTGGCCAGCTAATAGTAAGTCGCAACCATTTCTAGTCCACCCCCGCGTTTCCCCGCATGGAAAAACATATCCATTGTGCATGAATACATTTACACGCGTTTCCAACGAACACACGTCAAATTTAACCCATCGGATCGTAGTGCATACCATCAAGAAACGCGGACGATCCCCCTATAACCGGAGGAGTAGGCCGAACCGTTCCCCAGGGCCACCCACAATCGCGCCGCCACAATCGACTGGCGAACAATTCGTAGAAATTTCCTACTCATCAACACAATCTCACCTCTCCTCCTGTTATCGACCCCGCTATCCAAGAAATCCTTGGTCATTCTCCTCCTCTCGAGGATTGATTCCCTCCCCCTCCTCCTCACGAAGAAAGATCCCCACTCCCTCCTCCTCTTTTGGATCAACTCCCGCCTCTCCTATTTCAACTGAATCCCGAGTCGATCGACTGGGATCGGATGTTCCGGTTCTTTACGTCTCCCTCCTACGAAGGGGACAGATTAGTCACGGTATACATCCCCGGAAATTCTACACCTTACACCGTCCTCTACAAACACCTCATCCCGATGTGCTCCTGCAACACCTTCCTCACCTCCCATATCCGCTAACCCTTTCTCCTCTCCACACACACGCATACATACACGCATACATCCATAAGCTATAGTATATATTTTTTATGAAAAGAGAAGTTTATAATATACAAAATCCTTTGTTTTATTATTATTATTTTTCATCTTATTAATAAATGTAACTTAAGGTATTCCTCTGTCTTTTATTAACATCACCTCTTGCATTTACTTCCCTCGAATACCTGAGATCGCACGAGGTCCAGTCCCGGGTCAAAAGGATTAAGTTCCTTGACCCAAAAAGTAGGACAATGTTCGCACTGTCCAGCGGAACAGCTGTCATAGCGTCCCTTCAGACGTTGACCCATATTCCGGGACTGAAAAAGTGCGTACGACTCACAGGTGTTCGCCTCCGCGCGTTTACCTGTGAGATTGAATCTAACCGTCCTTCCACGCCCTCTCCATTCTCCCTCATTATCTCCTTGATCAAATTTTCAAGGGTTTGGACGTTACAATATATATATAATAATAAGAAGGGCTACGAGCCAAAATTATTTTTAAAAAAACAGTTTATTATTGAAGGGCAGTAAACATTGTAAATAAATGAAATAAAAATAAAAATAAAATAGAATTCAATATAACAATAAAGTTAAATACAACGTTTTGATATCTAATGTGTCATTTTTAATGTTCAACATATTTAAATATAACAGTCGAGAGAAAGATAAAAATTAATAATGATTATTTTTATTACTCACCTTTGTCAATATTAATCATTTCTGTTCTTAAATATTTATGTTATTTAGATGTACTTGGCTTATTTACATTTTTTGCATTTACTATATACTTATTTCTGGTAATTCCGTAGTAACATTAACACCAGCTGAAGTTTATTTTATTTGAAGAATCAGTTTCAATAATTTTTATATTTAATAAAACAATAGAAACAGGTTAAAATAGAAAAAAAGCATTAAAAGTTAATTATATAATTAGTTAAAATTATTAATACATTAATAATAAATAGTCAATGTGAATCAGTTATACGTAGGCTGCTGGAAAAGTTTCTGCAATCTAATACTTCCAATGGGGCCAACGTTCTGCTACTATCATATCTGTAAAATTAAACGTTTTTAATCTATAATTCAGTTTGTATCCAAGCCTAGTTTTGTATGCATAGTATTTTAAAAGAAGTTATTTTGTGAGAAAATGGAAATTTCGCGTGAAAATTTTCGGGCAATGATTTTTTAAAATTTTAAATGTAATCTAACTCCGAAACAATGCATCGATCGACTTCATTTGGCTTTTGGGGATGAAGTACCATTCAATAGGATTGTTTATAATTGGTTTGCCGAATTCCAGTGTGGACGTACCTTTCTTTGTGACGAATTCCGTGAAGATCGTCCATCCACGTCTGTTGTTGCCATTAATGTTGATGCTGTGCGTGAAATGATTGAGCGAGACCGGCATATAACATACTGCGAGATTCAGGCATCCTTAGGCATTGACATGAAAGCAATACATACGATTTTGCATGATCACTTGAGCGTACGGAAACTTTGCAGTCGTTGGATCCTACACAATTTGACCGAAGCTTAAAAACAGACTCGTGTTAAATGGAGCAAAGAAATGCTCAAGAAATTCAACCGAGATCGATCAAATTTGGTCTACAATATCGTTACTGGGGACGAAACATGAATCTATTCGTATGAGCCCGAAAATAAACAACCCACTGTTTGGGTATTTCAAAATGAACCGAAACCAATAAAAGTTATTCGTTCACGCAGTGCTGCCAAGCAAATGAT
>NW_011627466.1:10981-23154 GCF_000204515.1 Acromyrmex echinatior | reverse complement strand
GCCATCCGGGGACTGCCCTTCGGGCGCTCTTCACTGACGACGGATCTCCTTGGCCACTCGCCTAGATCATACCCGATATCTTGGCCAGCTAATAGTAAGTCGCAACCATTTCTAGTCCACCCCCGCGTTTCCCCGCATGGAAAAACATATCCATTGTGCATGAATACATTTACACGCGTTTCCAACGAACACACGTCAAATTTAACCCATCGGATCGTAGTGCATACCATCAAGAAACGCGGACGATCCCCCTATAACCGGAGGAGTAGGCCGAACCGTTCCCCAGGGCCACCCACAATCGCGCCGCCACAATCGACTGGCGAACAATTCGTAGAAATTTCCTACTCATCAACACAATCTCACCTCTCCTCCTGTTATCGACCCCGCTATCCAAGAAATCCTTGGTCATTCTCCTCCTCTCGAGGATTGATTCCCTCCCCCTCCTCCTCACGAAGAAAGATCCCCACTCCCTCCTCCTCTTTTGGATCAACTCCCGCCTCTCCTATTTCAACTGAATCCCGAGTCGATCGACTGGGATCGGATGTTCCGGTTCTTTACGTCTCCCTCCTACGAAGGGGACAGATTAGTCACGGTATACATCCCCGGAAATTCTACACCTTACACCGTCCTCTACAAACACCTCATCCCGATGTGCTCCTGCAACACCTTCCTCACCTCCCATATCCGCTAACCCTTTCTCCTCTCCACACACACGCATACATACACGCATACATCCATAAGCTATAGTATATATTTTTTATGAAAAGAGAAGTTTATAATATACAAAATCCTTTGTTTTATTATTATTATTTTTCATCTTATTAATAAATGTAACTTAAGGTATTCCTCTGTCTTTTATTAACATCACCTCTTGCATTTACTTCCCTCGAATACCTGAGATCGCACGAGGTCCAGTCCCGGGTCAAAAGGATTAAGTTCCTTGACCCAAAAAGTAGGACAATGTTCGCACTGTCCAGCGGAACAGCTGTCATAGCGTCCCTTCAGACGTTGACCCATATTCCGGGACTGAAAAAGTGCGTACGACTCACAGGTGTTCGCCTCCGCGCGTTTACCTGTGAGATTGAATCTAACCGTCCTTCCACGCCCTCTCCATTCTCCCTCATTATCTCCTTGATCAAATTTTCAAGGGTTTGGACGTTACAATATATATATAATAATAAGAAGGGCTACGAGCCAAAATTATTTTTAAAAAAACAGTTTATTATTGAAGGGCAGTAAACATTGTAAATAAATGAAATAAAAATAAAAATAAAATAGAATTCAATATAACAATAAAGTTAAATACAACGTTTTGATATCTAATGTGTCATTTTTAATGTTCAACATATTTAAATATAACAGTCGAGAGAAAGATAAAAATTAATAATGATTATTTTTATTACTCACCTTTGTCAATATTAATCATTTCTGTTCTTAAATATTTATGTTATTTAGATGTACTTGGCTTATTTACATTTTTTGCATTTACTATATACTTATTTCTGGTAATTCCGTAGTAACATTAACACCAGCTGAAGTTTATTTTATTTGAAGAATCAGTTTCAATAATTTTTATATTTAATAAAACAATAGAAACAGGTTAAAATAGAAAAAAAGCATTAAAAGTTAATTATATAATTAGTTAAAATTATTAATACATTAATAATAAATAGTCAATGTGAATCAGTTATACGTAGGCTGCTGGAAAAGTTTCTGCAATCTAATACTTCCAATGGGGCCAACGTTCTGCTACTATCATATCTGTAAAATTAAACGTTTTTAATCTATAATTCAGTTTGTATCCAAGCCTAGTTTTGTATGCATAGTATTTTAAAAGAAGTTATTTTGTGAGAAAATGGAAATTTCGCGTGAAAATTTTCGGGCAATGATTTTTTAAAATTTTAAATGTAATCTAACTCCGAAACAATGCATCGATCGACTTCATTTGGCTTTTGGGGATGAAGTACCATTCAATAGGATTGTTTATAATTGGTTTGCCGAATTCCAGTGTGGACGTACCTTTCTTTGTGACGAATTCCGTGAAGGTCGTCCATCCACGTCTGTTGTTGCCATTAATGTTGATGCTGTGCGTGAAATGATTGAGCGAGACCGGCATATGACATACCGCGAGATTCAGGCATCCTTAGGCATTGACATGAAAGCAATACATACGATTTTGCATGATCACTTGAGCGTACGGAAACTTTGCAGTCGTTGGATCCTACACAATTTGACCGAAGCTTGTGTTAAATGGAGCAAAGAAATGTTCAAGAAATTCAACCGAGGTCAGTCAAATTTGGTCTACAACATCGTTACTGGGAACGAAACATGGATCTATTCATATGAATCCGAAAGTAAACAACAATCCACTGTTTGGGTATTTCAAAATGAACCGAAACCAATAAAAGTTATTCGTTCACGCAGTGCTGCCAAGCAAATGATTGCTTGTTTCTTTAATTATATCGGACATGTGGCAACCGTGGCTTTAGAGGTCGAAGGACTGTAAATACTGATTGGTATACAACAATTTGTTTGCCAGAAGTCATAAATGAATTGCGTAGAACAAATCGAAATCGCATCATCCTTCATCATGACAACGCTAGCTGTCACACAGCACATTAAATCGTTGATTTTTTATCCAGTAAAAATGTCGAATTGATAATTAAATGTCATTATCCGTATTCACCTGATTTATCACCTAATAACTTCTTTTTATTCCCAAACATTAAAAAGAAGATGCGTGGTGAGCGATTTGAGTCGCCTGAAGCAGCTGTTGAAACATTTCATACACTGATTTCTGAGGTTACGGCCTCAGAATGGAAAAAATGGTTCGAAAATTGCTTCGAGCGTATGCAAAAATGTATCGATCTTAAAGGCGAATACTTCGAAAAACAATAAAGCCATTTACCGAATTTTATATGTTTTTTTTCATATTGTTTGCAGAAACTTTTCCAGCAGCCTACGTATTTCAATTGAATTTGATAACAAAAAGGAAACTTATTAAAAAATGTAACATAAATATAAAATTACAATTCAGAAATAAAGTTAAAATAAATATTTACAGTAACATTTATCATTTTAAATATATGAAAATTTATTAATAAAATTATATAATAAAGTGTTCTATATACATATAAATTTAGTACAGATTTTAACAAAACAGAATATATAATTTTTACCTTCTACATTTATTGATAAGGATTCCATATTTACTGACAAATTTATTGTTGGAATTACATGTGGTTGAAGCCTATTTCTTAAATTATTTAAAAACATTGATGGTGTGAAATGTTCACTAGAAATATAATTTTTATTCAACTTTTCTAAAGGTATTTCTATACATCTATTATAAAATTGCAACCATAATTTAGCTCTAAAGGGAAACGTATCCAAATTACTATTTTGTGTGAGTGAGATTAATAAATTTTATCTTTTGAAATCTTTTGGAAATCTGAAAAAACTAACTGCCTTAGTACCTGTCACATTTTTACAATCTTTTACAGCGCAACTATATCCACCTATTTTAATATTTCTCTTTTATTATTTTTGCGTCTTACAATGCTTACGCAGACCTGGCTTTGCGCCCTTTCTAATTATAACACAAAAGCGGTGATAGAGGGTACTTTTATTCCTTTTCTGCTTTTTTATTGTGGATTACTTTAACTTCATTGAATGTTATGATTCGAAATTGCCGAAAAAAGTCGCCATATCGTCAGTTGGATTTTTTGCGCATGCGCATTGAAATTTTATACCCTGGAATTTCAGCTATTGTCATAACTGGTTAAACTGTGCTTTGAATCTGTCGTCCAGGATATCGATTCTCTAACTTTTATCATGGCGAAAATGTGAGCCATCTCACATCGCGTGATTCCCTAACTTTCATTATGGTGCAATTGCAAGCAATCTTATGATAGTTCGTTCGGCAAGAAATTTTTTGTCGAATGAGATCCGAGAAAGAAAGACTGAGAAATAGAGCGAGAGAGGAACCATAGCCGACTGAATTGACAATTTTAAGATTAAATAAATATATATAATTTGCACAGAAAGTCCAAAGACAAAAATAAAATCAAGTGACAATATACATAGTAGCAGTTTTGTTACTGCATGAAGAGGATAAAGGCCTTTGAATCACATATGAGAATTATACGAAGAATGCTTAGAGATATTAATTTTCAACAGGATTGACTTTGTAAATAATGGCAGAAAATCGTTTATACCCAGTTCCATAACTCACGGTTTACTTTTAACCATTTTTAATCGAAGTTCGACATATTCGTCATATGTTTTTAATTGTAGAATTAAAAAAATTTAGGAATAAATTGAATTTTATGACAACGCTCATGAGCATTGTTTGTCTTTATTTAACATTTGACAAACAGTAATGAAATTATTTTTAAACGTTGTGAGCATGAATCGGACCGCGGCCTAGCCTTAACAGCACAAATGTCGATATATCGACTGTAAGTTGACTATGCTAAGTCAGGTCTTTAGAGTCGACTGTAAGTCGACTTTGTACAGACATCCTTCCAATATCGACTTTAGGACATCTAGTGCGATTTACGCTCACATAGCTAAATGTGGAATTATTTCATCTTTGTTGTTTAACTATATACGAGGGCAAGTCAATAAGTTCTTAGAAAATCTGTCAGAGAGCACACACAGTATCATGTCACATTACTTCTTGACAAGTAGCATCTTTCAGCTGATTACTTAAATTTTGAACGGAATTCATCGCGTGGTTTCATTTCTGTAGAAAATTAAAGCAAACAATCATTGTATTTTTTGCAAAATGGAAAAAACGAGTTTCGTACAATGATCAAACATATATATGAAAAGTTTAATGCTGAAAGAAATCAAAGCCGAGTTGAATAATTATTCATAGCACATCTGCACCAGCGTTTGCGACTGTATACAATTGGGTGAATGAATTTAAACATGGTCGTACATCCACATGTAATGCACCTCGTTCGGTCCCATTGAGGCTGCTACGTCAGAAATCATCGATAAAGTCCACGATTTTTACTGATCGAATGAAAGTGGGCGAACTTGTTGAGGCCACAGGCACAGTGATTTCAATTTTGCGAACAATTGGGTATAAAAAAGCTATCGGCAAGATGGATTTACTCACTGTGGACCACAAGTGCGACCGTGTGACGATTTCAAAATAATGTTTGGACGATTTTTCAACGTAATTCAGATGAATTTTGCATCGATTCATTATTGTGGACGAAATATGGATCCATTACTTCACACTCGAGACGAAAGAACAGTCAAAACAATGGACTTCACCGAGTAAACCAGCTCCGAAGAAGGCGAAGACCGTGAAGTTGGCGATTACTACGCAGCCTTATTGGATCGTTTCAACAACATTTTAAAGAAAAAACGTTCTCATTTGACGAAGAAGAAAGTGCTCTTCCATCAAGACAATGCACGGGTTTACACATGCTTGGCATCGATGGCCAAATTCAACGAATTCCATTATGAATTGCTTTCCCATCCAGCATATTCGCCAGATTTAGCTCCCTGCGACTATTTCCTGTTTCCAAACCTGAAGAAATTATTCGGAGAAAAGAGATTCATCACAAGAGAGAAGTTCACCGCCGAAACAGAGGCTTATTTTGAAGGATTGGACAAATCATATTATTCGGATGGTTTGAAAAAGTTGGATAATCGTTGGTCAAGTGTATCGAGCTGAAAGGAGACTATGTTGAGAAATAAAAATGAATTAATAAAAAAAAATGTGTTTTACTATGTTTTTCTAAAAACTTATTGACTTGCTCTCGTATATACTGTTCATGAGCATTGTGGACATGAATCGGACCAGCCTAGAATAGTTAATTTAAAGTCGGCTTACAGTCGTATTTAAAGTGGGACATTGTATGACTTAGAGAAGTCTCCAAGTCTAAAATCGACTTACGGACGTCTATTTTTCAGACGTCTAGAAGCTATAGTCGACTCAGGGTCGACTTTGTGCTGTTAGGGATGTTTCACTTCACATTTTCACGTTTTTCCCTCTCCGGCAAATCTAATTATTTTGTATTTTCACTTCGTCGTTAGAATCACACGGACAAACTTACGTGAGATGAAAATACGAAAAGTGAGTAATCTCACTTGAATTACAGAATCCCTCAGGAGCGGCTGTCCGAAGTAACAAGTGATGCATATTTGGCTCCCAGCATCACAGAGAATCATCTCTTCCACTTTTGTCCCATTTAAGTGACGCCGCGCTCGGCGTTGTGCGAGCGAAGCAGTGATGGAGACTATCCTTTTCGCTTTCGACGTGCCAAGAGCGATTGAAACAGCGAAAGAAAGGCAGAGCCCTTCTCGTTCTAGTCGCTAGACTAGACTATTTTAAATTCTACAACTTTTACAAGAAATATTTTTCTATAAAACTGATATTTTTCGAGATATTTCGAGGTTATCAATGCCTGTTCTTTTAAGAGTCGATTACTTGGAATATTCTAAAACGAAAATCTAGTACGAAAATGTCGAGATTGTAATAGTTTTTTTTAAATGCGATTGAAATTTACTGTTCACGAAATTGACGTGCTCATGAATGTTGATATGCCAAGTAGGAAAGGTGCACTATGAGAGCACTCATAGCCAATTGATTTCAAAATGCAAGCTTATTCAGATTGACTGTCGCAACAAACTTGCAATCGGCTTGCAACTAATGTAGAACGGGCTTAAGATTTGAGGTTGCTGAGAGTGCCCTCATAATGCATCTTTCCTACTTGGCAACATGCATGAGCACGTGAAATATCAACTCCATGAACAGTAAATTTCAATCGTTAAAAATTCATTTACAATTTCGACATTTTCGTATTAGATTTTCGTTTCGACTTTAGAATAGAAATTTAATACTAGTACTGGCACAATTAATCACTTATTTTGAGTATTAAAAGTATTATTAACAGTACTTTTAATACTGAAAATAAATAATTAATTGGCCAGTATTAATATTCAGTTTTTATAAGAAAAGATTATCATATAAATATACAATAAGATTTATTAAAAAATTGTTCTTGCTTCTATATCTATTTATATTGGGAGTGTTCATTAATTTTAAAGGATTTTTTGGTAAAAATATGGCTTTATTGTGAAAAAATGATTACAAATTGATTATTCAAAATATTGTCTATAGCCACTACTTTTTCCCATCTTTCTGATAATAGGTAGATTCCACGTCGAAAGAATGACACATCTTTTGATATATCCACAAATCGACTCATTTTTTGGTATCTTCATAAGAATGGAAACGCTGCTCAGATAGACCATGAGTCAATCGAAATAGAAATAGTAATCGGAAGGAGCAATATCTGAAGAATATGGCGAATGTAGGCAGTGATGCGAATATTAACGGATATTAATGAAGAGGGCATAGATGGACACACAACGCATGCGCAAGTACACGGATATGAACTCATTGTAGTGTATGTACCTTTTTATGCTACTGTGCTGCAAGTGGCCCGGAATTCATATCACTGATAGGACATCCCAGTTAAACTAACGTTTCCTTGATCGGTTTCGCAACATATGGCCGAGCGTTGTCGTGCTGGAAAATCACTTTGTCGTGTTTTTTTTTTTGCATAATCTGGCCGTTTTTGTTTCAATGCTCGGCTCAATTGCATCAATTATTGTTGGCACTGTTCCTCAGTGATGGTTTTGTTGGGTTGGAGCAGCTCATAATACATTACACCCAGCTGATCCCATCAAATACAGAGCATGAGCTTGGCGCCATGAATATTCGATCGATGTTGATGGTTCGCCTGGCCAGCATCATGATTTTTTGCGCTTCAGATTATCGTAGCGTATCCATTTTTCATCACTCGTCACGATACGATGCAAAAACTTTTTCTTCTGTTTCTTTGAAGCAACAATTCATAGATCATTTTGCGTCCTCGGCTTCCTCGTACGGCAATTTCCTTGCTTTTGAATCATTGGCCTTCAAACGTCTGGAAATCGTTGATCGATCAACATTTAATGATTATGCAAATTCTTCTTGCGTTTGACTTGGGTCTTGATCGAGTAAAGCTTCCACTTTCTCATATTCAAACTTTTTCGGCTGATCTGGACATTTTGTGTCAAAATTATCTTTTTTATAGTGTCGAAACCAATATTCACATATTGAAATTGATGGAGTATAATCACCATAAGCTTCTGACAGCATTTGTTAACTTTCAGCAGCACTTTTCTTCAAACGGAAGCAAAAAAGAAAAACTACCCGCAAATTGCGTTTTGTTGGCATAAAATTCGACAATTCAATGCTCAAAAAAGCAATGTTGTTTACACTTCGGCAAAATGACACATATTAAAAACTAAAGCCACATGATGATGCTTTGAACATGAAGGTAGTAACAAATGGCCCAATGCGATACTACTAGTTACGCTATCTCTTGAAAATTCTTTAAAACTAATGCACACTCTCAATATGTTATGTTCTGTGATCGTATTCGCAATAACGACACAACTTCATCGCGCTTTCAATAATCGAAATCCCTAAAAGATTTTACTTCGTAGAACTTGAAATTTACTATCTCGTTTTATCTCTAGATCGTAAAATAAGAATTGGATGCCAGGCATGAGAGAGCCATACTTCTTTAATTTACCACGAATTCAAATATCACACAATTCATAAACGTGATGGCTGAAATCGACAGCTCAGCTACAGAATTGGAGGATCGTCATAAAATAACGTTAAAAGGGCAAGAGAGATAGGCTAAAAAAATCACACGGTAATTAATAATAAAAAAAAATAATAGCTAGTATATTTAGCGAAATCGGAGATTAATGGTATACACGATACATGACTCGTAAATGACTCAGCGGTGTACAGTATTTGCAAAAAAATCTACGTTGCATTCAC
This sequence comes from Acromyrmex echinatior, assembly GCF_000204515.1. Next base: position 14,288 of record NW_011627466.1, on the reverse strand, counting down.
TCTGTGCATCTATTAAGAGAATAGAATGTACAGTAATACATGAGCTTACGACATTGTTACGCTACAATCGCAAATCAAACGGGGAGTACAGACTCTTGTATAACGCATAACATATGTATAATGCATAAGAAATTGACTAATCAAAGTCTTCGTTTCTTTCTTTTCCATGAAATAAAAAATTCTGATTAATGGAATTTCTTATGCTTTATGTATTATGTGTTATGCAAGAGTCTATGCTCCCCACTTTAGTCTTGAAGGTTATTAGTTAAGGTATTAACTATATTTAAGACTTAGAAAAATCGCATAAGGAACCATGACAAGTTCCTTGTCGGTTGTACAAAACAGAACCTGATTGAAATAAAACCCAAAATTGATTCTGTTTTGTACAACTGACAAAGAAGGTTACTTTATTGCGTTCAGCGGACTCAACAGTTGAGTGAGCGTTTGCTATTGGTGTATTCTTTCAGATCATTTAATCAGCATTTTAGATCTGGAAGAATACATCAATAGCAGCGAGCGCTCAACTGTTGAATCCGCTGAACGCAACACTTTTTATTTTAATAACAATAACAATAATTATATTAAGACTCTCGAATTTTAAACAATACAAAAAGATAAATATAGTAGGCTAATGAGAGTCAACAATGGATAAATGGAGCAATTATTTAGTGAACAATCAATAATCAGATATTGGATTGATGTCTTCTTTATTTTGAACATTACGACTTTATCAATTATTTAGTGAAACTCTCATTAGCCTACTATATTTATCTTTTTATATTTTTTATTTTAATATTCACACTGTTTCATTGGCAGAAGAATCACAGTACAGCTGGTCACAGAAAGGTTGCAGCACTTTTTTTCGATGGGTTTCGGAATGCTGCTTGCTTACCGAGCGATTGGTTCTTGTTTATAGATCTATGAGTAAGTACCAATCACTGGAGAGCAAGCTGCGTTCCAAAACCCATCGAAGAAAAAGTGTTGCAACCTTTCTGTGACCGGCTGTATATTTGTATCATCATCATGATACTCATTATACTTGATCTGGAAACCATGATTCCTCGATCATTTTGAGTTTGAAAAAATATCAAGATATGTGATGCATACTTGACACGCGCAAACAAGCAGAAGATACAATAGATAATCGACATAATTGATGACAATATCTAATGTAAGCAGTAGAATGCGTTTCATATGTTATTTTAATTTTTATTCATTAATGTAAACAGTAGGACGCGTTTCATATATTAATTTAATTTTTATTCATTGAGAAGGATCACATTAAGGGTCGAAACGTGGCGTTTGAAATATTGTATTATTATACATTAATGTGACAATTTATAAGAAAAATGTAAGACATGACACTTGAATATCAACTCGAATAGCTCCAATTTTATCTATTGGGTCATCTAAAAAATATCCGCGGTTTTTTGTCACTAGATGTGTGTTGATGGTCATATATCTAGTGACAAAGTACCGCGGATACTTTTTAGATGACCCAATATTAAATATCAATATTGCAGCAGTAATTTATTTTTTTGCGGATGTAGGAATATTACTATTAGGTGTTGGAATTAATTCGTAGCGTTTTACAAGTGATGGGAAGTACTTTCATTAATGTATTTTTTAATGCTCATGTGAAATAAATAACATTCTTTCATTAAAAAACGCTACGAATTAATTCCAACACCTAATATAATATTGCAGCAATGTTTTATAAAATTTCGTCATCTTTCAAAATATTATTGCCACAATATTGCTGTAATATTTCATGTTGTAAGGGTATCTACTGAATTATAATATTGCAACAATATATTGCAATATTTTTTATAAAATTTTAAAATTATGATATTTTACAATATTTTTACAATATATCCAATAAAATATTAAAATTTTATTAGGTGTTGGAATTAATTCGTAGCGTTTTACAAGTGATGGGAAGTACTTTCATTAATGTATTTTTTAATGCTCATGTGAAATAAATAACATTCTTTCATTAAAAACGCTACGAATTAATTCCAACACCTAATAATTTGCAGCTGTGCTGTAGTTTTGGTAATATTGCGCGCTATTAAAATAATGTAACATTTTGTATTGTAGAAATAGTCATACTTAAACCGTTATATCTCAGAAATTATTGTTTAAAATAAAAATTTATAAATAAACATTTCACTTAATTTTCTTAAACCTTCCTTATTATATCATATTGTATTTCGAACCACAAATGTTGGAACATCGCGACTTGTATCTATATACTACATGGGCTGAAAAGTCCCGGGATTTTTCAATAGGTGGTGCCACTAGAAAATGAACATGATTCATTTCGAGAGATTCATCTGTCACTAATTTATGTATGAAGTTTCATGACATTTCGTTCATTCGTTTACAAGTTACAGTCGTTTAAGTGGCCTTACTTTCGCCTTCGTAAAAAAAAAAGGAAAAACAGGAATATCGCATCTTGATCAAACATTGTTTTTTGATGGGAAAAACTTCTGAACGATCATTGAAATGGTTGCAGAAATGTTATCCCACATCTGCTCCTTCGAGAACAACAGTTTATCGGTGGTTTAGTGAATTTAAAATGGGTCGTACAAGCACTGAAGACGCACCTCGTTCTGGAAGGCCAAAAGAGGCTACGAATGCGGAAATCGCAAAGCAAGTGCATCGAATCGTTTTGAGTGATCGTAAAGTGAAGTTGCGCGAGTTAACTGAGGCCGTAGGCATCTCAAAAGAATGAGCGGATACATTTTGCACGATGTTTTGGAGATGAAAAAGCTATCGGCACGATGAGTGCCGCGTTTGCTGACCATCGACCAAAAAGCAGCGCGTTGATGATTCAACGGTCGGTTTGGCGTTGTTGCAGCGTAATCGAGCAGACTTTTTTCGACGTTTTGTGACGATGGATGAAACGTGGGTCCATTACCATACGCCTGAGTCCAATAGGCAGTCTGCAGAATGGCTGAAAAGCCACGAAAGCCGACCAAAGCGGCCAAAAGACCAACGCTCGGCCTGGAAGGTTATGGTCTCTGTTTTTTGAGATGCGCATGGCATAATCTTCATCGATTACCTGCAGAAGGGAAGAACAATTACGCGAGAGTATTATGCAGCGTTATTGGACAAACTGAACGACGAAATAAAGAAAAAACGGCCCCATATGGCGAAGAAAAAAGTTCTGTACCATCACGATAACGCACCGTCACACACGTCCTTGAAAGCGATGATCAAATTGGACCAATTACGATTCGAATTGGTTGCTCACCCACCGTATTCTCCAGACTTGGCCCTCAGCAACTATTATCTGTTCTCA